>JAPSES010000258.1:15250462-15261269 GCA_029822895.1 Maxillicosta whitleyi
TTTCTCAAAGTAGCCAGTCATTCATTCTTAATACTTGTTTTCCTTTCTCTACACTCTTTTTAAAAATAAAAAAGCCCAAAAGGTAAATTATGCCTTTGTCTCTGTCTTCATTTTATTCCGATTTATGACACAATGGTCAGAAATACTTTGCATTGTGAGTTTAACTTTAGATTCGAACGGTCTTAATGCAAAATATAAATTTTACACTTTCAAAGTAAATCAAGATTAATCACGATTAACTATTTCACGTTTCAATTCTTAGTTACTTTTGAAAATGTGCTTTATTGTCGTCGTCATTACTGTCACAATGACATTTAATGTGTTAGAATGAGCGTTTCTCAATCAATCCACCAGAGGGCGCAGCTCTTAATTAATCATACTGGACAAATGCCACGAAGAAAAGTGAAGATTTTTGAGAAGAAGAAAGTCAGCAATAACAATCATGGAGATGACAGAGGTAACACTAATGTGTATACTGATGTTGCAGCGTTTCAACTGGTAATGTTTAAAAGTGAATCTTTTTCTTTTTTCATTTTTACCTGGTAATCTTCACCGCTGCTTACCCCAAGTAGGATGTAAACCAGCCCAGCCCTGGGTAGTTGTCATAAATATGTAGTTTTTCATCTGCAAGCAAATGGAAACGGACAGAATTATGCAGAGGACGGACAGAACCTGCTGCACTGAACTGCAAATGTCAGGCATAAGTGGTATTGTGGATTTACAAGTATTTTAGTGCTAATTATCATGCAAATATAAAATTTTATATTAAGATTTAAGCTGTTTTTTCAGCAGGGAACAGTTATCAATCATTATCAACCAAATGGCTGAACTGATTTCACTGTTGCAGACCAACTTCCAGTGTTGGAGTAAATCATAATTATAATATTATTATTATTAGTTTTAGCAGTGGCAACTCATATGAGTTGTGCTAAAACTGAGCTGGTAGTGAAACTTGTCAGAACTTAAGACCTGATGTCAGATTTAGTATTTAAGCAGATTTAAAGTAACACAATCCAGTTTGTGATTGTGATTTGTCTGTAGAGAGGTAATGATGGTTGTGAAGGTCCACTTAAGAACAAATACCAATCAGACAGTAGCCATTAGTAGTTGGCATATTGTGCACTGCTGAAGCCTGGAATTTATCATTTTACTGTCCTGCTGTTATATGTTGGGAAATGGGAGTTTTTATTTTCATGTTCTTTCCTGTCTTCACTTAAGTGCAATATTATAAATATCACTCTCTTTAACTCAGCAATCAGTTAAAAAAAGACACATCTTTCTTCATAGACGCATGATAAAAGGGGAAACTGGTTATATATTAGTGATTTAGTCTATTTGTAGTTTTCACATGGCACCACATAACGCCAACCTAGATGACAAAGCAGGCTTTTATCCACTGACCACCAGTTATTTAATCAAGTTTATTTAGCAAAATATTGATCTGCCACTGTGAACATGTCTAGATTTATGTCACAAGATATTGTGTTAAACTAACCATTCCTATTATAACAGCTGAAATTAATGACCTACTGCTATCAAACTTACTTCTAGCAATGAAGAATAACAAATACCAAATAATAGCAGCAACAATCCACCCACACGTAAAATACATATGTTTGTAGTTTCTTTGGTTTCATTTTGGCAGCAGCATTAAAGATGAATTATGCATTAACACAGTTTTACTGTTTTTAGTGACTGCTGTTAGAGCTTTATATTGATCACATGTCCAGAACTTATCACATTTGCTTTATTTTTTTCCAGAGGCTCTGCTAATTGCTCTGTGTAGTCACATGACTAAAATCTATGAATACTGTAGGCTGCAAATATATTTATTTCAGCTTTATAATTTTAACATGGAGATCAGTGACGATGGACTCACTTTTAGATTCAACCTCAAATGGTAGTTTCAGGAACTGCAGGTTTTGGTACCGTTCGCATCATTTTTCCACCCTGGCAGTCAGGCTTGCTTACAAAAATAGTTGTGACATCCCCTTGTCATATAATATCTAGTTGTATTGCAAGTAGTTTTCATTTTCTTTGCTAGAGATTCCAGGCTTCAGATGAATACAATAAACTCTTCCTCACTAACCCCAGTCTGTCAAGAATAACCGTCTGGCTTACGATATGTTATTTTTGTGATATATTGTAGTCTTTCAATCTTTTTAGAGTCTTCTAGTGTGTTATTAGAAGAATAAAAAATCCCGTGGTCTGTTTGGGTCTGATAGTAACAGTGTCTTTAATCCTGGAATCAATTTAATGCAACTCTGCTGATGCGCGCAAGACCCCAGAGATGTAGACAATGGAGATAAATATGGAAAACGAGGTTATTTGTGGGAAATTATTTACAGTTCATCCTGAAACACATTCACCTCTTATCAGTGTTTACGCACAATACAACAGTGCCCCCCCCTCTGAGAGCTCAGCAGGAGGGGATCATTAAAGCAGAGACCACCAGGCTCTGCAGTGACCACATATGTACCAGTTTATGAAGCGAAGACCAAATGTTAGGAGTTGCATGTCCACACTGAGCCCCAGGCAGTTGAGGGAAGGCACCGCTGATCTTCACACCGACTGTTCGATGCCGGCCTGATAGCTCATCTGTAAATCTCACCCTGTGGAGTTTCCTCTTCTCCCACAAACGTGACCCACCGAGGAGCCCACGCAGCTCTATCAGCTCAAGGCCCCTGCCGTGACTTTAATTGCACAGATTTGCTCACAGGAATGTTTTTTTTTTCCTTTACCAGTTACATCCTATTAAGGTCACCTAGCAACCTTCCTGAGAAAGGATGGCTCCTACTGATATCTACACAGGCGTCCAGCCCCCTCTAGCTGGTTCTCTGCTTTCACACTGGCAGTTTCTGAGATGGTCAATGGGCCCATCGCCTGGCTGCATTAGTCCCTGTGTGTGGGCTCACAACATATCGACTGCAAACATCTTAATATCCTCTGAGTTACCCCCAGATGTCAGAGCTGTTTGCCATGATCCAGCCCAGTAGCCAGATTATATGAACGCCATTTATCTCGGAAGGATCTTTTATTTTTTGTTTTATCAATATCTAGGCTGTAGTGAGGGTGGATTAAATATATTATCATCACAATTTACATCACAAATCCCATAGGCTTTTAACAGAGCTATATGCAGTATTTCTACTTAAACAGATAAAAAAATAAAACTAAATAAGATATCATATTATTATTACTGAGCAGAATATGAGCATAATTTATCCACAGCCACATGCCACTGTGGTATTTGACCACTACGGGGAGCAGCTACTGACAACACGAACTGCACAGAAAATAGAGGTGATTTGAGCTGTTACTGTGTCTGGTTTTTGTCTAAAAGTAGAGCAAAGAACCATATGCTCCATTCATAACCACAGGGCTAAATTGTTTGTATAGACCATGTGTTGAACATGCAGTGAACAGGTTTCCTTCTCTTCTGGTATATTTGTCCTGTTTGTCCAGAACTCAAGCATGAGATCCTGGTGTGGAGGCAGACGGCTCAGCGCATTAACCCTGCCAGCCGAGAGGAGACAGCTGTGAAATGCCTCCTGATGCAAAAAGTCCTCAACCTGGAAAGTCTGCTCCGCAAGATGATGAAAACCTTCCAAAGGTTAGAAAAAAGGCACTGAACAGATGAAAAATATCAGTTGGTGTAAAGAACACTTTTATCACTTCACACGGAAATACATTTTCTGTTTGGCCTTTAATAATGCAATTCACATTTCCTACTACTTCTATGTAAGATAAAAAAAAACATATCAGTGTATATTGTATGGATAGTTATAGGACAAATTATTCAGGATGGAAAGTCAAGTAATTTCTGTTTTGGCCTCTTGCCCAGGGTTCCAGACGGGTTTTGCAATTATAACCCAAATCTATGTCAGTTTTGTAACCCTAAGACAATCCAGTAAACATGAAACAACACAATATATGTATATACAAATAATGCTCTACACTAATATTACTGTTCATGTTAACTGTACACTTACAACAAAGTTATTGTGAGACAAATATTAATCAGTAAACATCAATAAATGATTAAATGATGTGGTAATAGATGTTACAGCTGCAGGAGCTGATATAAGGCAGAAAAACATCAGAATACAACATTCACCAACTCTGTCCTGTTGATCCAAGTCAAAGCAATAAATATAAATGTCATTTCACGTTGTTTTGGGAAAGTGAAACTGTTTTCAAGTGTCTGTGTTGAGACACTGAGGCCCAGTTTACACGACATTGTGCTTGAGTGAAAACAACAAAATATTTATGTGTCTTTCATTTAGAAATTCAACTTGCATGGTGCCAAATACAAACTACAAAAAAAAATCTAGTTAAAACCAAAAAACACAAAAAGTAAAACAAGGAGACAGCACAACAGATAAGAAAAGAACACAGTGAAAGTGAATGGAATATTTAATGGAAAACAGGATAAGACTGACGGACCTGCAGATGAGTGGAGTAGTGGTCATTAGGACTGGTACTGTGTGTTTTATATTTATAATTATGTCTTGTTGCGTACTTTCACCTTCCTACTGTGAAGCCCTTTGAGACTGATATCTGTGAAAGGTGCTATGGAAAGGATCTTTACTTAATAAATACAGAGGGGAAAACACTAATACAGGAAGAAAAGAAATGAGAGTAAATGAGGAGGACTAACAAAATAAAAAAGGAAACACCACGACACATTATATTAAACGTGTTTTACACACATTTATATGAGGGTAATTATGTGAACTCAACCATCCATAATGTGCATGTTATTAGACACATTAGGTAACTGTTAATTAAATGTTTTTACTGTGCTTTATTTATGCTTAAATAGCTGTTAATTAATGCAATAGCATATACATTAGTTAACATAAACACCACTGGTAAATTGTCAGTAGACTCATTAGTTTGGTTATTACTGCATTAATGCACCAAAGTTAATTAATGTACTCTTATTCTAAATGCTACCTTTCACATATTTATACATCTGCTTCAAGTGATTAGCATCTAACTTGATGTTGATGTTTCCTGTTTATTAAGTCCTTGTCCTTGTCTGACAGACAAATATCTCAAGAGGATAAGAACTGGGAGCAAAACATTCAAGAATTGCAAAAGAAGGTAGGCTTTCATACTTCACCTCAGACAAATTTCTCAGCCACTGTGACTGTGGTGCAGTGATGTTATCTCAATAATGAAGTTGGCCAAGTCTTTGAAAGTTCACTTAAGACAAATACTGTCAGTCGTGTGATAAAAATCTTCTTTTTTTCCATTCAGAAATTTTTTTTTAACATTTTTTTTCTCCTTCACAGCATAAAATAACTGACAAGGTTCTCTTGGTGAAGTGCATATCCGTCCTTTCCGTGGTGATCTTCATGTTCTTCCTGAACTCCTTCGTTCCCAGCATTCATCTTGATCTGGGTAAGTGCAGCGCTATCTCATTATTGTATTGTTTTTACAGAGACTGCAGCGTGGTTGTAGGTTCCGTCATGTAATTATAAACCGCAGCTTCCTCTGACCTTGCATCTAAAATGAGGCCAAATAATGGGCTGACGAGCAAATTCAACCAACAAATTACATGGAAGCTGGGCTGCATTTAGACCCCCACATCCCATCTGGTCATGTACTGCAATTTCCATGAATATTATTCAGATAAACAAAAAGAAGTTTGAGGAAATGCTTTGTTTTGAATCATATTTTTTTCCTTCAGAATCTGTCCAAGTCACACAGACAAAACAAAGGATAAATTACAAGATCTGAACAGGAAATGGTTTAATATAAATCACACAAAAGGTCCAACTATAACTGACGCTACATAAAAATGGTGGAAGAAGTATTCAGATTCTGTATTTAAATAAAAGCACTATTATGACACTGGAAGTACTAAATTAGATCTAAAATTAATGCATTCAAAACCGTGATTAAGGACAAGAATCAAAGAATTCTAAACAACATGCACTTAAAGTATGAAAAGTAAAAGTGTTCATTGTGCAATAAAATGGCTCCTTTCTGTGTTTTACTATTAATTACAATGTGTTTATTTCACTCCCACTTTATCGGGCATACTGCATCTTACATTTTTAAAGCTGTACTCATTTGTACTTTATGTATCATTGCCATTTTAATCTAAAGCAGTGCACTCTTCTCTAAGAGCCACGTATCTCTACATCAATCTTACATGAAGGCATTTTACACTGAATTCAAGAGTGTCTTTTTACTGAAAAAGGAGAAGGGCTGTATTAGAGGAGTGTTTCTTAAAAAATTTTTTTTGAACCATAAAGAAACACTTCATCCTTCAGGTTATTGGAAAAAAAAAAACATTTGTGGTTTTCATTGAAAAGGAAGGAGATGAACAACTGTATCTGAAAAAGAATTAAACCTGTCAGATCTTTGTTGTGAACTATATAATGTGCAACATTTGCTTCAGAGATATAATGAAGTAGAAGCATAAACTTTGAGATGAAGTATAGAATGGACATACTCAAGTGAGATACAACTACCTCAGATTTTTACAGCTACAGGAGACGAAAAACAAATTAACAAAAAAAAAGACCAAAACAGAATTCCTCCTGAAGTTCATTCTTCTCACTTGTCAAAAATAGATGGAAAAGTGAAGGTTCTTTTTCATCCTGCTGTGTTGAAAACATAGTCACATCCAGGTTGAAGCTAATGGAATCTGATCAGTGATTGGTAAATGCAGCTGTCAGTCAGGTATTTAACCCTCCTGCCTATCTGGGAGGAACCTGTGATTCGACAAAATTGTCGAAAATCTCCCAGTCAGAAAACACAGGGAAGGAGTAGTTGTCAATTTCTGTTATTATTAGGTATTTACTTCACTTGGTGGCGTATGAACCTGGAGGTAATAATATAATATAATATAATACAATACTAATTCAAATTTTAGAATAAATAAAAGTTATCAAAACCCAATACATAAGATGAGTAATAAAGAAGATTTTTTTTTTCAAAGTGAAACAAACAAATAGCTATGAACTGTGGTACTTGTGAGTAAAACCTTTACAGTGGATTCTGAAGTGGTTGTAGTGGGTGCTGAGTCCTACTGGTCACATGTACAAATATGATAAAATGTTATATGCAGGGCTCTTATACTTAACAAAATGAGGACTGAAACTAAAACTAGATGTGATAAAATGGATAGATTTGTTGACAGAAATAAGAATAAACATAGTTTGCAATAAGATGATATCTAATTAAACTATGACGGATGGAGCAAAATGAACCAAATGAAACTAAGATAACATAAAATGTATTCTAATGCAAGTCAAGATATCTTGTAAAATATTAAATGCTATATAAGAAATATATAAAAATATGACTTTTGTTTTTTCTTCATTTGACTCCAGCACCTTGAATAAATAACGATTTTCTAAATTTTACTTGATGTCATTCTTTCTTTTAATTCTATTTTTTTTTTTTTTTTTTTTTTTTAGCTCTTAACCTACTCGTCACTTTTAAACTCAAAAACTAAAACTATGCTAAAATCAGCACCCAAACTGAGAGTAAATAAACATTTCTGTTATTGAACCATAAATACCTGTGGTTGTCAGTCAACTGATGGTTCTGTGTTGCTTTCATATTTTAGTCATGTTAGGAACTATGGACACAAAGTATAAGGACAAGGTGACATCTTCTCTTTGTGATGCTTCTGACTGTGTTGGCATGTCATGTGTGCTGGTTGGATGACCTTAATAGCATCTCATTAACGTTAACTCTGTCCCTAAATGAAGATGGCTGTCTTCATACAGATGTCGTCCCATCTCCTCTCACTGCAGAGGCCACTCAGTCACCACACATGCTCAGTTAATTACAGGCACTGCTCAGGCGTCCTCACAGTGACATTTATTAAATGGGAATGACCCAACAGCAGTGTGTTTTCTGTCCCCACGGGCAGATAGGCGTCTGTCCAAACATGACTCTCATTAAAGTGTGCAGATCTCAGTCAGGGTTAACTATAGCAGCAAACCCCAACTATTCACTCACACGTGTTTAAAAAAAATTGAGCCTCATTAAAATTTCATTAACTTCACACGGTAAGATTTAATTTGAGTCTGATTACTGCCTGATCACTTGAACCCTCTAATGGTTATTGGAGTTACACCTGTAGTTTGAGGAAACTTTAGTCATCTCCATGCAGAAGCTGACATAGGCATAAAATATGTTATAAATACATACATGTTTTTTTTTTTTTTTTACATAAACTACATGAGGTTTAAAAAATAAAATTAGACATAGAATAATGTTATGAAGCAAGTTTGGAAGCACTTTGGGCCTATTTGAAAAACAAATATTTACTGAGGTAAAAAATGTTTTTATATATTTTTATATTATTTTTATACAAAAATGAAAAAAAAAATAAAAAGGTCATGAAAATTACACAGTAGTATTTTTTAAATATCTTTTTTATTCTCTCACAGGTACATTTTGGAAATTGAACTAATTATGCAGGGCAGAGTGTTTCACTAAAATGACCACTGTTGCAAAAGCACTCATAATTTATTTCTGTTTAAATGGGCAGGCTCTGCATGTAATACAAGTACACATGATGGGTTGCATATGAAACCTGAAATATAATGAGTTAATATTAATTTAGATATGGAAATTTTATATAAATTTTATAACCTAACAAAATGGAAATTCATGGAACAATACATTTTTGTGAATGTTAAAAGTAGCTTAAGGTTGTTAATTGTTATTAGCCGTATTTCCAACAACACTAGACAATTTATGCTTTTTTGAAGTAGACGTTTTTTGTAGATGTGTTTACAGTTGCTTGAGGTGAGCTATTTTAAAATGTCTATCAGTTTTTAAAGTCCAGGATTTGTCCTTGGTCATAATTTCCTCTGGCAAGAGTCCCTTTACTAATCAATACAATCATGGTACAATGTGATGGGAGCAGAGATGGTCCTGCCCCCAATTCAGTGGTTCAGTAACACATTGACACACAGTATTTAGTATAAAACTAATACATATATTTACAAGGACAATAAAGGTCAAGCATTATTTATTTGTTCTGCTGTGATATGAAACAACCCCAAATATGGATCATTTTCAATGCAATTAAAACAAAAAATCTTTTTTCATGCACCAATGATTGAACACTTTATTTATTTTGTATTGCACCACAGTACTTACATCTCAAGTACCATTCTTTCTTTTAATCATTTATTATTATTAAATTAATGATTACATAATTGATGGTGGTTATGTAATTGATAATGAAATGGTAATAACCATATTGACAAAATGCTTTTGGAAATAAGAACAAGCAGAAATAATAATAAAAGACCTAAATAAAAAACACTTTAAAAAAAACAAAAACACAAAGGAGTTAATGTAAGTTAAGATTAAACAATGTAAGGAGTATGGATTCTGTCATTTTACTTTAATCCAACCTTCACTTTGGAGCTTTGGATTATCAGCATGTGAGGTTGTCAGAGTTGGTAATGGAATGTAGGGGTTGAAATATCAGAGATGTAAGTTCAGAAGTCTGAAAGCAGTGACTGAAATCCAGGATACTAAAGGTGAAGGAAGAGGTGTAACACAGTCCTGCTGAAAGCCAAAAAAGCTGAACCCCCCCCCCAGGGAGGTAGGATTCATATCAAAAGGGTACCTGTAGTGAATCTCCATTGCCAGCTATTTCTAAAAGATCACATATAATAGCGGTTCCATCAGGTAACGTACTTTATATCCTGTTAAGTTCGTGTGAGTTCTGTCTCTGCTCCATCAGTCAGGCATGGTCAGAGACATGTGGCCTCCTTCATGGGCTGTTCCAGCTCCGGTAGTAACGAAACCTTGTGATATCGTCCGATTACTTGGGTGGGCTGGTTTCTGACCCTGTGCAGCAGACACATGTCTAAGATGACACATTATCGGCCAGTGGTGGGTCACGTCTCCAGGACAGTGGTGGAGTACAAAGCTTATGGCTGCACAAACAACAAATGCAGAAATCCACTCCCCTCTTGCTCACTGACTGCTACGTGTTTACTCAAAAATGATGGAAAAAGTTACAATATGTAACCTATAGTTAGCAATGGCTGCTCCCTATAAGTCCCCCCCACACAGTCCAGGTCCAGTGTGGTGCATTTATGGCAGTTTTTTAACTGAATTTGCACCTTTCTGGCTTATAAGTGATATACAAAACACAATTAATGCTGTAAGTATTAATTAGAGGTAACAGACCATGTTGCTAGCCATACCTGATAGACGGAGCGGTGACAGTACTTGACAACGGGCTGTAATATAAGTTACTTGATGGAACCATTAGTATTATATGTGATCTTTTGAAATAGCTAGCAATGAAACTTCACTACAAGTCAAGTACCCTTTAAAAGACTTCCAAAGAGGATGGCAGGAGCTTAATCAGCATTGGTGGGATCCTGGGCATAAGAGCCACTGGCAGTGAAATCTGATGACATTCATTTATATAAATGAATCCTTAAAGATTCTGTTAAATTTAAGAATCAGTGTAAAAGACATAGGTTGTTGAATGGTTTTACAAATTAGGGATGGGTCTTCCAGTGGAGACTTATAACACACTGTGGATAATATTGAATGTAGCAGATGCAGAGACTTTCATTAACTAATATTACCTGAAGTGTTGGTTTAGGTTGTTTAAGTACACTGCCCGCCCCCCCCCAAAAAAAGTCACACATGCAATATTTGACCACACTATCTTCAGTTTTGATTGCAGGAGACATTCACTGTCACATTTTTTTTTTTTGCCACATAATTCTTACATAGTGCCACAATAAGGTTCATAATATTTTTTCCATCCATAGTTTCATTCATTTTTTGATTA
>JAPSES010000258.1:15261369-15316485 GCA_029822895.1 Maxillicosta whitleyi
AAAATCCAGTTTAAAGTGGCGGCATAAGAATTAAAAACGAAGCAATAACAATAGGGCCTTTGCCGCCAGGTCAAAGGCCACTCTCACACACATCTTGTGTGTGTGAGAGTGACCTTCACCTGTCGGCTCGGTCCCTAATAATAATAACAATAATAAAAAAATAAAAATAAAAAATAATAATAATAATAATAAATAATGTCAAAACTTCAGTTGCAGGAGCAGTGATTTGTTCAAAACTAGACAAGTTCTGGGTGCAGTAAATGAGCACATCATGTAGTGACTGAGGGTCAGGACGCTGCAGGTACCCAGATGCTGAAGAGGCAGCTTTCACTGATTGGCGAGACAAGGAAATAATGTGTTTGATCACTTTGTAAATCACAACTTGAAGAGTCCAGGGCGCAGATGTGACCTCACTGTCCTCTATTATCTGTGTTGGACTTACATGTGTTAATTATCCGTCACAGCACAAACCATTCCTACAGGTGTCATCAAAGCCCTATTATTTCCTTCTAAAACCTTTTCAAGAGGTTTCATAGAGTGAAATCTGTGGCGTCTGTTCCTGTTTGAACCCCAGTTGTGATCACAGTTGATCAGTCTCTCCCCGTGTTACCACTCCACCCTTTAATAATAGTGCATTTGCATATCTATGACAAAAATGCATTACAGTTTCAATGGCGTATTGTTTATAGACATGTACGGGATGATTGCAGAAATAGGAAATAAGACTGCGTAGCATCGGCTTAATTGGATTTCTTATCTAAGCGTTGTGTGCGTGATGAAACAGACTCTGGGCGTGAGTGTTGTGATTGAAGGTTCAACTTTCATCGGCTGCTTTGACCAAACTTTGAAGGTTTTGCTTTTTAAAACATAAGCAAATGACTCTGCTATAAATGTCACAAACACACACAAGTCTTACACATTTACATTTTCAGTGTGGAATATTTAGTGGCATCTATGAAATTAGAGTCTCACCTTGTCCTACACTGGCAGTTAAAAACACAAAAATGGAATTGCCTTGTCGGAGCCAATGTTTAGTTTGTCTCTAAAGAGGATATCTAAACGGCAGTGCCTGATAGCTTTTTGTGTCATTGGGTGAAAATTCCATAATTACCGTTCAGCATTATGGAAATGAAGAGGTCTGATGGAACATGAGACTTCTACATCTACTGCTATATCTGTGTTTTCATCCTGTAGGAAATCTATCCCATGATGCAGGTAAGAGGGTTAAATATGTGATAGACAGCTGTACTTACCAATATCAGATCCAGTTAGATATAGATGTGGATGAAAAGTAGCTTCATTCCTTCATAATGGCATGACAAGATGTCTAGTCATATGTGTTCATAGGCTGTCGCCATGGAGATGAGGTCAGGAGTATCTGCAAAAGTTTTTTGTTTTTTTTTATCGTATGAGTTCTTTAGTGTTCTGGGAACCTGAATATGCTTATTTTTAAACCAGGTCCTGGAATGAACACATTTCAAAACAACACTGCTGTATTTCTACATTTATGATTCATATGTCATCATTTCTGAAATGATGACACCACATCTTCCTTAACCCACACCATTACATGTCTTCTTCTTCTGTTGTTTTTAATGTATTTCTGTGGCATATCATTTAATACAATCAAAAAATTAGCAGTATAACTACACAACACTTATACAACCAAAGAAATCTAAGAAAATAAAGTAACAAGAAACAATAGAATACAATAGAATAGAATGCTTTCATTGCCAATATACATATGTACAACAAAATTAAGAGACACATCCACTGTAATAATATAGTATAAAATCTAATAGGAAGTGATGCCAGGCACAATAAACCCCACCCCTCACACATATTGTACCTTATTTTGGCATCAATCCAGCTGATGTCATCATGTCTATGCATGTGCTGATGTCAGCCTATCACTTGCCAAGATTGTAGGAAATTGAACCAAAAATGTATGTTTTTATAGACAGTATCAGTAATTAATATTTGAAAAATCATTAAATTTGACTTTTGCTTAAATGTAGCCATATCTGTTTTGGGTCACTGGGAATCTATAAACCCAATTTTGTATGAATTCAACCAATAGATTTGCTACTACAGACATTTGAAATTTCGCCCATTAGAAGTAAAGGAGAGAAAAATGTAACTTTAACCTACCTTTTCCGAAATGTAATCAGATCTATTCTGGGTCACTGGCAATCAATAAACTTAGTTTGGAATTAATTCATCCAATAGTTTTGCTGCTAGAATATTAACAAACAAACCAAAAATGATACCCCTTGCCTCCCCTTTGAAAGGGCAGGGTATTAATAATAACAAAGCTGTGCCTTAAATACTGTATAAAAAAAGACTGAACTGTCCACAGAGGATGAAAACACCTAATTGTATGTATAAAGTGCAGATAGGAGATGCCCGAAACCCAATACTTTTATCTCTGTATTGATAAAACCTTAATGTTTTGATCTGCATTTTTTCTCCCTTGGTTTCAGCTCCTACAGCTTTTGGTTTCAGCTCATACAGCTTTAACTCAGACATAACACGTGACGGTAATGCATCTGTAAAACTAAATATGTGAATAAATAAATAGTGAGGAACACGTAAATTCTGAGTTACTGTTGAAAATTTGACCATTATTCACAAAAAAAAAAAAAAAAAAAAAAATCCATCTGGAGCAGAATAACTGGAGGCTTTTAAAAGCATGTACAGCATCATCTATGACGTACATATTAGTTGTTAGAATTACTAATTTATGACAACACATTACTCATTTTTAGTTAATGTATGTCACATTCATGTCTGGAAGAAAAACACTAATTTTCATTTTGGGAAACTTAAACATTGATGAAAATGAACGTGTCAATATTCCATTTCATTCCATAGTTAATATCTTAGTGCAAAAGGATCAATAGCTTCTTGTCTGCACACAAATATGAAAAAGTGAACTGTTTTATGTAGATGCAAAAGGAAGTTTCACACTATTCTGTGATTTTGGAGAACTCAGAGCAGTTTGGGCCCTGCTGAGAGGGCAGATCTGTCTTCTGATGGTCTGACATCTCAGTGGGACAAAGCGTCAGGCTGTGTTTCCTCCACTTTAATCTTGCAGAAAATTATAGTTTAGAGAATCACAAATAAAAACCTGTTACTGGTTCAAAGCATAGCACAGTAGTAAACACTCTAAACACTGGTTTTTACACGTGAATACTTAAAGATGCTCTGTGCTTTCAGAGAAGTGGGTTTTCTGGGAGCTTCCGTTCACACATCTCCAGTCTAATGTGGGGTGATTAGATCGACTGTGAGAAAACAGCATGAGGAAGAAGGGGATTATTCCAGCGGCTGAACGTTTACATCCTCAAGCCTTCCCCTCCTCCTCCACACCTGCTCCCAGTCGACTGGACCCAAGGATGCGATGTGAAGTCACTCCAGAGAACACCAACGCCTCCTCACCGCTTAATGCAGCAGCTGAGGATCGAGCTGGAAGCTAGTTTGACAGAGAGGACGGACAGAAATACTGGTACAGGGACAAACGTACAGAGCACAAGAGTCTACACATACTCTCTTCACGTGAATTTATAGTTTGGAAGATTTAACAGTAGGAGGGTGATGTCATGTATATTGAAATAACACATAAGTATCATCATTTAGCATTATTTTACAGATATTCAATTGTGTGGTTTAGCTGTTATTATCATTATATTCTGCCTTTATGTCTACATATAACATTATATTTTCAGAAACTATTGATGCTTTTACACTATTAGAGGTTTGGTTCATATGGGGGTATGGAATGAAATGGAATATTCACATGTATGTTTCCATCAATGTATAAATATTGAAATTACAAATAATAATCATCATCATTCTGTGTTCTTTGTTAGATAGTGATATTCTTGTAGACCTGACAAGATATAATTTATGCATAATTTTATGCATTTATGCAACATTTAAAAAAATGTTTAATATCCTTAATGTTATCAAAAGATATTATCATAATACACTGTATAATATATAACCTGATCACATTATAGTAGACCGTTGTAGTATGAGTTTAATTTGTTCCATAACTGAGCTTGTTTTGAGATTTATTCGTCTGACAAATCAATTTTCCTTATTCAATTTTATTTAAACATACTGTACTTTCCAGTCTATAAGCTACTTTTTTCTCACTTTGAACCCTGCGGCGTATACAAAGACGCAGCTGGAGTATAGATTTTTACAGGATACTGGCCTCCAGGGGGAGCTCTAGCAGGAAGCACAAAAACATGGAAAACACATGAAAAAACACAGAGGAAGATGGAGAGAGCGCCAATGACTTTTTTTGTTTTTTAACCAGCCATTTTTCTGCCATGTTACTGTTTGGGAAAAAAACAAACAAACAAACAAAAAAAAACAACAGTGTATGTAAATAAATATTTAAACACCTGCAGCTTGTAGACAGATGGGGCTGATATTCAGGTGTGTCTAACAGCCTGGAAAATACGGTAATTACTAAAAAAACAACAACAAACAAACACCAAAAGTCCTTTTTTTAAAAAGGGTTTTTAAAATTGAAAAAGAAAGAAAGAAAAAAAAAAAAGAACGATTATAAAAGCATAATAATAGAGAATGAAAAAGGAATAAACAGTTTTTATGGACATATTTACCTTAACGATGAGACAATCTGTGGAGGAATATGATGGAGGTGTGAAGATGAAAAATGTTATTTGGAAGGAGAATTTCTGGCATTTTCTTTTACATGAGATTGTGAGAAAAAACGTGGTTGTGTTTTCCCTCAATGAAATGGACACATGGACTGAGCATGTAGAGGCTGCAAGCTTATTGCTAAGTAATATGGTATTTAGTACAAAGCTCACTTGTTCTACAGATTTCCAGTGATGTTTAAGACAAAAATACTCACCAGCTGAGGCAGGGATGTCGTCACACACCACCATGTGACACCTCTAATGAAGACGGAAGTTTACCTCCAAAACATGTCAGGTATGAGAAACTGATTACGTATCTGATGCAAAAGAAAACTAAATAAATTATAAGAACATAGACACTATGAACCGTGTTGGATTAAATTCTTAACAGTTTCAAATTGTCATGCCCTGGATGTGTGTCATTCATTTGTTGAAACATCCAGCTTTGACCTCGATGGAATAGAGCATGTGCAGAAGGGAGCATGTTGGTTTGGACAATGGAGCAGTACTTGGCAGAGTTCAACGAGTTAAAAGTAATTCATGATGCAATATATCACAAATGCATGAGGTGAACAAAAACTTTTTCCACCACTGTGCAAATCAGGGTATGACCTGATGTAGATGGAGGTCAGCACAGATACCTCTGGGAGAAAGACTGATCCAACATTATGGACAAATTCACATCATGTAAAAGTATACTTTGACAACCCGGAACACTTAAGTTTAGAACTCCACTTGTTGTTGCTGTTCATCTTCATGGCAGATTAAAGCCTCTGTGTCTGCTCCTAATGTTTCTGAATTTTTGTACTTCTTTCAATGGTGTTGGTTGAATAGTCATGTGGACCTAAATATTTAGTATTTTGTCATACTGTCAGAATTTTTTAAAAACAGTGACAGAAAACATCAATTTATAAAAAATGTCTGCATTAATAAAGACAGGATGTAAGACTGTCTTAAACTGACATTAATTACAGTGTGTTTTTCGAATTCCAAAATATAAGTTACTTGAATTTCATTAAATACTAGTATGTTGTATTTATTTTTATTTTAGCAGAAAGTAATTAGTAACTACATATTTGATGGATTTGTGCCTGATATCCATTCCTTTGTCTAAACCGTTCATTACACATTCACTTCTTCTGAAACCTGAACACCATCGATTTGACTGGTGCTGACCTCGCCAACCTCCTGTTCAGCGTTTAACAGAACTCTGTGAAAGTGGCGCAATGGGAAAACTATTACTGATGTATGGAGATTAATGGGTATGAAAATGTTAGCAAGAAGATAATGCCACAACTTAATTCACAGAGATCATTAAAAAGTTGCTGAGCACATCAGAGTGATGATTTGAGCAGAAGTCACTGTGAACTATTTTCATACACTACCTCTGGAAAAGTTCTTTTACAAACTGCTATAAAAGTACTTGTCTGTAGGTACACTTCATTGTCTCTAGAACAAAAACTTACTATAGCAACGGACAATTTGCAGTAAAGTGATATAATGCTGGTCTATGAATGAAAGGCTACTTTTGCTTTGGTTTATCAGAGTGGGTACGGCTGCATTGTGCTCTGCAGAGGCAGAGCTTTAATGACTCCACAGCCACAGGAGTTCCTGAGTGGATCTATGAAGGGACCTGGAAACACATTCAGTGTGGCTGCACTGACAGTTACCTGAGATATCAGTCTAATCAACCTCTTCGGTCCATTGGAAATCCCATACACTGTTCCAGATGCACTTCTAATTTTTACCAGTGGTGTATACTGTTACATACATAAACTGTATGAAGTATCTTTAGAAACCCACTGATCAGAATGTGAACACATATTGCCTCTTTAGCACGTTCTTACCTGTTGGGTACTTACCTTGGTAATGAGCCCACCTGACCTCAAATAGAAACAGATATTTCACCTCCTCCATTTTCAAAAATGACATCGTACACATCAGGTTGTTTTCAGAATGTTTTCATCTACAGGAACCTGCATAAATATAACACTCTAAAGATGGTGGTGCGCAGCAGTGCAGTGGCTTCTGTAGCTCTCAGTGGTGACATCCACAGGACCTTCTACAGCTGTGTGGTGGAGCCTGGTCACCTCCTGCCTCACTGTGTGGTACGGTGGCTGCACTGTGGCAGAGAGGGGGGCACTGCAGAGGGTGGAAAAGCCTGCACACAGGAACACCGGGTGCAGTTTTCCACCCATCAAGGCCAGCTACACAACACTGGATGCAGGGAGAGAGCCACCTGCATCCTCCATGACCCCACCCACCCTGCACACGAACTCTTCACCCCCCTGCCCTCCAACAGGAGGCCGCAATGCATCTGATTTATAGACAGCCAGACTGAAAAATAGCTTCTACCTGGATGCAGTCAGACTGCTGAACCCCCCCATGCACCACCACATTTTAGTAATTTTAATTGTATTCTATTGTTTTTTCTTATTTTATCTATTATTTAACTATTGTCTGTTTGTTTTGTTTTTTTATCCCGATCATTCATGCTGCTGTGACCTGGGTAACTGTGTTTTGTTCTGATCATATCTGTGACTGAATGACACTAACACTGAGTCAGAGTTAGGGTTAAGTTAAACAAAGGTTGCACATATAACATTGTCTACTCTTTAGTTTTCAGTGGACCTCAGTGGAGTTATGTGGATGAAACCACTTGAGAAAATATCTTTTTTCTCAATACCTGATAAATGTTTACATGTCATAAATATACTTATGTTTATTATATACACACAGCTTTGGCTTTCACTTGTTCTCATTGTTCAAAGACTGAACAACAGTCATTTTACAGAAGGGTTTCACCGAGGGTGAACTTTTACATTCATTGCACGACAACTTCCACGTAATGTCATTCTCTGAAATATCTAATGCTTTACTGTTTTATCTTGGGTTTTGGTTCTGTTTGGCTGTAGAGGAAAATCAGGGTAACATCTTATTTGATAAACATATTTATATTTTATTCCAGTAGATCATTTTTTGGTGGATGAAAAACCACACTGTCTCAAAGGGACACACAATTCTGTTAGTATTCAGTTTAAAAAGCTTTATTGGATTTTAGATATGTACAATTGAATCTGAAGACAGAAACATGTCCTATTTGCTCTAGTGAAAAAGACTGTTTTTTTTCCTGCTGGGACATGTTTTTTATAAGAGGAACACTATTACAGCCATGTGAAGAATTTCTGCACAATGTCTCCTTGTTCCTCAGATGTATGTTATATTTGATTTCAGTGTTATGGTGCATCTGACTTCCATCAAGTGGCCTGTATGGGCAACATGTTAATCAAATATTTCTGCTGTAACCAAGAGCAGTTCTTCTGGATTTTGTAGTGATGTGGTCAGACATTTAGTTTGGCAGAGATATTTTTACTTTCACAATTGCACAGGAAGACTGAAATTGCCTGCCACTGAGGTTAGAACATCTCCTGGGACTGGGTCTTTTTCCCACTGCTGGCTTAAACATTTTATAAATGCAGTAGCTTCAATAGTTCCCATTGTGCTTCAGAAGTCAAAGGTCAAAGGTTTTTATTTTGTCCTTACTCAGTGCAGGTACAAAAGAAATGATGACTTGAAAAAATGAAGAATCTTTGGTTAAAAGCAGTGTAAAATCAGGCATAATAAACAAATAGGAAATCACTAACAATAAGCTACAATAAATTAAAATATTAACTTTGGACAAAATAAACTAAAATATGTGTACCGAACAGTCAGAGTTTGTTAGCCAGTACATAGTGTTAGTGTTACCTCCATGTTCAGTGCTTTTACAGCCTGGGGGAAGAAACTACTTAAAAGTCTGCTGGTCCTGCAGCAGATACTCCTGAATGGCAGTATGGAGAAAAGGCTGTGAGAAGGGTGCTGTCTTTTATGGTGGCCACTGCCCTGCAGATGCAACGCTTTTATGTATGTCCAACAGTGATGGGAAGGGATCACCTATAATCCTGCTGGCTGTTTTTACCACCCTGTTCAGCTGGTGCTTCTCCTGTTCCATGCAGCCACTGAACCAGGAGGTGAGGTCTATCAGGAGGTTCTCCACAGTACCCCTGTAGAAGGTGGTGACTCAAAACACAGTGATGCAGCTGGATGTTCTTTCCCCATCCTGACTGTCTGCTGCCTTTGTGCTAGGAAGGTGAGGACCCAGTTGCAGATACCAGTGTCTATGTTCAGTGACCTCAGCTTCTCCACGAGCTGTTGTGGGATGATGGTTTTAAAGGCTGAGCTGAAGTCGAGGAACAGGACTCTGGCTTAGGTGTTCTAAGCCTCTAGGTGGGACAGAATGGAGTGGAGTGTGGTGGTGATTGCATCATCTGTGGAATGGTTTGCCTTGGAGGCAAAGTGTAAAGGGTCCAGGTTAGCAGGGAGGCAGGATTTAATGTGCTGCATGACTAGCTGCTCCAAGCATTTCATCAGCACTGGTGTACGGACCACAGGGCAGTAACCAATCAGGCCGGCCGGGTTATGCGTCTTTGGCACAGGGATGATGGTGGCTTTTTTGAGGCATGCAGGCACCACCACCTGGCTGAGAGAGGTGTTAAAGATGTTTGTGAGGAGGGCACCTTTTAAATGTTCTACACAGTGCTTCAAGACCCTCCCAGGGATGTTATCAGGTCCTCCAGCTTTCCATGGGTTGACACTGGCTTGGGCCTTTCCCACTATAGATGTGGACAGTTGCAAGATCTGGCCACTAAGTGAAGGGGGAGTCTCTATGTCTGGGTGGTGTTCCTTGCCTCAAACTGTGCAAAGAAGTGATTGAGAACATCAGGTAGGGTGGGGTCTGTGTTTGATGCCAGTGGGGAGTGAGGCCTATAATTCAATAGTACATTAAAGCTCCTCCACAGCCCCTTATGCCGTGGTTCCAGTATGTGGTACTGGCTCAACTCGACTTGACTCGGCATTTTGCATTTCCATTAGAAAAAAGGACCTGGGATCTGGTACACGATACTAGTTTTTTGGTTTCACCTGTGCCAAGGTTCCAAGCTCTAAACCGTGACATAAAACCAGTGCAGACCACTGATTGGTCAGACAGTTTTCTCTTTGATCATTTTACAAAAACCAGATGTGGAAGTTGACAATAAATATAGCGGTACATTAATCCACATGATGACAGACCAAACCTACACAATAGTCGGTCGAACAGATCTGGTCTTTGGCAGCCAATGTAAAAATTCAGACAAGAAAACATGCAATGAGCGAGTTTTCAACAATTCTCTGAGCAGATGACATGGAAATAATGCACCGCATCGGAATACCAAGTCGAACTGGTTCCATGTAGTGGAAAGGCGGCATTAGTGTCCCCTGTGTTGGTGAAGTGACATACTGCCTCTTTGCCTCGTTGATGCCTTGCAAGAGCTTCTTCCTGGCCGGGCTATCAGCTGCTGCTTCACCTGATTTAAATGCGATGTTTCTGGACCTCAGCAGCGCTCACACTTCAGCACTCACCCAGGGTTTTTGGTTACTGCGACATTTGATGGTGGTTACCACCATCACGTCCTCTATACATTTGCCAATGTAGCCGATGATTACCCAAACATGCGTACACCCTGTTGGACTCCGAGGAGATGCCGCTAAGAGCTCCAGCCGTGCCACCATGCACTGCTTGTCAGTATGTGTATTAATTAGTTGCAAATTATTGGTGAAAATACTCAGTTATATACATCTGAGGCAATAATGTCATTGAAACTACACAGAGAAGCAATAAATTAATTTTGTCAATTAATGCATTTAAACAAAGCACATAAGTCATAATGGATTGTACTGGTAGATATTTGTGATAAAAACTTTATTCTATAATTTATTATTATTAGTAGTAATGCACAGTTCAAATATAAAAAGAACAATAGGTATGAAAATAGCATGGATATCAGAAATGGATGAACAATGTTGGAACCAACAAGCAATATTATCAAAACAACCCCACTCACAGGACACCACACTGTAATCTCAACACTTTCACTGAAGGTACCACTGAGTAATGAGATGACTATGGCACACTGAAGCCACAAATATGTCAACACAAAGCAGAAAAAGTGTACAGTATTCTGTGTACAGGCAGTACGATTAGATAGGAGCAAATACATGACAACAAAAATATGATTCACCACTTGAAACACACTGGGTAGCAAACCTCACAAAATAAAAGCTTGTGGTAGAAATCCCCTTTAACAGCAACAGAGATACTCCTCAAGATAATTTTCAGCACACTTTGCAGTTCGTAGTGGGTTTTCTACTACAAATAACATGAGAGTCGATAACCTTGCAAATGACATGTCCATCTTAAAGCACTTTTAGGCATTTTTTCCCTTTTTTACTCAGAATCCAAATAACAAACTTCATAGCCCTGCAATGGAAACATGGAAACTGAAACTCTGCTTAATAAACAGAATGATGTCCAAGTATTGAGAATAAACAACAATTTCTTTGGCTTGTTCATTACAATACTTGACACGATACAGTGTTTGGGCTGTGTTTGTTGTACTTTGTGTCACTGAAACTTAACTAATGCTCTTAAATTCTGGCAGTTTAAGTAACTAACTGTTCCAATCACAAAAACACACAGGTTTTTGCAGGGGTTTACATAGCAGACTAGTGACAGTCAGACATTGCATTTCTAAATGTCTGTCACTGGCTCAGTCCCTCAGATGCCCCATCTGCATAAGTCCTGCTGATCCTCAGCACAGATGACGTGCTGCCTAGAGCTGGTTCAGTAGTTCAGTCTGGAGCCCCACACATGCTCATACTGGCCTGGGATCAAATCCCTGCCTTACTCCATCCCAGTGTTTACCCTCTCTGCTTCCCCAGTGTCTGGAGAGATGACAGTGAGTGTGGACTGTCCAGTTGGAAAAATATGATGCAATATCAGAATCAAATACAACAGGGAGGGAGGAGAACTTTTTCAAACTAATGCAGCAGCCAATTAAAAAGTGATGCCATGTGTTGTTCAAATCTCCCACCATGCCAGGGAATTTTAGAGCTCATTGAAATCACAAAATGTAAATTGTAAAGTTTGTGAGACCCATTTCAACCCAAAGATTCATGAAAAAATGAGTTGAAAACTTGTAGTCACTTGTAAAACCCAATCATCAGTGCTCTGACGTGTAAATCAACAGACCAAGACAAGATTGTATAGAGTTTCAATGGCAACCACGACCCTAATATGTGAATAATGACATTGTAGAGTCACCTGACTGCAGTTGTATTGATCAAACACCATATGAATTTCTCTTGTCTATTCCTGGAGCTTCCCTGTATAGAAGAGTGTTGTTACATACAGTGAAAATTCAACAATTTTGGCAAGTTACAACAGATTGATGGTGAGAGAAAAACAAAATATATAACACTACAGGCTATGCTGGCCTAGTTTTGTTTTGTCACAATTATCTTTGTACTGCACTAGGGTTTACACACTTGTTGACTATTTAATGGTGCACCGTGGAAGAATTGCTGGCATCTGGTAGCGAGGTGGCATTTTCCAAAAACCAAACACATCCCTCACCTCACCCTTCTCAATACAAGTGGTTTGGAGAGTCAACAATGGACACTACAAACATAAAATAATGCAAGAGCCTCTCATTAGTACCAGTGTTTGTTTAGAGTCTGTAGCTCAGGGGATATTAACTGGTCCACACTCAAACATAGTGGAGGTCGTTGTGAAATTCCTATTTTAAACTCACTGCAAGATCCTTTTTGTAGTCTTAAAGTCACTGAATGGCCTCGTATCAGTATCTTTTAGACATTATAAGACCCCTCAGATCCTCTACAGCTGGCCTCCTAGTATTTTAACTAAAACATATGGGGAATCAGCTTTTAGGCTCTGTCCTGTCAGTCTCTGCCTGGGGATCTGAGGAAAGCCACTTCTGTGGAGATTATTAAAAGAAACCTCAAGACATACTGTATTTCTGAAGCCTGGCTTTTGATTAAGATACTTTTTAATTTGTCATCTTTGTTTTACTCATTTGTAACTTTGATGAGCTTGTATTTATCAATTTTACTTTATTCCACTGATGTGTTTATTTATTTATTTTTTTTATATAAAGTGTATTTCATGTGTGTTTTCTATTGATGTTGCTCTGGGCTGCATTTTGCATGAAATGTCTTATACTGTATAAATATCTACAATTGAAGCTCAAGAGAAGGAAGAGAAAGTCATTTTGAGATCCTGCAGAAACATGGTCAACTGTGGAGGTGACCGATTCCCAGTGTCAATGTAAATTCATCTCATGTATAGATAGTATTTTTCAGGGTAGGACACCATAATGATCAATATAGCATACCACTTCCACAAAAAGATACCCCTGAAGTCTATACAACACACCCTATTTTTTTTTTTTTTTTTTATGTATAAGTGATTTCCCCCGGCAGACTGTTTCAATTCTGAACCAAACTTATTAGTCTTGACAAGTGTGGTTTATAATTGTTTTCTTGCACTTTAATCTACACTAAGCAGTGATATCATAGCACATCGCTTGAGCAAAATGATAATTAAAAACCACAGGAGATGATTAAAAAGATGTTAAGCTACACAACATTAACAATGTTCCAGTCAAAGCTGTATTTGCCAGATGTGAATATCTTAAATACAATACCAATTAATAAGCTCATCTGTTTATTGGACCTGATAATCAGTCTTTTTACAATTAGAGTCGTAATATCTCAGGGGTGCACCTATCAACTGGCCAAACATCAGTATTAGATAATATCGACTAGTATTTCCAAATAACAAATTCAAGGATGTCATTGGCTGATGTTTATTAACTCCCTGTCTGATAGCAGCCATGCCTCAGTGTCCAATAGTCCATTCAGAGCAGGTTTGGTAGTGCTGAGTTCAATATGCTACTAAAGAGGTGATGTCAACTGTGTGCATCACTGATGGCAAGAAAGAGTGGACACAAAATAATCATCAATTTAAGTCAAGTTCATTGATGTAAACTGCACCAGCCTGCTAGCTGTTAGCATGCTAGTGGGTATCATGTAAGACACTGTAGAAAAACAACATGAAAACAAAGTAACTATAGATATCAAATTGTTATTTCAACCATTGTTATCGGCCGACAAGTTTTATATTGGTGAATGCTCACAAGTAATAGCCAATCAAAAATGAAATGACAAAACAGATTTATTTTATTGTACATATTTTTGATGCCTTATGTTCAATAGGAAAACTAACAATAAATGTGGCTGAAATAGTCAGCATAAAGGTATTTCAACAAAGTATGTGGTTTGTTTTTAGTTTGCAAATGTATATCAGATCCAAATATCTCTGTGTGTGTGTTTTATAGCAATCAATATGCTATATTTCTGGGGAAAAATTAAAAATAAATCAATAACATATCTGTCAAGCCTTAGTATATAACCACAACCTGCAGTGCCTGTGATCACATCATCACTTTCCAGGAACCATCTTGAGCCATGTTCACAATAACTCTTGACCTCATCAATGATGTAAAACTCAAAGAAAAATATTGATTTAATGATGTGAAAGATGTCTTATAACTGTGGATGCTTTGTGTTTTAGATACTATTGCCTGATTATAGAGAGTGAGAGAAGAATGAGTTATTGGACAGAACAATCGTAACAGTCAGGGCCCATGTGGCAGAATACAAACTTACAAATTGTGCATCCTGAAAGACTAAAGTCTGCAAAGAGGCCAAAGGTTTGTATGTGTGACATTAACAAGTTTTTTTTTTTTTTTTTTTTTTTTTATCCCAACATGGAAATGCAAGAGTTATTGTAAAGTATAGCACCACTCTGAATACCTTATTGCACCCCCCTTCATCTGTTGGCAGAAGGGAGTAAGAACACTGTAATATTTGGGAAAAATGCACAGAAAAATGGACAAACAAGGAAACACTTATCACCAAATATGCTATACAACAAAACAGTGGTTTTGCATTCACATTGTGGCCAACAAACTGCCACATGTGGCAGGATAAATTTGTGTTTACCTTCACATATGATTACTAGAATAAACGGCTACATTGCCAACAAAACAACCTAAATTTCAGCCTGTAGAGCAGCTGTCAGTGCTTTGTTACTGATGTGACCATGCAGCGAGCAGGTGGACCCATGTTTGTGGTGGAATCTCTTCTCATTCATGTTTATCTGCAGGCACGATAGGCATTTACTGTTTCCTCTACTGGTAACAAAGAACAAACACTTTTGACTATAAACTGCCACAATGTGAATGCAGCATTAACCCAGCACTCGCTAAATACTGCAATACTCAATAACCAGCATTATATAAACTATACAGCTTTTTCTGACATTTGTGGTCTACACACACACACACACACACACACACGTTATACTGTACAGTAGTGTTGTAGTACTGGAAATCCCTCTCCTACTTGATATATGATATATTTACTAAACCTCATCTCAAAGAGGACTCTTCAAGACAAGTCCAGACCACAACTGCAGGGACTTCACTGCAACACAACATTGTCTTGATGTGATTTGATGTAAAATGTCCTTCAAAAAAATGGAACAAAAAAACAACTTGACCCTTTTTATGTTACTTTGTGGAAAGGATGATTTGTCTGTCTGGAGGAAATATTATTCTAATGTTCTGTAAAAAAAAAAAAAAAAAAAAAAATTGGCATTTATACCACAATGATTTTATCTGTAGCTAGAAGAATGAAACAGTGTTTAACTTCTATAAAGGTAAGAATCACAGAAACATTTAGGACCTTGTCAAACTATTACATGTGGTGAATATACCAAAAATCATCTAAATCTCTAATTTTGTCATTCAAAGCAAACATAACTATTCATGGTAGACATTTCCTTGAATGTGTTTAAGTTCTTTGCCAACTATTTGTAGCCTCGTTCAATGCAAAACCTAGTTAATTTAATTTGTGGGAGATTGAGCCAGTGAGAAAGTGTCATGACATATGAGTGTGAGATAGCCTGGATATATAAAACTATTGTGTATAAATATATACGGTGTCTGTGAAAACTATACATTGTGGTACAACTCCCTAATTTGGGCTATAGCATGCTTGAGTGTTATTTTTATTAGAGTTAAAATACACACTGAATCATTTAAATAGCAGGATATTAGATACTTGAAATTAAACTAATCAATAATTAAATCAATTCAAAAGAATTACATGTAGTATTGATATTTCAAACTATGGGTGGAAGTTACTCGGACCAAAAAAAAAAAAAAAGTAGATAGTTTACATTACAGCTCTGTTAGTTTAGCTGTTTTCAGACAGGAAACAGTAAAACTACAAGTCACCTCCATTTTTTTCTTCAGTATTGTGTCAATAGCTGCACAACGATTACTTTTGACTTACTTTTTATAATCAAACTCAACAGAAGAAAATGTTGCAATTTCTGCAAATGTTTTGTGTTCTGTGGTCTCCTTGAAACATTGATGTATTTTTTTAATGGTTTTGGATAACTTATCCTTGGGGCTAGTATTCATGGCCATTCATGAGTAGAAATACTGCACTTAACTCTGATATGATGACTGTCATTACTTCAGTATTAAGAAAACAAACAGAATAGGCCAAATCACACATACTGTTGTCTATAACACGGTTGCCATAATGCCTTTGCAGTTCATCTGGTCTAGTCTTGGTGTTTTCTGAGTCTTAATACACTGGTTTTGGTCATTACTTAGTCTCTTTTGACATGGTCTAGACTACAACAATACTGTACCGCATATGAAGAATCAAAACACACAATCATAACAATTTTACAGTAGTTGTTGCCTGAAAACATAAATGAAAACTGGGCACATATGTGAAATATTTGGCACATACATTGCAACTATAATAAAAAGAAAACAGCTTAGTAAGGAATATAAAAAAATCCACTTATGTATACTGCCTAAGGCAAATAAGTAGCCTTTGTTAAAGTGAGGTCTTCACCATGCTGAGGTTATTATCAGAGGTAAATATGTTTTTCTGGTCTTCATCTCAGCTTTGGGCGGGCTACACTAAGGCAATTCAACGGTAGCCAATGCCGAGTCTAAACAGGGAAATCAAATTATGATACAAACAGTCCTTATTAAAACTACAATTCTATCTCCAAATGCATTACAGCTTCATGAGGGTAATGCTTAATCATCTATTACATGCAAACAAGAGTCAACGGCCAAACAAATGAGTCAATCTAATGAGTAAGATTATCATATTTGTGCCTAAAGTAATGTACAAATGATAACTACTGTATTAAATTTGTAGATCATGTTCATCAACTGTGTTAGAAAAAGAACTGTAGGGTTGTTGTTAGTTTAACAGCTACACATAATAAATAAATAATTGAATAAAACAAATAACATAGTCTGGTTTAGTTATTCTTGTGTGTAGCGAGAAATGGCTGCTGTCTAACACTAATACCTGTTGTAAAAAGTATGTAAGACTACGCTGAAACTGAAGAAAACATTTACATTTTACACATGGCTGCATTCGTTCCCAGGGTGTTTCAACTCAAGGGGTCTGCATGTGCAATAATGGAGTCTGTTAGACATAATGTGTGTTTTCAGGTCTGCTTGGTGGACTTTCAGTGGTTAAATTAAGTTGATTTAGAACCTCTCGCAACATTGGACTTCCTGTGTGAAGTGAGAAACACTGATGCTATATGCAACTATTATCAACCATAGAGCAACCATAGAGTGCTGCAGAAACAGGACATATAACCTGGAAATGAGTCAGCATGTGTTACCATTACATGGATATTTGAAAAGGTTTTGGGTTATATGCCTGAAATAAGGTCACTTTATGTCTCAACTGGGTCAGAAGGGTTGGGAATGGTATGCACATGGATGAAATGATCCACCGCTCTAGCTTTGTTGTGTTTGGTCCTATAAACAATGCCAGTTCAGGTCACGCAACAGTGTTTTTGCAAAAGTGTGAACCAAAGCACAAGTAGTGAGCTCAGCATCAATGACATTGAAGTCATGCTACCAAAGTGTGGTTGACGGTGACATTAGTATTGGCATTTTATGCTTGGGGTTCGTATTTAACCCATAAAGACCAAGTCATACTTATGTGGCAGTTCCCAAATAGATTTTACTCTATATTTAACCTTTTTTTAAGTGATTTATCACCACTTATTGTAATATTATCCTCTTTAGTTTGAGTTTATTTTTAGAATATATTGTGTATTTTCCAATATTGAATTCACCGATCATGTAGATGTCCATTAAAACTCATTAAAATGTTATTATATCAAAACAGTGAAAACTGAAGAAATAGTGACTTTTTCAGTAAAATATATCATTAACTGAACATAAACCCAGTGTGTCCATCCACTGTCATTTAATATACTCCATGGGTTTTACTGGTGAATCAATGTTGTAGAAGATGACAGCGTTTCCACAATAACTAGTCTCTGAACATCCAAATGGGTCATATCTGATGACCTTGAAAAGATGACAAACTGTATTTTACATCAATTATTTACATGTATTGATAGAATAAGTGGCTCAACAAGTATTAAACAGTTTACATCAGGAGTTGGTTTTCATTGTTTGTGACTGTTTGGGTCTTTATGGGTTAATATGTACAATTTGTACTTGTGTATGCACATGAATTTTGTATTTACGCCTGGGAGCCATTTATTTTTTGTTGACTTAAAGCAGGGGTGTCCAAACTTAGTCCTCAAGGGCCAGTATCCTGCATGTTCCAACACCTGGTTCATTTAAAGATCAGCTCATCATCAACCTCTGCAAAAGCCTGATAACGATGTAATGGTTTCCAGGTGTGCTGGAAGAAGGAATCTAAATCATGTAGGATACCAGTCCTGGAGGACCAGGTGTGGACACCCCTGAGTTAAGGCAAGGGTAGTTCTAACCCAACAGCACTTATTGTTGCTGCTGTAGAGGAGCAGAACTACAGAAATTATTCCATAAGCTGTTATGATAAATTTATGGTACTTTTCCACTTACATGGGACCAGCTCGTCTCAGCTCGACTCGTTACTCTGACACAGTGTGTTACCTCCATGTCGTCTGCGCAGAGAGTTGCCAAAAACTTGCATGTTGCGTATTTTCTCATCTGGATTTTTACGTCCGCCACCAAAGACTGAATCGACACGACCGTCTATGGTGTAGTTTTGTTCTGTCATCATGTGGATTCATGTTTCATTATTCACTGTCTACTTCCGCATCTGATTTTTGTAAATCACAGGTCAGAGAGAAAACTGTCTGACCAATCAGTGGTCTGCAGTGTTGTGACGTTACGTTTTGGTGTCGGTCTCCAACATTTTGAAACCTCGACTGAGGCGGTACTAAAAAACTAGTATCAGGTCTCAGGTTCCAGGGTCCTTTTTTGTAACGGAAAAGTGAAAGAGCCGTGTAGAGTCGAGTAGAGTAGAGCTGGTACCATGTAGTGGAAAAGCGCCATTAGGCAACTAAGGAGATTGTTAGCTTAGAAGTGAATTTAGCACATGTCAATTATAAGGAAAAAAAATGGACTCCTTTACTAAATTTCAAGTGTATGAAAATCTTACAAATCGAACCTTTAAAAAATTATGTAGGTGGTTTGTGACCCTCATATTGCTGAAAAGGTATCATACATGTATGTTTGCGGTGGAAAACTCCCATTGGCTTTTTGTTAAGATGCGAACTTCCAGGTTACCCTAAAAATATATATGTCCTCTTTGCAGCACTCTATTGCTCTCATGTATGGAAACAAATGTGAATAAATTACATTATGCTAATAAAGCTGTCAGGGGCACAGGGATACTCTTAAGGAGACAAAATGGAGTGGCAAGCAGGAGTAATAAGTCAATATAAAACGCTGAAAGTCAGTATCATCAAGATAAGAAGTGGAGTCTTCATGTTGTTCCAACTAATGGCTGTTTCATAAATGTAACTCACAGCTCTGAATGAGAACAGCCATAATCAGTCAAAGCCAGGCTCATCTTTTTTTTTTTTTTTTTTAATAAATCATTATTCCCTGATTATTGTAGCAGATTGTATCTACCCCTCCAGTGGAAGGCACTATGAATGGTTTGAATGTCCTTGGATTTTCATCAACTGGGTTTGACTGATGGCTGGATAATAACGTGTCGGTACATTCACTACTACAATACAAGTCATCCTCCTGACTGAGAAGTTTGTGTAGCAGAGCAAAGCACATTCCCTTCTTTGTGTTCATGTTGTTGTTGTTGTGTGACAGATAGTCCATCCTTCTTTTCCTCTGTGACCAGCATATGAAGGGAGTCGGTAAATGTGTTGTTTATTTCCATACCTGAAGTCACAGAGGCAGCAGTCTCTGCGAGGCACAGGCCTGTTCTGTTTTTATCTCCAGGTATCGGCTTCACAGGAAAGACTTTATTTGGTTGTCTTTCAGTGCTCTCGAATGTTTTGTGTCGAACTGTGCTGTCCTCCTTTTACAAACACCTGAATTGTGCTAAAGGTAGAGATATCCCACCCAGTAGACGATGTTAAACAGCAAAAATGAGGTGGGAAAAAAGACACGCGAGTAGGCATCCAGTTCAAGTAGATCTATGTGGACCCGTCCTTTTCTCCAAGCGCCTCCTTTACACTCTTCGTAGCAGCAGAAGAAGCTCTGGCAGTCTTTTCCATCAAGACACTCGTAGACACAAGCCTCCTCAAAGTCCTGCCAGTACATGGAGTTGTTTAAAGCGATGACAGTGTGAGGAGGTCTCACATCCAGGACGGAATAGTTCTGAAAATATGAAGAGACAGGACCACACTGATACACCATGTTTCACAGTAATGACTTGAGACCAATCATCATGTTTTTCCTATATTTTATATACAAATTGATAGTTTTGCTGCTGCCATAGATGGTACTTTTAGGAAATCTGATACAGACACAATGCACATTTTGTGTGTGCAGTATTTATACACACATCAGTATTCAAGTTACTGTTGGACTTTTGGAGTATCCTGTCTTTGTGTTTGCAAAAAGACACCATATCCTGATCTCAGAATCCGAAATATTAGATTATTACAGTTTTGAGAAACTGAGTATTCCCACAGCATCCAGGCAGTATAACACATCATATACTCTTTTATGTATATGTCTCATCCCAGTTATTGACAGTTGCAAAGCGATGTAACAGAAATATAATATATAATATAATAATAATATGAGCAAAAGAAAGATAATTTTTTTTTTTTTTTAATATTTGTCAGATTAAATGAAAAAGGCATCATAAACCTGAGCATTTTAACCAACAGTACATTTGCTTTTCCAAAACAAATACTGTAACATGTCAGGTCACAGTGGAAAACACCACAGAAACATTATTGTGTGGATTAACATTAAAACCAGTCATTGACCTTTATTGTGTTTCTCTGTCTATATTGGATCTTATGTCTGGAATAAAGTCGAACTAAATTGAATTGAGCTCCATCCTGATGACCCTTTGCTATCAGTCACCACAGCAGATCTTCATCATCCTCATCCTAAGTCATTACAATGTAAGAACAGAACATGCTCACCTGTTGATCTCATATGAAGTTCTAATTTAATGTCAAATTAAATAAACACAGGCTGTAAATATGACAGTTGATGGAGCAAATAGCACCAGTAGCAGGTAACACTAGTATTTATCTTATATGTAAGCACAAATTTGAGTGTCCGGACTTCTGTGTATGTCATGTAATATCACATCCATGAATCTCACCAAAACCAGGACATGCTTCATAACAGGGATAGTAGTGTACATGTAAACACAGTCCATGACAACAGCTCCACAAAAGCTACTGTAAACTTAAATGCGCCCATATATTGTACTCTCAAATTAATTGCCAATTCGACTGGAAGTAGAGTTTTAGCTTGTACTGAAAGAATAATTTATGTTGTTTACATCATTTCACAGACATTACATGTACAAATGAAGCTGCTGCCCATGAAATAAAGCATTAAAGCTGCAGTGCATCATAGGGATTTGACGTCACATATTGTAACTCAAGTGTTCTGACAGGAAACAGGAATTTAACCATCCTTTTCTGTGAACTGAAGTCAGCCTCCCTGATCTACCCCCGATGCAGACTTTGGTTAATTATGTGTAGAAGGTTAAATACATGATTGACAGATGTAATTACTGATCAGTGATCAGGTTCAGTCAGACGTGTCCCTACTGCTCTACTTGCTACTTTGACACAGAAACTTGGTAAAGTGTTTTGTTTTTCCCACATTGGTTCGAAACGCTTTCAGGTTCATCTATATTCATGTTCAGTCCTTTGATTTGGAACGAGCGGAAAGCTGCACTAGGAAGTTGTTTGTTATTAGATTCTGGCATCTTTTCTGGCTCCAGCTTTTAGCTATAGTATTTTTTTTTTATTTTGATGTGGTTTGACTTTGACATGCACGTAATGATCCTGCACACTGAAGACAAGCAGGAAGAATATGTGTGTAGTTTTTACTCCTGCTGATTCTTATGCATGTCTGGAACCTATTAGCTTTAGCTGCTTAAGTAAATGTTTCACAGCATGTTGTTTCTAACATTATCTCTCCATGATGTTTGTCCATTAGCAGATAAGAACGTACAGTTTTGGAAAAAGTCCTTGACAAACACTGTGTATGTGTAAAGGTGTCTCAGTAACAGACTTTTATTTTTGTGCCTTTTTGTGTTGTTTCTGGCTGTTTCATTTTTGCACCACTTACTTCTGGAACATAGACTGATTTTTTTTTTGCAGCAGTCCTTTTCAATTTTTGCTTTTCATGCATTCCATCCCTGTCCTTCATGAGCACCAGATTAATTTATGCACATTTACATTTTGTACTTGTTGACTTCAGTACTGGGGGAAAAAAAACATCATATGTATGAGTTCCTTGAAACAGCGGCTGCAGATGATTACATTTTGTCTACTTTTGTTCAAAGGTCAAAGTCAGAATGAATTCCCCAAATTTTAAAAGATCTTTTTTTTTATATATAATGACAACAAAATTTTAAGTCAAAACTCATCCAATCTGACTAAATCATCACACACACACACACACACACACACACATATATATATATATATATATATGGCATCAAGCTCTAATGCCACATAAGTTTAGTCCTTAAACAGTTGTATGCATGCTCATATTAAGAGCATGCATACAAGCAAATTGTTGCAAATTATTATCTTTATGAAGCTGATGCAGGAGGTTTACTTCCTAAGTCACCTGTAGTACAGTTAAAATCCAATTAAAACAATATAAACTAGTATTTTCCGTGCCACACATTATTCTCTTGTGCATTAATGCTATGTTACTTGTACATTTTGTCTGTCTAACATAACAGATCAGATCCTTTTTGTGTATAAGCCCTGACTTGACAATGCACTCCCTTCCTTCAGTTGTTGACAGGCTAGAGAAGGTGCATCTGTCTCTTTCAGATTGAAGCAGTGGCCCTTAAAATAGTAACAAGCTTATAAGAAGAGCTTAAAAAGGGCACATCATTTCAACCCTGAAAGGCTCTCTAACATCCAAAACCAAATCACTGTCAGAGAAGCTCCTTTTGTGACAAGTGACAGTAATCCAGAACATAAGGGCATCACCTTAATTTACATTTTCTTGTTTCTTTATAAATTCAGATGTAGGTAGCTTTCAGGATCATTGCAACAAAAATATTTTATATCAAAAACAATGTTGAGGTAAACTTACTGATCTTTTCGTTTCCATGCAGCTGGGCCTTCGAGTGCTGTGTGAGTAGTAATTCAATGTTGCGTATTCCATCAGAGCGGCAAAGACAAACAGGAAGCAGACAGTGACGAAAAGGTCCATGGCTGTGACATAGGACACTCTGGGTAATGAAGTCCTGGCCACTGTGCTGAGAGTGGTCATAGTCAGCACCGTGGTTATACCTGCAGGACAGAAACACAGACATCTTAGCCTCAAGGCAGTGATGGAATTATTATTATTATTATTTTTAAAACAGTTATTCATTTTTAAGTATACATTGCAAAATATTCCAAGCATTTGTAGTGCAGAAAGAGCTGTGTAATGTAATGTTTTTAAAAAAGCGTCAGTTTTTTATTAATAATAATAATTTTATTAATAATATAGATTCTATTTATGCAGAAAAACAGAAAATTCTACAAATGCTCAATTGTTTATGTGCAGAGGTGTGTGGCTGTTTCTGTGTGTTAAGTCGAATATTTAAAGGGTTATAATTTTTATCTGGAATTAAAAGAAAAACAAAATAATTTAGGGGGGCATTAGCATATTTATAAAAACATCCAACTCATCCTATAAGAATTCTGTTGAGTTATGAGTTTGCTAATGTTAATTTTGTTTATATGGAAAAAGCATTGTATATTACAGATAAATAACCCGTTCTGTGAAAAAAAATGTATTCATCTATAACATAATTTATGTTTCAGAAAATGTAAACCAAGCTGGTTTTACCAGACATTCAGTGCTGTTTTATTGTTTCTCATGGTTTTTCCATGTTTGGACTGTGGATTATTTTTCCTTTACTACATGTATTTATTTATTTTTAATTATTTTATTTATTTTTATTATATTATTATACATTATATTATTATATAATTAGAATTATATTTTATTTCTAAAATAACTAGCACACTGTCGCTGCTGTAGAAGAGCAGAAAAGAGGATCTCAAGATTTAAGGATTATTATGGTTTTAAGAGTCTCCTACACAGATATCAATGTACATAATGTTATCATGGATGAAGGCAATTGAGACAGTTAACCCTTACATACTAGTCGGATCAAATTTAACCCATTTTGACATTCAACAGAAGTAAAAAAATACCCTAAACATCATTCTTTTATCCTGAAATTTGATGACCTTTGCTAAATTTTGCCAAAATACACAATGAATGAAATACATTTTAAAATGTTATACTTTTGTACAGGTGCTACAGATTTTTGGACACTGAGGTTGGTTCAGACGAATGTTATATATAAATCATATTGTTTTTTATGTTTTTATGTGTTATGTAAAACAGCACATGATACTGTGGGATAGTTTTTCTCTAAAACAAGTTTGTAAAACTTAAGAAATATACTCTTCTTGTTCTCTGAAAAATATTTTCTCTATTACATATATTTATTAATGTGGGATAGTCTTAGACATTCTAAATAAATCTATAGTTCAACATTTGGTTTAGACACTTACTATGAGGGAATTCTCGGTCTGGGTCAAATTTGACCCGAACCAAACTGTGAAGGTTTAAGAAATGAACAGTTTGTAAAGGTTTAATGTAGGAATGAAACTCACCGTTCCACCACAAAACAGACTCAAGAGTTCTCTACATTTCTATAATAATTATCTTCAGACTGCTGCTAAGCTGCTGAGTTAAAATCCTTCCTTTGACTGAGCAGCAGATGTTGTTGATGTGGCAAACTGATAACATGTGAATCGCTCAGATTGACAGAATGAGAAAGACCTCTTGCTCTAACACACATTCACTCCCCCAGCATCTCTGGATGATTTCATTCTCTCATTGCTGCCATGGAGGAGAGATAGATCTCTCCTTCATGAGCATTATAGAGATGCCTATAAGAAAAAGAAAAAAAAAACATCTGCGACTGTTTCACAGAGGTTCCCATGGTAACAAGCTGCCCCCATCTATTTTAGGCGGACATCTCACATGTTTCCTTTAGCTTGTGCTTGCCACAGTGATTACCCTTACCTGCTTTCTGCCAATGCTGTGGCACAGATTTGAGAGTTTTTTGCTCAGAACAATAGAAAGTACAGCAGGTTTTAACAAAGGAAATACTCAGAAGCATTTATCTTCTCTGACAGCTCGATCTAGAGGAACCTGTGAAATGCTGTATGCAATGTGTCAACCATTAAGGCCCATGTACTTCAAAGCATTTCTGAAAAATTTGAATTATGCTGAAATCTGATTACATGAGGAGGTAGTGTGGTTGATAAAAATGTTTCTGTACCCACTTGATGTTATAAGTACTTGTTATAAAGGCTCAAAGCACAGTGGAAAGGTTTGCTTCGACAGTCTGACTCACCTAAAACCTTTATGAAGGTCAGGCTCGTAACTTAAGGTTTTTATCTTGTACTCCCACAATGCATTTGCTAACCTTCTTTTTCATTCAAAATCGTCTGACATCTAAGATCCATTCATTATCTTTACTCTTTGCTCCGTGGGTACTTTCAAGCAAAGATGGAGGATTAATAGGGGTCATTCATTTTCTTCTTTTGTATTTTTTTCTTTTCAGTTTTGAATATATTTGATCGAATACACTGCCGTAGGACAGAACTTGAACTCCCTGATGTAAGGCTTTACTGACACGGGTTCACATGTAGGAAGACACAAGACACATTATGTCTCCGTTAAGAGTGACTGAAAAGTACACGATCATTCCTATTATTCTAGCAGTTGAAAATGCGATCGCCTACAATACACATCATTGCATTAAATGGTTTAAATTACTAATGGTGAGTCATCAGAGCATTATAAGATGTCTGTAAACTGGTCTAAATTTACTGTGGTGGTCTATACAAACACAAACATCACTCAGATGTATGGATAGTGTGAAGAAAGAAGAGGAAAAAAAAGTGTAAAATCAATTACCTTCAGTGAAATGTTCCAAAGCACTGCACAATGTACATTAAGGCAAACATACAAGAAGAAAAACATAGCATAATAGGAAAAAAAAAACAACAACAACAGAAATATTCAAGTTAAATGATGAAAATTCATGCAGTATAAACAAAAGCAGGCAAGCACACTCAAAAGAAGCAAAATGAGATCAAAATACAAAACTCAAGAACAGAACATGAAGATGATAAATATGTTAATATTTTCTCTGGTTATCTTTAACTGAAGCAGACAGCAGTCTATAAAGCATAAACCTGACAGTGTGTACTTGTACCTAAAGCAGTTCGTGCTGGAGTGGCATCTTTTTTTATCCAGAAGGAAACCCAGGAGAGGACCACAGTAAGGATGCATGGGATGTATGTCTGGATGGTGAAGTAGCCCATTCTTCTGCTTAGGTCGAAGTACACCGTCATCACCACGTAGTCGCCTAGAAGTTAAAACAAAGGAGCTTGATTATAGCCAATATAAAAGTATCTTTATGTGTAGTCCAGTTTAGTGGTATGGATGAACCTGTATGTTCCACTGTTCCAATGTGATCAGGTAGACATCCAGTTTCCAGTTTTCATACTTGAACATTAGCTTTCAGGTTTGGTAATAAGGTATTCATGCAGAAGTTTATACAAGACAACCTTTAAGTAAACGAGAAGTGGTGCTTCTTGTAGTGGAAAGAAGTTTTGGACACACTTAAAAGTTTACACAGTCATCATGAAGTAGAATCTTTAGAGTTTCAAAAGGCGTGGATGCAGCAGACAGATATAAACAAACATAATTTTTTTTTATTTTTTTTTTTTATTATTGTTATTCATTGTTACGATGGCATAGGCCTATTTGCGGAACCCTAACTCCAAGAATAAAGTAATAATAATAATAATAAAAAAAAAAAAACTATGAAAATAATCTAATGCTTTTGCCAATCAGTCGCTTATGAGATTAAAGTAAAACAAAAAATAATAATAATAATTGCAATAGTGTGATAAAAAGTCACAATTGAGAAATAGAAACTGAACAGAAACAAAGCCCTGTATAATTCTCTGGTGTAACCACCGATAGTCCTGCAGCTGAAAACTTCCAGTCAGTTTCTCCTCCACAAAAGAGACAATTTGCTCCAAATCTGTTTGGTTCTCATGACGAAACAAACCCAAACATCTGCAAACTTGCTCCAAAGTCCTTTGACTAATCATAATGTGTTGGTCATAATGAAAGTATAACCTCACAAAATGTTCTTTCTTTCTTTTATTTAGACACAGACACTACACAACATATATTAACCTTAATAAGGACAGACGTAATGTACCAGGTTGTAGCACTAGCGCTAATTTCCACCTGTAGTTGCTTAAACTGTTGTAAGTTGCATCTGACGCCTGGTGATCATTAGAGGATTAAAATAAATAAATAAAATCATGTTGCATTCGTGTTGAATTCATCAGTATTTTGGGGGGTTTTGGTACATACAGTCAGTAAAATACTATTACCCAGAGACATTTGAACAGCTTTTACTATGAATTGATAGTTTCTAGCAGCTGAAGCTTTAATTCATGCATTAAAGTAGATGCCTACGATGGAGTATTAGGGCCACGTAAGAAAATAAAAATGTCTGTTACTGCAAGAATAAAATCATAATATAATGAGACTAAAGTCGTACCAACTCATTGAATAATGGAGAAGTTGGAACATTTTGTGAGGTTATACTTTCATTTGGGGTTTACGCACCAACAAATACTGATCCTACCCCCCCCCACCAGGAGGAGAAACTGACAAAGTTGTCAGCTGTAAAGTTATCTGCGATTCCGTCAGAGATCTATAGGGTTTGCTGTTTCTCAAAATACTGAAAGTTGCTCCTTCGCTTGTTGCATCCACTGTGAAACCAGAAACTGTTGAATTTCAAAATATCATGACTTTAATCTCACAAAAGTACAACTTTATTGTTGCTAAATGAGTTTTTTAAATTTAAAAAATATATAATGACTGTTTTCAAAATATCTTATTAAAAATTAAATAATATTCTCATTATATTATGACTTTATTCCCAAAATATTATGCCTTTATTCTCATAGTAACATGTTTTTATTTTCTTATATGACCCTAATATGACATCGTAGATGCCTAATACAGTATATGAGACACGTGCAGAGTCCGTATGTAGAGGGATATTATTGCAGTGTATGTGACAGAGGAGAATCAGCTACTGCTTCTACACAGTAAATGTCTTAATGTGCTGACAACATAGTAAACGTCATCAACTTCTTGCTTAGTTTGCAACAGGTTGCATATGTTTCGTGGTAGCAGAGACAGATCCTACCTGCTGTGGTCTTTATTACATCAGTGGTGTTTCTCAGGCCCATAAAATCAAACTGGTAGAGCCGCCAAGATTTTTGGTCAGCCGCCTCCACAGAGTTCTTCCTCCACTTGTAAATCATCTCATCTCGTGGATATCCATCTGCAATTACACAAAGCATGTGTGTGTGTGACCCTTGGCGGATCATGGCACTTCCTAATGATGGATACTATGTGCAGACAGACCTAGAGCCACCCAGAGCAACATTTGTCTTGTGCTGGAGGCTGCCTAATGAAAAGACAGTCTGGGATGAAGACAGAGGCAGAAGGAAACTAGATTAAATGAAAGCTTTGGTTCAATAATGTACTGAATCCATCTTGATGTTGGACCTGACCTTCACATGATGCACACAGAGCCTGGGAGTGCTTTTACAATCAATCACGTGAGGTTAATGAAGGCCTAATGTTTCCTTTTCTACTTCACTGTCACACTAGCCTGAATCTTTTTGGTCTCCAACACTCACACAATTATTTTAAATAGGAAAGCTAGCAAAATTATGATCCTGCCTGATAGCAATTTGATGTAATAGGCTTTCAATTAACAAAAACATTAACTGCGAGGGAAGATACCCAAACTGCTAATTGTTTTCAAACATGCTTGATGAATGAATTCCATTAGCATTTGCTACACTTCTTTCATTTGCTATTAATGATGCCATTAAAGATTCAGTGATACTCTAATGCAAAATGTTTGGAAAATAAGGGCTTACTGCTGAGAATAGCTGCTAAATTCAGCAAAGTTTTATGAATGGAAACACTGGAATGTAAATGCTCTTGAAAACATCTATTTCCATTTGTGGATTTGTTTTACTTCATGAGAACATCTTGCAATTCATAAATTAATGGATTAGAGTACATTATGTATATTAGTGTAGTGTTGTTGTAGTGTTTTGTCATGTTTTAGTTATTTCGTGATTATTTATTGTGTGTGTGCGTGTGTGTGTGTGTGTGTGTGTGTGTGTGAAGGAACCATGATCCAGGCTGACAGGTGCCGCCATGGCTCTGGTTCGGGGGGTATGTGTTCTATGTACAGAACAAGATGGCTTATCGGTTTCCTGGTTTGAAACAGGCTTGTCAAAATAAAAGCTCCTTCTTTGGAAGAGAAAACTCCTCTACTACTTCACTGCTCACCACAATATAGTTAAGTATTCAACGTGTTGTTTAATCATTTTTGTATTAATAAAGCTTAATTATTGGTTTTATGGTGACAATTAACTGTTGTTATTATTATACTATGTTATTTGGAGTTGATGGAAAACAATTAAAGAGCTAATTCTTATCTACATTTGGATGCAGTGTGACTCATTTCATGAAGTCAGAAAATTCCACTCATTTTTAGTCAAGCTTACCTTAAAATGACTTTTTTTTCTTAAAATTAAATTGCTCTAAGGTTAAAAAAAAATGGACAACATGTATTTTTTTTAAAAATACTCTGGCATTGTCCCAACACCAACTATATTCATTCATTCAATTTCCAAACCAATTCATCCTTGACAGGGTTCATCATTGAAGCCTTGAAACCTTGAGCGAAGAAAGATACTTTGGAAAAAAGTTTTTGGACAGCCCATGCTTTTGTGACATCGCTTTACAAATCACTCTTAAGTCATTGAACTCTGCCAGATATTGTTCCATCCTGCACATGCTCTATTCTGTCAAGGTCAAAACTCGATGACATGCATGACATGGTGAAACTGTTCAGAATTCAGTTTTGTTGTTTTTCTTGTTAAAAATAAAGGAAAAAATAATTTCCTTTTGTTTGTGTCTGTCTTTGGAAACACATTTTTTCCAAGACAAATATTTCATAAGATTTGTGTGAAATTTTAAGGGTGTCCAAAAACTTTTTTCAGCTACTTTATAAAGACAAACAACCATTAAGTCTCACATTCACACCTACAGATGATTCTGATTGGCCAGTTAACCTGTTCAGGTGCATGTCTTTGGATGATGGAAGGAAAATGGGACAGAGTAACTCTGATAAGGCAAACAAACATTTAAGTTAATGTATTGCATTTTTTAGTATGAAATTATGAGTTAGATAGTATCACTAAAAAAAAAAAAGAAAAAGAAAAAAAAAAGAAAAATTTCTACCAGGGAACAATGACTGGCCTCTTCAAGTCATTCTTGTTATAATCATTTTTGATCCACATCCATCAGTTATAAACTGTTCCTGATGCAGTCTGGGTTTTCTTTTTTTTTTTTTTTTTAATTATATTTTTATTAGAAAGACAAATATCCACTAATACAGTGATTACAGCCTTATTCATTCTACATAAAAATATAAAAATAGAGTGGACAAAAAACTATACTGTAATTATATCAATGTTGCCCTTCTGGATTTTTTTTTTTACAGAAAACAAAAAAACATATCAAAACAGATGAAAGAAACAGGACAGGGGAGCGCACCAATCACAATCCTCACATGAATACAGATCAGTTCGCATGAAGTACTGATACAATCAGATGAAGTCGGATGCGGTCTGGGTTTTCATAACATCATCAGTTTAACTAATTTGGGCTAGTGCAGCTAGGCTGTCTGTTGACTTAACATACGTGCACAGTCATTACTATATTGGGTGAAAAACTAATTTTCTAATTTAGAAAATTCATGTGGAAAAAGTCACAGCAATGAAAAAAACAAAAGTTAAATCTGAGATTATAAAGTCTTACAGTTGTGAGAAAAAATATTATTCTCAAGGTTATTCAGTATTTTTCTTAGAAATTTTTTTTGCATTAAAATTTTCTGTCAATTTAGTGTCAAATAATATTAGACTTTTTTTCTTCTCAGACTTCTAAACTGACCCTAATATGCCACAGTAGAGACCAATTATGTTAGAATTAGAGAAAATACATATAAAAATATCACATATCTAACACAGAATTAAGAAATAAAATGATTGCTGGTCATCATTAAAACCATAGTGAAGAAATGAATACTCATATTTTTGTCTATAAATGTATGTTGTGGTGAAGTTTTGTAAGTGACCTTTTCGTCAGTCCGTCACTGTACCTGACTCACATACTTGTAGTTCTGCTTCTGTTCGCTCACCTGCCTCACCTTGTTCCCTTCAGCTGTGAATTATTGGTGTGAATCCTGATACCAGTGCTGTCAGTGAGAACGAGTATTCTCATATGAAAAGTGTCATGTTCCTTATTTGAGATCCTAACATCTTTTGGACTTTGTTGCTTTACAGTCGAGTGGAAAAGTGGTTCCTTTTTTCTCTTTTTCAATTGATTTTTCCCTGTGTGCTATTTGTATGCTCTGGTGCAAAACTGCAAGCCAGCAGATGTGTAAATCCAACTCTGATTAGCTGACACAAACATATTACATTTGTCATCCCTATCGATTTTCTGGGAAACTCTATTGTCATGAAGCGACACTGGCTGCATTAGTAATGTGGGCATTAATAACAAAAGAAGAAAATTGTCTCAATTTGGCATTTTCAGCATAAAAATGTACCCATTAATTTACACCTAAAGGAAATTGAATACAGCACGCCTGCAAAAACCTGTAAATGAACAAGAGTGATTATACAATAACTAACCCTAATACCACATTATGAGTCTCGAATCATTAAGTTTAACCTTACTGAGAGTTACAAAGTCCCAAAAATAAAGGACTTTGCTTGAAAACTGTTAACAAAAACTGTGTTGGAAGTCGTCTCACGTATCAAGTCCATCTTCACATTTTGCTAACAGTGTGTTAATACTGTAGACAGATCTGGCATCCTCTATGGTTTTGGGATAGGGGTAAAAGTCATCTATGGTGCTAAGCATGGGATGGAGCAACAGTGCATTTATAAAATAGTACTGGGGCAAGAGTTGGTGGAACATGAGACATGAAAAAACACACTGTGGTATTAAAATGAATAATTCTTTTGTCAGAGGTTGCAATTTTCAGATGTCGTTGCATCTCAGAGGTTTTTCTTTCATGATGTGATGATGACAAACACGTATCAACACTCTGAGAACAGACATCAGTATAAACCAGGGGTGTCAAACATGCAGCCTGGGGGCCAAAACTGGCCCGCCAAATGGTCCAATCTGGCCTGTGGGATGAATTGGTGAAATACAAAAATTACACTGAAGATTTCAACAATCAAAAATGTGCAAATACTAATAACTAATAACACACTATCATAATAACCTATAAATAATGAAAAATGCATGTTTTTCCTCTTTGTTTTAGTGTAAAAAAAATGTTAAATTTCAAATAAATGTATACATTTACAGATTAGCCTTTTACAAAAAATGTGAATAACCTGATAATTCAGTGTAATTTTACCAATGTTCTACCTGTTATTAAATATTCAGTGTATTTGTAGATCCACTGTGATCTGCACGTTTTAATGAACACATGAAAATGAGGAACCGAGGCCAAATAATGGCATAAATTGTAAAAATTGCACCTTTTTATTAATAAATTTCTTTTTTTTCATGGTTGCTCATGTAACGATACAAAGGATACTTTGTAGATGTAATTATGCAATTTTTGCTTTTTTCATGCTAAGACATACTAATTACACATATAATTGTGGAACTGATATAATTTATATATTATTATGTTATTATTTTAATGATCTGGCCCACTTCAGGTCATATTGGGCTGCATGTGGCCCCTGAAAAAACATGAGATTAACACCCCTGGTATAAACCATTAAAAAAATGACAGCTAAAATAAGGATTAGTAGAAAATGCCTCTATATTGGCTTCATTTATAAATCTGTCTCTTCATCCATCATAAACTGCTATAACTGACTTCATATATCTTTGAGATCACACACAAATCAATACATTTCTATCAAGGTAAATTTGACCTGGTGACTGTTATGAGCATAAAAGTCCACAGTCTTAATCACAGATTTATCTGGACTATTTTTAACCATCGAAAGTGGAACATAACAGTGCTTTAGAAAAGGTAAAGAAATCAGGGAAGATTCAATACTTTATTAAAACAGAGAAATACACAAGTATAAAGCCTAACCTTATAGTATAAAGCCTACTTTCCACTGCTCAGATAGTAATATTCCAATGAATGGTGATAATGAGGGAGCAGCTATTCTCTTTCATGTCACCATGGTACCAAATGCAGAACAGCAGAGAGTGTAGATGGTCTATTGTACGCCGAAAAACAGCATACTTCACATACAAAGACCTGTTTAAACGCTCTAATTTAGTGCTACATTCACATACAGTGTTATAGAGTGAAGGCCATGGTTCCTAGACTCAGGTACTTGGCACATGCTGTTCAAAGATGTTGCTGAATTTGCTGATGACAATTTGAATAAAATTGATGCAAACATTATTACCTTAACATCTAAGCATTACAAAAAATCCCATGTTGACTAAAAATAGTCCTGAGCAAAACAGCCTTTGTGACCATTTTAACATAGTTCTCAGATGTTTATAAGGTGTACTTGAATGGATGAGGAACCAAGCATCCCCAACTATCATATATAAATCATTCATTCATTTATTTCTGAACCTGCTTTATCCTCACTGGGGTTGCGCGGATCACTATTTATTTAGGTGGGGTACACCCTGGACAAGTCGTCAGTCATCAGAGACAAAAAAACAGTTACTCTAGCATTCACATCAATGGGCAATTTAGATTAACCAATGAACCTATCAGTGCATGTCTGGATGAAGAGGAGCATCAGAGTACCCCATGAGAACCCACGCAGACATGGGGAGAACATGCAAACTCCACACAGAAAGGTCCCACCATCAACTGGTGTTGGAATCAAACCCAGGACCTTCAAGTGCTATCCACTTCACCACCGGATATAAATCAAATCAAATCAAATCAAATGTATTTATACAGTGTCATATCATAACAAAATATATCTCATGACACTTTACATTTAGAGCTGGTCTAAACCGGACTTTAGTCAATTTAACCAGTATATACTGGTATTTACTACTTTCACATTAATATATTTTCACTCTCACATACCAGTGCATGCATCTGAATTTTAGATGGATGGATGGAGGCTTTATTCAGCCTTTGGAAGAAATTACAGGACTTACAGCAACAGCAATCACATTCAGGCATCACAAGTGCTCTACTACAAACACAACACTGTAAGATAATAAAAACACTATAACTTTTTGTGCAGTGACTGAAAAGACCTAAAGTCCTTAGAGACCAGAAAGTGAGAGAGAAGTGAGAGCACATAAAAATTATCCTCGCTGCTTAATGAATTAATTATATTCCATATTGCAAATTCTCACAACTAATTTAATAAATCAATGTGTCAGAATCAAGGTGTAAGTTTTGTGTCACAGTTAAACAATGCAAGTACGAAATATGGACTTGATTGTGAAATGACCTTAAATTTCATCTGAAACTGCAAAAAACAAACAAAAACCCCAAGAATAATAATCTGAAACTGCAACATTTGAAGTGAGCAATATTAATGTAAAGCACCTGAAATTTTTAACAAAAATTATCCCAGAAAAAATACAGCACATGTGGTCCTTAATGTTACATTCATTAAGTGCAAAGGCACACAATTGATTTTGTTCCTGTTATAAATATAGTGACTGGCTTCACCATTAGACACTGCTCTGTTCATCTAAGATGTATATTAACATTTTACTCAGCTAGTTAGTGAAGTGCCCAGAGGTCTGAAGGCTGTAAAGATAATCAAATCTGACTTAATCAGTAACACAGATACATTGTCATGGAAACCCTGAGAAATTCAGGTGATTCCTTCAATATGGAAATGACTTAAATGGATCACAGCAGGATGGGTCGACACACTGGTCAGCACAGGAGCATGTTCAGAGCTGTAATGGCTGCACAAGGTGCACATTAAATCACTCTGTAATCTCTACAATAGAGCTCTGATGGTCTGTGATGAATGCACAGCAGATGACACATCAACTACCTCCATAACCTAACATCCATCCCTCATATTGTTACCACTTGTTATATTATAGACTGAGTAGTTTTCTAAAGACTGACACAGAAATTAGCCTAAAAGCTCTAACGAAAGGTATATTTTGGACCTAATTTAAATACTCATTGTATTTTCAATATAATTCCTATATTCTAGATTCCTGGATCATTCTAGTTAATTAAATGCTGTCATATATTAGACAACTGTATCTACAGAAATCTATTCATCTGTCATTGTGTATGTAGTGGGTGTATGCAGAGTACATCCAATTGTGTGCATCAATCTTCTTTAGAACCCAAAGAGTCCCAAATTGGACCCCCTTTAAATTTTGACTCAAGTCACCGCTCTCAGTGCAGAGTGGAACAGAGTGCAGGGAAACAAGCCACCGACGAACCCACTGACTCCCACTGACTGATGGTCCTTGGTGCGTTGGCTGTGTTTCTCCGCACCGAAAAATAGTTCCCATACAAAATGAGCAAGACAAGCCCTTTGCGCTGTGAATTGCGCCGTCATTCATCATCAAAGTGAATGCACAGTACTCGGAAAGTAACTGGGGACAACATTAAGTACATTAATTCACTTTGGCTGAATTCACTTTGTTGGCGACGTTAGGATGTATGTACTACGCATGTACTATGCATGTACTACGCATTACTACACGTAGCCAGCCAGTGGTCAGTTGTCATGGATTTGGACATTGGCTGGGTCATCAGGAAAATTCTTCCGCACACTTATTTAGTCTGGGGGGTGTGGAGGATACACTGAAATTGTTCTGGGGGTGGAGTATCCCTTTAAAATTCAAAAAGTCAGAAAGATTTTTAAAAAATAAAACATTCAATAAGGCAGGGTAACTGTGAACTGAATTGCCCTTAGGGGATTAATAAAGTAGCCTGAATCTGAATGATACCATATATCATATTTCACATCATACGAAATATGATTGACATAATTCATTATGTGATACGATACAATCAATGCCATTAGGAAAACTGGTAAATCTGTATTTCCTATACCTAGATATACTGAAGCTACTACTGAATCTGCATACTGAATTTCATTAGATACACTGCAAAAAATAAACTAACAAAAATGAATATCTACAGAATGTACAATGCAGACAGTGTAGTTTAACATATGACATAAATAACTACATCATCTCCTCATTTTGATCACAGCTGAGCTACAGTTCACTTTTCCAAACTTTGTTTCAAACAGACTTAGCTGACCTTGGGTTTGCATCAAACCTTTCATACACGACTACAGGTGCAATAACATAAGTGTTCCTTCTGCTCTGCCATCATCGTCATCATCATCATCATCCTGTAACTGCCACACTGTAAGAGTACAGACTTTACATCATTGGTCTATACTTTATATGGAATAAGTCCCTCATAAACAGTAGTGTTAAGTTTGAAACTGACTGTAAAAACAAAACACACCAGATATACAGTTGACGTACTCATACACAATAAATAAGTAAATATAGTAAAGCAGAAAACAGATAGCATTATGATGAGCAATGCATACTCACAGCTGGAAAAGATGAGAGGACAGGAGTGCTCATCCATTGGAAAGTTGTGAAGCTGCAGCTGGCATTCTGCATTGATAGTTAGCCTGCAATGAAAACAACTGTCAGATGAATGTATATTTTGTCATTATGATTTATTTGATTTATTTTAGGTTTATTTTAATTTCCCCCTACAGGAAGTTCAGCCTCTGCATTTAAGCCATCCAAGTACCCACGCATAGAGTAGTGGGCTGCCACTGAATGTGCTAAAGGGTTCTCTAATGTCATTACTGCTTTTACAAACTTTACACTAAAACTCTCCAGCTTTAATTCAAAGTTTGCAAAAACAGTAATGACTTTATGTACTGAGTTTGCAGATATATCATCACACAAATATGTGTTAGTAAAACTTATCTCAAACTTGAAAGATTTTAGAAATGTATAGAGTATCAAACTAAGTTTCAAAATTGTTAAAAAAAAAAAAAAAAGAAAGAAGAAGAAGCAGTATATAAACTCAAAAAGCATAGCAAAACAGGAAATGGTTCAATCCCAGGTTCATATTAAAGTGTCCTTGAGCAAGACATTGAATCCTGAGTTGGTGTCAGAGGGTGTGGCCTGGTTTGTGAAAGGGTGAATAATACACACTGTGAAGTACTTCCACTGCCAATAATGTAGCAAAGCAGTATATAAATGCAAAACAGACAAAAAAAGTAATATTCATTTATTTATTTACTATTTTATTTGATAGGGACCATGCATATTTATATGAAAATTATGATGCAAATATTTCCACAACTTTTCATTACCATAAATAGCTGTAGCCTGCAACTGTTATATTGCTATCTGCAAAGCCACCTGACTCGAACTGAAGACGGGACGGTGGCTGGAGTTGGTGACATTGTAGAAATCACTGTAAAAACTGCAGTGCAATGTTGGAAAGGACTGTCTGATGACAACCTGAAGGGGTAAAACATTTTTTTAAATATAGTATACAACAAAACTCTCACTGTTTGCCATCACTCAGCTGCTGAAAGTCCTATTTGGATTTCTCCAGTAAATACCACAGCAGCCATTTCATCCAATAAATCCATTTTGTGTGTTGCATAACTTAGACTTGATCAGTTCTGAGTACACCTGCTAAGGCTTACACAGTTACAGTCACACTGAGCCACTGTTTCTGAGCCATTCAGATGGATGGTAAAGACTTTATGAGGTCCAACTCCACTATTAACTACCACATATTTCAGAGGTTTCAACAGTTTTCACAAACTCTTTCATCAGCTGCTTAATAAACTTACAAATAATTGACTAAAGTGACTTGACACCAACCTTAATGTGTAACAAAAATTATACCAAAAGAACTTCTTTAAAAGCACCATTATCATACGTTACTTGTTCTATTTCGGACATGACTGAAGCATGGTGCAATAAACATTAATGTTGCAGCTTTAACCGACTCATAAATTACCCACAGTAAAGAACACAATTTTAAGCTGCACCATAAGTTAGACTCCGAGTAAGATAGCTGTGTGTTTTTGCAGCAAGACACCTCTAAATCACCACAGTAAAGTGCCTGTGTGTACATGTACGTGTATATGTACGTGTATGTGTGTGTGTGTGTGTGTGTCCTTCAAGGGCAGGGGGCTTTACTGCTTCTTTCTCTTTTTCTATTAATTGCTTCTTGAATTCCCCTCAAGGACATCAAGTCAACTAATGCTGTAAAGACACTTGAACCTACAGAAAGCAAAGGCTCACAACAGTCCTTTCAGAATTCTGTCCTTCACACTATTCTTTGTTATAAAGATGGAGGACAATGACAAACCTTAATAAATACTTGAAACACAGCAATAGTAAAGAATATATCATACAATAAGTGATTTAATACAGTTATAAAAAAAAAAAAAACTGTCAACTACAGCATAATGGGAATCTAGTTTCCTCCAGATTGCCAACTGTCCTTTTTATCAAAACACACAAAACACAAAAACTTCCTGACAACATTGATTGAAATGTGTTTCCACTTAATATAATGGTCACATGCAGTTGTTTTTCAATTTTAAGAGTCTTTTATGAGTCTAAGCTTTTTTTCTAATCTAATTATCATAAACTGCATCCAACTGAACAACAACTATCCTGAATGTTGACTAAAAAAAGACATGATAATTATCAAATAAGAACATCAGCCTTGAGTTCCTTCATTGACCTCCAAAGTTTTTTGTAAATTTAAGTTACTTCAGGCAAGGCAGTCTACACATTATTCTCAGTTTAACAGTATTCTTGAAAAATACTGCAGTGCCATTATCATGCATGCACAATACCAACAGTTTCCAATCTCCAATTGCTTTCTTATATATTTGAAAAATATGTAAAATAATTGTAATGTAAAAATGTGAAATAAAAGTGATGTTTTCCAGATCAAATGCACTCACACCTATAGGTAGCTTTTCCTGTCCCAATTTGGGTCCTATTTTTGGCCCCAATATTTTATTAAAAACATTAATTTTTAGCCTGGTTATCACGACATTTCCAATTCCATGCTGGCATTGGGTCTGGCCAAGCATAATGAAAAAGCTGCTTCTCTTAAAAACACACAAAAAAGGGCGTGTTTCAAATTTGAAGTATTCGCCTCCTTCAAAAGTCTCAGCCTGCTATTGGTCGAAGCCAGAAAAGGCGTTGTCGAAGCTTAAACCAATCACACAGCGCTTTCCTCTGACGTATGTTAAGCGACGAAAACGGCTGGAAGGAGCAGGCTAGCAGCGGGGCTAATTGGTAGATAATACTTTTACCAAAGCCGGTCGGGAGCAACATCCCTCCTTCCCATAAATGCCTCCAGCGCCGCTCTTTGCTCTATTTTCAGATATTTTTCGGTTAAACTGTTTCAACACCACATCTATGGCTCCGCTAACGTCTTGCCGTTGCTCCATGCTAACACTGAATGAAGTGCTTCTGTTTACAATCCTGGGGTTCCGGTGGCTGTTCTACTGCGTCACTTACGTCAACACGTCTCTACATAGAGCCGTTGGAGATGCTGAACGTTGATTGGCTCCCGAAAAATAGGGTGGATTTCCCGATTTTGCCGGAGCTCCGAAAGCTGAGAATAGTGTGCTTTGCCAGACCGTGTGGAAGCCGAGAACTGGTGAGTGGGTGACGACACGGAATGGGCGGGCTCAGGCTAATTAATTTTGCTACGGCTCAGAGCAAGAGTATAATTTTTTTTTTTGCATTTATCTGAGCTCATCATTAGGTACATCCTCTGGAGGGGGATGTGTAAATAATAAATAAATAATAAATATGTCTAAATTTCTCTTTTATTATTGGGCATAAAAAAGATGGCAAATTGCCAGGTACCAAAATACACCCAATATCATAGAAGCACCCAAAGAGAGATTAAAATATTCTAAATGTAATTAAAGAAACTGCTTTGAGGTCCATCATCACTAATTATTTTCAGAAATATCCCAGATACATGATAATGATCAGTAATCCAATCATGGGTTCAACAGGGTTTTGTACTTGGACTACTTTTTTTTTTTTTTTTACTTTCTCTATGTTGCCATTAGGTGATCTTATAAGGAAACAAGACATGTTTACACTTATGCACTTAAGAACTTAAACAGTTCTCATAGGATTTTTTTAATATATAATGTTTTATGTTATATATTGTCTGTATGTGCATAGTTTTGTTGTTGTTTTTAATAGAATTTTATGGTTGTCTTGTGACTGTTTTTTTTTTATCCTGGGTGCGACCGCACAAAATTTCCTATGTGTTATGCACAAATGGCAATAAACTTATTGAATCTTGAATCTGTTACCTATCAAAGACTTTATGGTGCCATATAATCCTGACATAACCCTTGGTCTGTGTGCAGATTTATTTATGCCTGAGTTTATAAAAGTAGACTCAGAGGTGGGGCCGTCAGTTATCCAAGACCTGTCGTATGGAACCAGATTTCAGTTTAAGGGGCACACATGCTCTACTCTGATGAAACAGACGAGAATAGATTTTTGACAAAGTGATTATTTAGGGTTGGCTCATATGACCCTGAATCCTCCCTTAGGTCTGATGCATAGTCTGAGGCTGGAGGGGATCATGTATTTACAATAGTGGAAAACCCATGGACACAATCTCAAATATTATCATGAAATATACCCATCTGGGCCAGAACCAGTAGAGTGAGTCACAGCCCGTACCCCCATGCAGTGAGACTGTTGAATGAACACTTTAACCCCCCCCCCCCCCCACTATGGAGCCTCTTTTTGCTTTTCTATTGCATTACTACGTCTGTCTGAAAAAACTTCAATCTCTGTGTTATTTTATACTATCTATCTATCTATCTATCTATCTATCTATCTATCTATCTATCTATCTATCTATCTATCTATCTTATTGTTTATTGTTAATAAGAGAAAATAAAAGTTTCAACATGTCATGCTCTGAATGCATTTCATTATCTTACTAAAACATCCAGAGTTTGGACCTCAACAGAACTGAGCATGTGCAAAAGGGAGCATGTTGGTTTGGAGAATAGAACAATACATGGTAGAGTTCAATGACTTAAGACTGATTCTTAATGTAATATATCACACGTCCAAAACATTTTCTCCACCTCTGTATTCATATCACCATAATACGTCACTAACTTTTACTTTTTCTATTCCTCTACTCCTTTTTACTGGTCTCTCTACATTCCTGATGTGTCGTTATTGGACTCCAACCTGGTCAGTGTCTACCTGTGTTGTCCAGTGTTTGTGTTGTTTTTTGCTCTTTATCAATGTGTCTTTTTTCTCTCCTGTTTCCATTCACTTCAACTGGTCGAGGCAGATGGACACCTACCTGTCTCATTCTGTCTGAGGTTTTTTCTTCCATTTTGCTCTTTTAGGTTTTGATTTTTTTTTCTCCACAGATTTTTAAGGCTTTCACCTAAATTTGCAAAGTTCCTTGAGATAATCATGTATTATAAACTGAAATGATTTGAATAGATGCTGGGGATGTACAGTAGGCCTACTGTAGCTAAAGGCCAGCTGTCCGGTGATGTTATTATGCAGCCCATCTGTTGCTGACCTTCAATTATAAACCAGTTAAAGCAAGAAAGTAGCATCCCTTATCTTGACGGGAAAAGAGGCTGCAGGCACTGTGAAGAGTGCCCTGACCCCTATAAACATGATAAAACAGACGAGGAAAAAGCAGAGACTGAAGATGAACAAAAGAAAGCATGTAAGCAGGATAATGTTGGGAGATGAGTTTAAGCCTAAAGAAAATAAAATGTGAAAACAGCACAAATAAATGGACATGGATGAAAGAGAAACCAAAAGTAGAGTGGTGTAGAAAGCTAGGGAAATAAAAAAATAAAAATTTAAAAAAAAAACCCCTCTGCACAGTAGCTTTGGAATGATCTTTCATCCTCATTAAAGCATGGAATTGGGACAATAGCATGCATGTGGAAGAGGCATGGCTATCATAAAATGTCATCTCTGTTTACTCCGGCCAAGCCAATGCACAATTAACACCAAATGACATTTCATTGTCTTGCTCATGCCATCAGCGGATATTACTCCTCAAAGTTTGCACGCTCTTGAATAGTCAATATCAACACAACTCCATGATGGAGGATGCTGCCTTGGCTTTGTTTGGAACTTGACTTGCTTATACAGTGATGATATTTCATTGTGATCATCTAAATGTACTTTAGCCATCTGTGAATTGTTACATTTCCCTAGGACTAAACTGATATTTTGCAAATTGACGTGACAACAAACAAAAGTAAAACAGCAGGAGGCAGATGAATAGTACACACACATATTTTAAAAATGACTTTCTAAAAAATATCAGTTAAAACGCTGGTGAAATCTTGGACAAAAACAGAATACATGAAAAGATGCTTATTACTGTAGAAGTGTCTTATATTAATATTGAGAGCACCAATTACAAAGAGTGCTTTGGGGCATGAGGGTCGCTGCTTTAGTAAATTGGTCTTAAAGCCCAAGCAGCCAATTTGCACATACAAGTGGTAATGACAGCAGCTAATTACTTTCAAAATGTTCTTTTGGGGAATGTTTGAATCACAAATTGGTTTGCATTAATTTTTTAGTGGGTAAGACAGCTACGGTCTGCCACAATGTAAACCAATGTGTTGATTGATAAGCCTTATTGATTTCTAAAGACGTCAGGCTGAGCAGCTGACAGAGTGATTATGACGTATTCAAACTACACACCATGGACAATGGAATATGTATTTTGAAGTTCCTCCACAGGTTCTGCCCTCGTCTTGTATCTTTTCATCTGTTTCATGCATGACAAATGTAAACAATCATCAGATCATTTCAAAATTGTGCTTAAATAGGAACATTTTTTGTTACGATTTTTTTTTTATATATATATATAAAAGTGATGTTAAAAAGCTGTTTAACTGATCATGAATTTGGACACCATGCAACAAAGATACAACATGGGTATAAATCCACAGCTAGATAAGTAGATGGACAGCCGTGGTAGAGCGGATTGTCCAATAACTGAAGGGTTGGTGGTTCCAGTCCCGCTCTGTCCTAGTCATATGCTGTTGTGTCCCTTGGGGTAAAACAATTCACCCTTCTTTCCTCCAGTGCTGCTACTCACACTGGTGTATGAATGTGTATGAATGTTCAGTGGTGGGAGTGAATTGGCAGCCATGCTTCAGTCAGCCTGCGCCAAACAGCTGTGGCTACATACGTATAGCACCACCACAATGTGAATGAATAATGGATCTGTATGCACTTTGAGTATACATTCATAGAAAAGCGCTATACAAATTTAATCAATTAATAGAACAGAATAGCTGAAAGCAAAATGTAATAAAATGTACTTAAATTAAAAAGAAATCACTAATAAATAGGTTTCTTTTAAAAAAACTGGAGGTATGGAATTGGCTTGGAAACCTGAGGATCACCAGTCCCAGCCCCAACATGTGCAACTGCATGTGGATTGGAGGGTGCCCTTGAGCTGGGCATCAAACCCCCAACTGCTCAGGGCACCTAACCATGTGGGAGCCCAGTCCCTCTGACATCCCCTTATGTTCATGTCGTGCATGAATATTGGTCCTGTTTGTGCATGTGTCTATGAAACAAAACAAACAAACAAACAAAAAATGTTGAATTCTTTCTTCTAAAAAACAAACATACCCAACACAGGCAAAATAATATGTAAAATAATCATTAAACAGCATACAAGCAATTGCATTGATCCCTGTATTGCACATCTGAAATAAAACTGACATAAATAAACAAAAAAGAAAGTAAGTAGTATTTGCATTAGCTGAAATGTTATTTTAAATATTGTATCGTACCATACATGAACCATGAATACCATGAATTTTGCAGCTGGTTCATCCCTAGTCTCATAATATTCTGATATTTTATGATACGTTCAAGTATTAAAAAAACAACTCTAAGGTTATCTTAGAAGAAAAAAGTCACTTTGACAACTGGCCTTGTGACATATCACTGCTAATGATCTTTTTTTTTTTAGCTCCTCATATCACTATACCTCACTAAACCATGTTGTCAACTCCAGTGGTGGAATGTAACAAAGTATTTTTACTTCATTATTGTACTTAAGTCCTTTTTTTTTTTGCATTTGTACTTTACTTAAGTAAAAATAATAATACATACTTACTTCACTGCATTTTGTTATTTGTACTTTCTACTCCTTACATTTTGGAAATTAACATCTTTTTATCTAAATCTTTTTTTTTTTTTTTTTTACTTTTCATCTACATCTTGCATGAAAAATCACACACACAATATTGACACCAATCATTTAAATCCACATAATCTAGTTGTGACACTGAGCAGTGACATTGGCAGAGGCATAAATAAGTATGTCTACATTCTGTATCATAATGACACAGTCCACAGACTGACATTGTGTGAGTACTTGGACTTTTAGACTTTAAAGTAAGTACTTAGCACTTTTACTTAAGTAAGTTTTTTGACGTAGTACTTCTACTTTCACTTGAGTAAATATTTTGCAGGGTATTGGTACTTTTACTTAAGTACTAAACGTCAGTACATTCTCCACCCCTGGTCAACTGTTCTGCACTACATGTCTCTTAGTAATAAATATATTATTTATTTATTTATTTATTTATTGGCATCTTCAGATGACTTATTTTAATTTTTTCCACAGACATGAATGAATCATTTTGTGCATGAACCACCATCAGTCATCTTGGACTAAATGAAAAATTATTTTTGAATTACTGTTACACTGTTGACTCGCTGTAAGAAGTAACACACTGACCTTAAAGTATAAAGTATCTTCCCATCATTCCATATCCTCAGGAGTTGATTGGGCATTGTAATCCAGTGGGACTCTGCAGTCTTGGAGTTCCTGAAGATCGTATCAGGCAGCCAAATCAGACCAACCATATTGCTGTTCAGAGTCAGTATTTTCATTGTGCTGTTGTATCTTAGTCGACTGTCTGTCCACGTCTGAGCAAAGATGATGTCAATCTGGTATTCCTGAGAAAAGAAAATGACATAACATACTATGTGTAAGTAGATAAACAGAACATTTCATTTTTGCTTTATTGCAAACTAAACACCACTCGGTGTCCCTTGACAAAAACAGAAAAGGGAGCAAAGCCACATGCTGCTCAGGATTATTGATTTAGTTTTTTAGTGAAAAGTCATTCTGGGTTTCAGTCACTGTGTTTCTTCATTCATTATATCACATGTTCACTGTACCACACCTCACTCCTTACACTGGTCTGGGTCTGGTTCTGAAAACACACTCTTTAACAATGTGTTGCAACGGTGAGTGAGCTTCCACCACAACAAACTTTATTTCATTTTGCATTGAAGATAAAGGAATAGAATATACATGATAGACTATGTTGTTATATGCACCTGTGATACTTTAAATCAGGCCATCAACTCTTTTTTTTTTCATTCTATATTTGATCCAAGCACCAAAATAAAAGTTGCAGATGTGAATTTGCCTTTGGAGGGCTTAATCAGTATCTGCAAACATAAAAACCATCCTAAAAACCTAAAACATCCACCACAGTGTACATTACTCTTCACTCACTTAAACTCTGAGCAGAAATATCCTGCTTTAGTCTGTTCAAGGACAATCCATCCAACTCACTTGCTTTTTGTTATACGAGTGCTCAGCAAAAAGGATTGAGAAGACATAAGAAAGGTTAGTGCAATAGAAATACGTGATCTTGGAAACCTGTGGTGATGCAACGTATCCCTATCAGTCCAGATTGGACAGAAATGGACGAGCACACAAACATAAACAAATTAAGAGTTTACGAAGACAGGAGAGCAGAGCTGAAACAAGAAGAACAATGTCATACACCACTTAAATTAATTGTAGAACCTCAGATGAACTGATTTACTGAATCTAATTGCTCATTCTCTGCAGACTACACATTATAATGACATTTCATAACAATCAATCATCATAATTAATTTAGAAATAACCGAATCAGACTGAGTTTGTCCTCACATAGCATTCAATTGTAAATTAACCTTCATGATCTGGTACAATTATGTAAGATTTTAACTACACTAACATATGCATGAAAACAACTCATGAGTTCATATGAAGATGAACAGAGTAGAGCAAAGTTCACTTTAACAATATGACCATGTAGACAAACTTTGAGCAAAAAGTCACAACACGACCAAACAGAAAACTACACGCAGGTTCTGGATGACTCAGAAGTCAGTTAATAATTTGCAGCGGTGGGTTTGATGAATAGTCTGTTCATTCTGCAACATCACAACTAAATGTGGCACACCTAAAATAGTGTGACCCTAGTCTATACTTTTATTTCATTACTTTCATTTTATTAATGTTTACATGTTGCTGAAGAATGAAATATTTACCCCTGTCCAATGATGGTGTTGTGAATTGTCAGGGCAGTAGCAGTGTGGATAACGGGTTTACACAAGGAGTTATGAGGTAGGAACTCTTCTTCTCACCCAGTTTCCTCCAGGGTCTATAGAGACGCACCGCCCCTTGTTCTCGGTTACACTCTGGGAAGAAGAACTGTGAGGGAAGTTTCCTCATTACTGTGTTTGTTCTATTTCATTCAGATCAGTCCGGTCCACATCAGGACCAAAACAGTAATTGTTATTGGGACCCGTAACATAAACATCACACAATGAACCTTTAAGCACCAAAGTCGCCGTATTGTAACAAACAATAGCTGAATGAAACAGCTTTTTGAAATGTTGATATTAAAATTAAAAACATAAAAAACTAAACCTCTAGTGCTTAATAAGTTATATAATAATATAAAAACAGATGATTTATAAGTGTAATGACACATTTTGGTCAATATTCTGTCAGGAGGGGGGAGAGCAGGGCTCCAGGTGGACACCACATCCCTGCACAGAGTGTTGTTATAGCTAGACTGCACATTAGGAGTGTAACTGTTGCACTCTACTGTTTTGATTTGGGCTTTCAATACAATACGGAGGTGTACCGAACGAGTAGTAGTACAGTATGTGAAGAACGCAAACACTCTGGAAACAGACTGGCCACAAGCAGAACCCATGTGTGGGGGTTCCCCCTTTATACATTCTGCAGTTGTGCTGCACCTCTGCTCAGTGCTGCTGCTGCAAAAATAACATCCACTTTACCACTTTATTCTAAGGCTGGGGTGCAAAGTGTGTTAAGTTTCACCCCCTCCTATATATCTTTTATGGGTCTCCTTCACTTTACTTAAAACATATAAATGTATCGAACCAAAGACCTGGCCCCGAAAACAGAGAATCGAAAGGTTTCTGTGCCATTACACCCCTACTTCATATACTATTCTTATACTAGACACTAATATTGAACTACAGACTGGAAAGTTCTTATGGCTTGAAACCAAGCACACACAGACTACTGTGGTTCTTACAGTAAACTGGTGCTGACTAAGGTCACAGGTCCTGGCACCTGTGATGATTTTATCACCTTAGAGTGTGAAAAAAACACAGTGTAAAGTCAAGCCCTTATGGTCACACCATTTCTAAGGACACATTCACACATGACTGTGACCTACAAACAGCTCTAGACATTGTGCCTGGTTGGTGTTTGCCCTCATGGAGTATTAATTGACTGGACAGCACAACAGCAAGTTAACACTCCATCAGTCCATCTGAAAATTAAATCACAACCAGCGTTAATGATTCTTTTGTGAACGGTGAAGCTGAATGAAAGAGTTGTGCTGAATGATTCATTTCTGCCTCGATATATTAATGGCAGAATACATATGACGTAGTGAGGGAAAATGTTGCTCATTTAACTTGATGTAAGTCAGTGTTCTGTGTATGTATCAATGTACTGTGACCTGACACTTATTGCATTTTTCATATTGGCAAAGCTGACATTCTGTTGTTTTACTTTTATCATAGATTTGATATGAATTATGGTTTCATAATGTACTAAGACCTAAACTTTAACAGCCACATTAAATCAATAACATCATCAGCCTTTTACCATCTCAAAAACATTGCCAGAATCAAAGGTTTACTGTCTAAACCAGACTTAAACAGACTTATCCAAGCATTTATCCCCTACAGGTTAGACTACTGTAACAGCCTTCTCACTGGACTCTGTAAACGAGCTGTAAGACAGCTGCATACTGGATTTTCACCGGAACAAAATACAAAATACAGAGGATAATATTACAATAAATTGTAATAAATCAATTAAGGACGGTTAAATAGAGAAAAATTCACTTGAGAACTGCCACAAATGTCACACTGGGTCCTTATGGGTTAAGTCCAGCTCTGTTCAACTGTGCAAAGAACAACTGGAAGTCTTGTATCTGCACTCCTCTTTTACTGTATTTTAACTGATTATTATTTATGTTTTATTGATTATGTTTGAACTGTAATTGTGTGTTTTTAACTTGTCTGTTTTCCATCTTTGTAAACCACTATGAATTGCCCTGTGTATGAATTGTGCTGTACAAATAAATTTGCCTTTCCTTACCTTTACTACAGCCTTTTTCCATGTGATCTGACAAATGTATTTGTTTTTATTTCTGAAAGACAAAACTGTATTTTTTTTTTTTGTATTTTTTGTATTTTTGTTAAGTCATTGTGTGACTACACAGTTATTCAAAACTGTAAGCAGGAGGTGTATACATGAATGTAAGGTATAACAATAAACAATATCCCACATAAGATCAGTGTCCTTATCCAGGACACTGAAATGCCTGATACTGTGTTTACATGTGGCCACACAAAGATGGGATCCTCCAAAAACCCAACACTATCCAAGACACTGATTACTGCCACCCAGACAGAATATAAGCCATAATATGTTAAAAAAAAAAAAAAAAAAAAAATGCTGTTTATAGAAACATACTTGCAAATGAGCCTGACTAAATAGGTTGTAAACTATTGTCTTGACACTACCATAGCTGAAAAAGCTCAATAAACCACACAGATGTAGACGAATAAGCCAAATATTGCCACAGCAACAACACCAGCGGTCTCCTCTGATGCAAAAGCAGCTAAAGTACAATGTAATGAAATTAATAATAGTCTGCCCTCCTACAGTAGCCCACACCTTTTCATTCTGCTGCCACTACCTGAAAGCATTTGACCTTATATCCAGTCTTTGCACCACTTTGAAGAGCTCACCAGTTAGAATCAAGTCTATAATCAAGAAAACTACTGGGTGCTCACGACCTTTAACTGTGCGGAGCTCATTGGATTTGAAAAAAACTCAACATTATCTAGGATTTAATGACCAGTGAAAGAAAAAGTACTCCAAATCACATGAAAAAAAAAAAAAAAAAGAGGATATGAGGTTTGAAAATCACATCTGGAAATAGTGAGTTACACATAGAGGCCGAGAGGCAAATCTTACAAAAAATTCCCAGCATTGTAATATTTTATATCATCTCACATTAGAAGGTAATTGTAACTATGCTGAAAGAGTATCGATCTAATTTCCCTGCTGCTGTGCTGGCAGCTGCTTTCAGCCTCTACAGCATGCATCGTTGTGAAGAAAATGGGTCTTTCACCTCATCTGCCTCAGAGGAGTTTCTATATTAAGGCTACAGAGCAAGAGGTAATACACAGAAAAATCAAAGACACAGTATACGGTAGAAATGGATGCAACTTAACAAGTCATCCAAAACTCCAAAGAAATTATCCTTTGACACAGGTACTAAAAAACATAGTGAAACAGCAACTGTTAATATGTGTCCACAATCCATCCAAAAAATCATTAATTATTTTTTGAGTAGACAGTCAAACGGTATAATGAAGTTTTACAAGAAACTTTATGTCAGTAAAATGTTAAGGAACTCAAAACATATTCAAGCCTGGGACCAAAAGGAAATATTGGAATAGAAGCAGTGGTGGGCCTTCTCTACTGGCCTAAACACTATCAGAAACACTGACCTACATTCACAACCCAATTCTAATCTTCTAATATTTGTTCCATGACATTGAACACATTTTTTGCCAATAGACTATTCTCCTTATTCCTTAGTGTTTCAGTTGGCTACACTGCTTCCAGTACGCATGTACGGATGTAAGACATTTTATCCAATCAGATTTCAGTCTCTGTGTTACCAGGGTTCATTTAATCTCAGTACACACTGGTCATACAGATGTACGGCTGCAGGCTCCAATGATGAAAGGGACATGTATTTAATCATATACTTTTTTTTTTTTGGAAACGTAAACGGTGTACTCAGATCTGCTGCTGCCAAAACATCCAGGGCTTAAGCCCCAAATGCCCAGGTCTAACATACATACATACCTAACAGATTTCAGTTTCACCTCACAGGACCAACCAGCTGGTCCCCAATGTCCTCAGCATTTATCCTTCCTCTGATTGGATAGTAAGAGCAAAACTATTATTCGACATAGCTTTGGCAATATTCTTTTTGATTAATGCCATTAAAGCTCATTTGAACTGAACTGAACATTTTAGGTACAATTACTTTTACACCCACAATGGTTGACAGAGGAGGGGTGAATGATTTGGTCTCGGACATACTTAAAAATCCATTTTTAATGCAGACTTTTCCAGAAAAAGTGAACACCATGAGTCGGCCAACCCCATGCTAGTTGGTTGAGCAGACATTATCCGTCCTTCAGACCTTCAGAGAATAGAAACTTATGGCAGGAATACGACTGGACAGAGGAGACTCTCAGCCTTGGCCCCCATGCAACTGAAATGCACAGATCACATCTATGACAGAGTTTTCCTGTGCAAAGAAAGGAGGATGCATGATGGAGAGAAAAGGCCATTGTAGTGTTGAGGTTTGGACGTGATATTGATTGAATACATGAAATGTCTCTCTCTCTCTCTCTCTCTTTCTCTCTCTCTCTCTCTCTGTGTGTGTTGTTATTTTGCTTCTTTTTTTATTTTTTGTGTGTACAGTATTGATGACGTCTACAATTGTGATGTCATAAGAGGTGGTTTAAGTTAGATCCACACCACCACTGAATACAAATGAAGCTAAATCAGTGTTGATTACATTTTAGAACAAAAACTTCAATCATGTATGATGTGTAGGCTATGTGTATTTTTCCTTTTTCTTTTTTAATTTATTTCACCAACCAGCCAATTCTGAATGATTAATAAAATGTATGTAATGTAGCTGCTCTAAAATGTTGGAACATGGATTCTGAAACTACACCCATATTTGGCCTCTCAACATTTAGAGGTTAATTCTACACTGTTCTAAATCCTACACTATCAGCTGCATTATTTTAAAAATGACCACAAAGTCATAAAGCAGTTGAGATGGAGGTGAACAGTGTGTGGATGTGCAGGTTGATGTGAGATACGAGTTGGTCTGATGTTATACTTTAACTACCTGAACCAACACTTGGGCTATAACTGAAGGTTATAACTGAACCTGTAACTGCTGCTCACCTTCAGAACAGATTCAATCCAGATCCAATATTATCCACAGTTTAACGTCCAAAAGAAACTATTCTATTCTATAACATAAAGGTTAACATGTTAGGTAGTGTGCATATGCCCCCAATTCCCCCACAGTAGTAAAAAATATTCTGAAGGTTATCCCGAGACCAAGGAGGAATAATAAGTAACAGTGTGTACTAGGTTCTGTGTAAATCCTAGGACTATTGTAGAGAAGCTGTCTAGAGGATGGTCAGGTCCATAAGTGTTTGCCTCAGTCTCCATTTTCAGAGGATCAAATGTAATTAGATGAAGTGACAAACAGAAAGAAAGAGCCTCTGGACAAATGACACCTGGACCAGAATGATGGTCAAAGAAAAGTCTGGAGAAGGAAAGGAATGGCTGATGATCCAGATCAAACCACATCATGTGTCCAATATGGTGGAGTTGGTGTTATGTCACAGACATGCATGCCTGCCAGTGGGATTGAGTCACAGTTGTTTATTGATGATGCGATGAAGATAGAAGGAACAGGATGTATTCTGAAGTACACAGCTTCACATACAGACTCACATAAATGACGGCACTTCACATTGCAGATGGATGATGACCACCAAACAACACACTGTCGAAACAATGCAGGGAGGTGAAATAAAATAATGGAACACTCTTCCGTGGCTGAGTCATTCACTGATCTGAACCCTTTTCAGTTACTGAAGACTAAACTGAGGGCACAAAGACCCACAGACAAGCAGCAACAGAAGGCAGCTGTAGTAAAGGTCTGCAGAAGGACCTCCAGGAGGGATTTGGTTGGTTGGTGGTGTTCATGGGTTCCAAACACCAGGCGGTCAATGACTGCAAAGGATTGTTCTTCTAGCATTAAAAACAATCCTCATAATTATATCAATCATAGTTTGTGCGATTAGGTTGGGCCTCTGAAAATGGATCACGGGTACATTTTGGGAATCAAAGTAACTATGCAAGGCAGTGTTTTACAAAAATGGCTGCTGTTGCAAAATCACTTGGAATTCATTTGTGTTTAAATGGGCAGGTTCCGCATGTAACGTAAGAGGACACATTGGGTTCCACACGAAACATGGGACTGCCAATTCATGAAAAAAAAAATACATGTTTGGTTTAGAAAAACCACTAGGATCATCAAATTTAACATAGTGTCTTTATTCCATTTCATGTTTTTCAGATCTAATGCACGGACACCTAGGTAGCTTTAACGTCCCAATTTGGGTTCCATTTTTGGCCCTAACATTTTATTAAAAATTCATATATTTTGGGATGCCTCAGAACAATAGTGTAATTTTTTTGTATTTATTTGAGGTCATAATTAGGTACATCCTTGGGGGGGTGGGTAAATTTATTTTTAATTGTCTAAATTTATGTTTTATTATTGGGTCTAATAAAACTGGCAAAGTGCCAGGTACAGTACCAAAATGAACCCAGTTTCATGGAAGTAGAATTAAAGCTGAAAGTCCACACTTCGGTCACATCTCGGTGGTATACAGAAAATGTCCAAATACAGTTGGGTTTGACTACTGATTTTTAACAGGTGATAGAAAATTACATGAATAAAATGAGAGTTTACCTTCTATTACTGTCTTAGTTGAACTCTGCATTCATGTGCTGACGGTCGGGTTGTGGCTCCAACATGTGATTTAGTGTTAATGTGAGAGACTTGCTTACTCTGTCCTCTTCATTCAGTGTGAATTTACTGTTAAATGAATAAATATCCATGGTGAGAGTGGAATATGTAATCCTCAGGGCATTTTAAATTTCATCATTTCATCATTCATAATTCTGTTGCTGTGCAGGAGATGTTAACTCCGGTTATGCTTAACACATTTACTTTCATAATGGAATATTTTCCCATCAATTTTTAAATTATGTGGACAAATAGGAATATTAGTTATTATTGACAATCTACCCACGGCTTAATGCCAAATCTAATATGTGAGGACTCTTTTTTGCTACGGTTAAATTGACCAGAATGCAAATAAGAGAGTGCCAGAGCTGACTGATAGTTTAAGATGGAGTAAACAGCTGAAAGCATCGGTCTGGTACAAACCACATACCACGATGATGCGACTGCTCGGTGGAGCTGCTTCTGTCTTTGCACAGCCAGTGGATGCACATTCTACTGACCTCTTAGGCTCCTAATGCAAATCAGACATTAGAGTTTTCTTTTCAGAGTTTTAATTTTTACGTTGTGTGGCGAATAATCACCTACTGTAAATGCATATGATGGAGATCTAATTCTACACCTTATGTTTGATTTTGTGCAGAGAATTATGTTTTTATGAAATACTCTCATGAAGAAAACAAAAAATGACTCTTTAAACCCTGACAATTCTACACAATGAGTGTTTTCTTCCTGACGCAAAAACATTCATAAAACCTCAGTTTTCCAGCTACCCAGCCTTGTCTTTTCTACACAGGAATGCACTCCATATACTGTTTTAAACACAATCTGTTTCTCTCTAATCACTCCTCCATTATGTACTTTTAGTTGTTTCACTGCAGTTACAAATCTTTCCATTTTTGTTCACACAAGAAATAGTCAAAGCTTCTTATTTGTATTTCAGCTCAAATACACTTCAGTGTCAATCTGGTGTAAAATTAAACTGTTCATTACTCTCTCTCTCTGTGGTTCAACTTCAGTAATTGCTTGAAATACAAAATTGGTAAATGGATGAATATCAGTGCAAAGCTACTGGAAATGTTAAATCAGGGTCTGTGCAAATTGCAAAAGGTGTCTCACCAGGGCTCCAATATGGGACCTTTTGGATATTTTTATTTATTTATTAATTTGTGTTTTGCTTTTGTTATGAAATACAATTTTACAATGACCGTGTGTTGTGTTTTACTGGATTGTTTTAGTTTTGTGATGTAAATCACTTTGAAACAGAAACAAATGTTGCTATTATTTCACATAGACCTTATTTATTTGTGTAATATACATTTTTATGCAGATGACACTATCCTATTAAACAGACACTGTACAATCAACTGTTAACTTTTCAGTGCTGATTACCTCCGCCAAGGAGGTTATGTTTTTGCCGGCGTTTGTTTGTCTGTCTGTTAGCAACATAACTCAAAAAGGTACGGACGGATTTTGATGAAATTTTCAGAATTTGTTGGCAATGGCACAAGGAAGAAATGATCAACTTTGGGGGGTGATCCGGAAGAAATCCTGGATTCTGGATCACTTTGAAATTTTTGTTAACATTGGGTCAATGGGGCCAAAAATTTTGTTTCTCAGTATCTCGGTTAATTATTGACCAAACCTAATGAAATTTTCAGGAAA
>JAPSES010000258.1:15316585-15359696 GCA_029822895.1 Maxillicosta whitleyi
TCTATCTATCTATCTATCTATCTATCTATCTATCTATCTATCTATCTATCTATCTATCTATCTATCTATCTATAGCTCTCACATGTCTCAGAAATTCAATTATTCTCACTACGGGAGCCATAATGTTGCAGGTTTAGATAGAAATTGTGTTCACACTGTATGTAATAATAACATTTTCATTTATTAGGAAGTGATAGCACTTACAGCTTGGTTTAAAACAGAAAAAGTATAATATACGTGATAAAACTTGCTGCGTTTTCTAATATTTAAACAAAACAAATCTTTATGAGCTCAACAGAAGCTAAAACTAAGAGCTATTGAAGAAATGCCACAAATTATTCATTAATTCACATTTAGGTGATACGCATCTATTAGATAAGGACAGTATCTTCTATAAATTTAATCTTAATGCCGTTGTCCCTTTAACTTGAGATGTGATAGGAGATATACTCCAGAGAAAAGTGTCTAAATGCAATAAATCCTGAAGATCACAAGAAATAAATCTGAGCAGTTCCAATAAAAGGTCAGTCAGAGGTGCAGTTCAGAGAATAATATGATCCTCCATGGCTATCGTCTCACATGAACAGTGGACTCTGGGGGATAGAGCCCAGATGAGCGCTTCAGAGCCCAGACCTGAAAAGACAACAGTGATTTTTTTCTCTCTCACTCTGTCGGCATCTTATGTTCTGCCACTGACAAGAGGAGTCTGTAAGAGCACAAATTAACTGCTGAGGTAACTGCTGATCACTACAAGGTAACAGCATGTGACAGATTGTTAAAGAAATATGCTGCTGTGATTCTACAAAACACATAAGAAATCAAACAATCAGGGATTTCTAATGGGACTCACATAAAAGACTGGAATAAAAATATATATTGTCCTATATCAGTAAGCAGGAAACAAATGTAAAGCACCATTAAACCCTGATAATTAAATATAATATCTTTCTTCTCAATACTTTTTGCTTATATCTTCCTGTCTGATCAGCAGCAGTTTGAGTGTTCAGTCATCAGCATCAAGAGACTTGCATGTCTACAGGTAACTGGTTTATTCAACTACCTGTATTTGATGTTTAACAGACAGTCTGATCCGATTAAAATCGATCCTGTCTGCAGTGGAGCTGTTGGAGCTGACTACTGTCGCCCTCTGCTGGTTAAAAACAGAACTGCACACACTAGGAAACAGGAGTCTGCAGGCAGCCACACTAACAGAGGCCCCATAGAAATACATAAAAGCATCTGTTTAACATATGTACGGAATCCTGTTTTTTTTTTTTTTTTTTTTTTTTTTACCTGACATAGTTGACAGAATAAAGCAATTTTCTGCTGATAATATAAGCAGTGATACACAGATTTAATTAGTGTAGTTTTATTTCTGAGCACCAGAAAACAAACAACCATACAACATGATCAAAATAAAAAGTGTCGAAAAGAAGTGGGAAAAAGGATAACTTATAGAGCCACCCCCCTTTTTTACAAACTAATAATTAAATAAATTCCACTTCCTTTGCTTTAACACACTTTTGTTTCCATATTTTTTTTTTTTACAATAACACAAAAACATCCATACAAACCATTCACATACACTTTTTTTGTTACCTCACACACAATCAGATTTGCATAATCAGCTGTATGAACTATATTATTTATACACAGTTTGAATATTTACTACAAATACAATGAGCAATAAATGTGATAATATCTCCTAATCGTAATAATTAATTAATTTCAATAATATCTTATTTTATGCACACTTCTGTTATAACTGACATACACTTATTCAGTAATGATAACTATAATTTGTTATTATATTGGATTTATAGATCCTTTTAAATGCACATATTGAAGAACACATTTTTAAGTTTTGATCCAGTTTTGATACAGATGTAAAAAACTAACTTTTTATGTTTGTTCTACACCTAATTTTTAGATTTTTAGATTTCAAATTATAGTGACTGTGCCTGGGCTCAAACACCTCCTGTAGAGTGTATGATTATGGGCTTTATTCGTTAGATTTTTTTTTTCATACAATTAATATTTGATTTATAATCAAGATATTTCTTTTATGCATTATAGCAATACTTTTAGTTATTTTTGACCTAAGTAAGTTTACATGCTCTTTCCAGTTTAGCTGCTCATCAATTAAAATGCCTAAATATTCTGTTGCAGACAGTATTTCAATTTCAGTTTCCTGACTTCTAATTTGAATTAATTTGTTATTTTTCCTTTTACCAAAGATAATATGTTTGGTTTTACTAAGATTTAATGATAATTTATTGATATAAAATCAATCTATTAACATGGCAAGCTCCTTCTCAACTGTACTTAAAATTAGACTTAAATATTTGCCGGAACAATAGAGGCTGGTATCATCAGCAAATAAAATACATTTAAGGCTTTTTAAGACCTGACAAACATCATTTATGTACATAATGAATAATTTTGGCCCTAATACAGAGCCTTGCGGTACTCCATGGGTTATCATTTTCCTTTCAGAATTGACATTTATGCGTACGTATTGATATCTATTGCTGTAATAGCTTTTTATCCAGGAGTTTGCAGTACCCCAGATACCATATCTGTGTATTTTCTGTAGTATCACTGAATGGTTAATAGTGTCAAAAGCCCTGCTTAAGTCTATAAACACACCTACAGTATGGTCTTCATTGTCTATTGCTGTTGACATTTCCTCCACTAGCTCCATAAGTGCCATCGAAGTTGATATGTTTGCTCTGTATTTTCATGTTCACTAAAGAGTCTCTGAGTGTCCAAATGGGTCATGTGTGATCAAAGTGAAAAGCTGAGAAACTGCATTTCTATCACCAAACCTCCTTCTATTAGTTAAAGAACATAGCTAGAGTCAAAGGTTTTATATCCCAAACAGATCAAGAGAAGCTAATTCATGCTTTCATCTCCAGTAGACCGGACTACTGTTAATGGTACTACTGTTAAGAGCATTAATGTCTTTTTTCCCTTTTTTGATTTTAATGTCATTTCAGTGTCTTGCTTTTTTTTCTTCCTTTTTTCCCTTGTGTGATTTTTTATGCCTTTGTAAAGCACTTTGTATAGTGCTATGCAAATGTCTTGTGTGTGCAAAGAATATTTTGTAGTCAACAGGCCTGTCCATGAACTCTTGTATTGAATTTATGTAAGATGTCATAACATCGGAGCACCAGGTACTTCATTCATGGTTTGTTTTCATGGAAAAGTCACACAGTTAGAGGTAATAGTCTGAACTTCTTGTGCTTTCCACATGACCTTTATGTAGGTGTCCTTGTGAATTGTGCATCAGAGGCTCTGGTTCTGTACAGCACAGCGGTGCATCTATAAGTTATTGGAGTTTTAGTAGATGTTCCAACTTTGCCAACAGGAACATGGACACAATGTTTAGTTGATTAGATTAAAGGTCACTCACAGAATATCAGAATTTAGTTAATTGTGGTGTAAAATAGAATAAAATGACAGTTTTACAAGGAAAATACTTTATTTCGACCTCCGTACATACACCTAAATGATCTTAGGTGACAGTTTGGGGGAATTTGTAAATATATGTGATTCTGTTGAAATAAATAATGTTTTTTTTTTGTCCAACATAAGATCAGGTTAACCTTAAATATGATAGGAGTTGATATTAAAATTACTACTTCCTCATTTATTTAACAAAAGAATTGTAGATCTACAATTTTTTTAGCAACTTTTGATCCACTTATTTCCATAATAATTCAGGATAAACACTGTTTCCCAGATTTTCCTCAACATCAGATACTTTCAGAGACTCTTTTGTAAACATGGAAACACCATCATCTTCATTGATAATGATGATGATGATGATGCATATGTTGATTCATCAGTAAAATCCATGTAGTTTGACAAATGACAGTAGTTGTAGACACTTGTTTCTTCAGTTTTCCTAATTCTGATAAAGATTAAAGGTTAAAGATGACCTCTGATAACCTCTGGAATCACCTTGAGCTTTTAATGAACTTGGTTAGTAATTTAAAGACCCCTCTGAGACTCAGCAATGTATTTTTGTCCCCTGTTTTGGACAAAAGTTTCACAGCTTTACAAAAAAAAAGAAAAAAAAAGAAAAGAAAAGGTGTAGGACATTCCATAAAAAAAAACTGTCATACTGTTTCCAACCAAGGCAATAATGTAATGGAAAAAAGCCAAAACCTTTACTGGTTCTTAGGAGGATGTACTTTTCATTGAAAAATACAGAGGACAAAATAATAAATACTGATACATCACTTTGGAAAGATTAAACATAGAGAAAAATAATAATCAGGAAGTTGCCACAAAAACAGTTCTTTAAGGGTTAATCTTTATGGGACTTTAATTATTATATTTTGATTATTAAATTATAATATATATATTTTTAATTTTATTTTTGACTGCAGGAACTTGTCAATAGCTCCATTAATAAAATAATCTACATACCTGAGAGTGGAAAATTAGTTTAATTACTATTATGCCCACTGTCACTCATTTCATTTCATTTTTATTGAAGCGGCTATATTAAAAATGAACTCTACTTAACCCGATCAGACCCAAAACTACTGACGTAAAATGCTTTATAACTTATGATCCATTAATTCTATCAGTGCATGTAAATAATTGGTGTAAAATCCAATTTGCCATCTTTTCATGGTCATCAGATATGACCCATTAGGACGTTCAGTGGTGTTGTAGTGAACGTGGAAACACCATCATCTTCTACAACACAAGTGTCAAACATGGTCCCACCAAAGGGTTCAATCCAGCCTCTGGATGAATTTGTGAAATGCAAAAATTACACTGAAAATATTAACAATCAAGGATTTCAAAATCATTTTAGGTCAAATCACTCTAAAGTGAGTCAGACCAGTAAAATACTATCATAATAACCTATACATGATGAAAACGGCTCATTTTTGTCTTTGTTTTAGTGTTAAAAAAAAAAAAAAAAAAGTAAAATTACACAAAAATGTTTATATTTACAGACTAGTCTTTTATTTAAAAAAAAAAAATGTGAATAACCTGAAGTCTCTTAATAGAAGTGTATGGAATTTTAATAATATTCTGCCTGTTATTAAATGTTTTATGTATTTGTTGATCCACTGTGATCTCTAAGCTGTGATTCACTACAAATTACAAACTAAGGTGTAATATTGTTAACATTGTGCTTATTTTATTTAAGAATTTTCAGGTTGTTCATATTTGTTCGTGTTGTGTTTGAGTACAATTCACTGATATAAACATTTTCACTATGGAAATTAGATTTTTATCATCAAAAGTTACCATGCTATTATTTATATTATTTCACTGGTCCTACTTTATACTATATTAGGCTGTATGTGACCCTTGAACTAAAATGAGTTTGATACCCCTGATATACAACATTGATTCATCAGTAAAACCCATGAAATCAATGATAGTGAATGAACCCTAACCCTATGATTTGTTTTTATATTCAATTATTGATATCTTGGCTGAAAAAGTCACATTTTCTTCAGTTTGATCTGTTTCTGATATAATAACCCTCAACTTTATTCCGAGCTTGTATGAACATCTACATGATCAACAAATTAAATCTAGAAAAAATACCTGATTTTCACAGGAAAAAAATGCAAATTATAGAGGATAATATTATAATAAATGGTGATAAAATACCATATAGGTTAAGTAGAGTGACACATTAATTTGGGAATTGCCATAAAAGCAACAACACAAATGATTTTTTTTTTCTTTCTGTAACTGTACATTTAGGCATTTGCTGTGTGTATAAGGTCCTTAAATCAATGATATGATCAATGGGAAGGTTTTTTTTTTTTTTTTTTTACCACTGCAGAGGGGACGTATACTGTGTAGTACCACCTGAGAGTGCTCGCTCAGCAGTCCTGAACTCAAACTGCATCAGTGAGCTGTGGTGCATGTACAGCCGGTCCGATAAAGGAGCTGCAGTGTTTGTCTGAACAGAAGGTACAGCCAGTGTCCTCAGGTCCCTCCTGACTCAGCACTTTTACAAACGTATCATAGATAGGACCGTAATCAACAGAACCTTATGTTAGACTCGCCTGCATACAGTAGAAACACAAGGATGTTTTTTACTTGAACATTCTGCAGGCTCTGATGCACCAGAAACCTGCTCATCGTCTTCTCCCACAGGTACCATTTATTACATGCACAACCCTGAAGCTCACTGAAAACATAAATCATGATTCACCGCTTGAATTAGTATCTTTTCATTATTATATGTAAAGCAGGAATAGAAAATGGAGTGGGTCTACCATTAATGTTCTACTTACACCATGTACTTGAACAGTGTGTGAGTTTAGACTACGGAGGCCTATAGTTACCATAATCCAAATAAAAATGCATTAGTAGAAATGCTTTTTCATTTTAAGAGTGTGGCTGAAATGATTTGACTCATATATAAAACTGTTAATAAATCATCCGATCTGCATTTTCATTTTCTTATTAGTGACTGCTTCTTTGCTTTCTTCTTCTTTGCCTTAATTCAAATAAAAAATAGAAATACAGTTAAGATTTCATTTTCAAAAATTAAAAAGCGTTAGCAGAATTAATTTTAGAAATGTGGCTGCCTTTTTTGACTCATAAATAGTCATTGATATGTGTTTTCATTTCATTATTCGTGTTGCACATTTAATGACGCTAATCAAAAACAAAACCTGAGGACAACGACAACAACGATGACAGGTGAGGTGCGTCATGAAATGTGCTTCATGAATAAGGAAATGAAAACGCACATTGGATGACTTATTAATGATTTTATTTATGAGTCAAATAATGCAGCCATGTTTTTTAAATTTTTAAATTTTAGATCTGCTATACTGCTATATTTGATTTAAGCATTAACACAAAAATCTTTTTAAATAAACACATTTGCATTGTATTGTCATCTACAGTTGTAATTTTACAACTTTTTGGTGTTAATTTTACTGTATTTACATTTTTTTAATTTTTTTTTTTTTTTTTTTTTTTACAGTTTTACTCATTTACTAATTCTGTGTAATTAGTGTGAAAATACAGTTTATCATTTTTTCATGATCATCAGATATGACCCATTTGGACATTCAGAGACTCCATAGTTACCATGGAAACATTCTGGAATTCTGGAACAATAGAATCTTCTACAACATTGATTCACCGGTAAAACCCACGGAGTTGGACCAATGACATGGATGGACACACTGGGGTTATATTCAGTTAATGAGAGATTTGCTGAAAAAGTTCATTTTTCTTCAATTTTCTATGTTTTTAATATAATAACCCTCAACTTTAATCACAGTTTTAATGTACATCTACATGATCAGTAAGTTCAATACAGGAAAACACCTGATTTTCACCGAAAACAGGCAAAATAAAAAAGATAATATTAGAATAAATGCTGATAAATCACTTTTGAAAGTGTGTTAGTTAATAAGAGAGAAAATATCTGTTTTTGGGAACAGTTGTTATATTAGTAGGTTGTTTGTAAATTGTTTGAGTAAATAAGCAAAACATCACCTTTTTATTTCCTGTTTCAGTGTTTTTCTTTTCTTTCTTTCTTTTTTTTTTTTTTTTGTGGATTTTTGGTCCAATCAGAGGGTGTTGCGTTTTGCACAGATTCTAAAACACTTCAGTATACTTACAAACAAAACTAAATGGTAAATTGAATTGTATAAAACAGTGTTGGCTGACAGAGGGCACCAGTGTGAACTGTAACCCATCTCTGCTTCTCAAGCCACACACTGATTGATGTCATTTGGTGGCATCAGTGACAGCTTAATTTGATGTAGAGTATGGGCCTGCTGAATGGAAAAAGCAACTTAAATGGAGCTAAATCCTTGACAAACAGATGTGAGCCAGATGTTACCGCCACAGAGACCCCCAAGATGGATTTAACAGTCCACCAACTGTAGAGGATGTGCATGTGTATAATCAAAGGAGTGACAGCACGTGCAGACCGTTGTTCCATCAAGCAAGATTAAGACTGCGTTTTATCACGTCGACTGCATAAAGTATCTAAATATGTACTGAACGTTCATACTGTTCATGAAATATGAAAATCCCTGATCGCTGTCAAACACGATGTGACATTTATCACATGTCCTAAATGTCACAGCTTCGATCAAAGGCTTTTCACATTTTACTGATGGGGCAAGGAAAGTATACATGTGTGGTTACAAATTTTAATTCTCCCTAAATCCCTAATAAATCCTACCTAATTTTTTTTTTTTTTTTTTTTAGCAAATTTTGTCTATTTTTTTTTTTTTTTTTAATCCGTTTTGGTTTTGAAAAATTATTGTTGGCAAAAAAAGTTACAGTCATATGAAGACGGGCATATCTGCTCAGTGAACGCACATGTAGGAATTGTAATTATCTAATTTTTAAAATGAATATGTTGTAAAGATTTGATAAATGTAATATATGACGTTCTTTTTTTCTCTCCTTATTTTACTTTTTATTATGTGTATCCAACAAACTGTGGTGAGATTTTTATACTACCTCCAGAAAGTAATTTTTATTTCACGTAAAGTTTGGGGCCTGGAGATTTTAGGCATTTGATCCGTTACCATGAATTTAGTGTTTTAAATTTTTTTCTGTATGGTTTTACTTGGAACTGGATGAAAAGGATTACAAAGTAAAGATATTTATACTTATTTTAAGGTACCTTATACAAATTAAAAAAACTAATATATATAAAAAAAACTATGTGTGCTTGAAATTTGCATGGCTTTTTCTTTGATCCATTATCTTATTTGCGCTAAATATTGTAAAAAAAAAACATCCTGCGCACATGGTTACATAACATTTAAGCTTACGAACTGTACACAAATATGAATTAACCTCATCTTATGTATTGAGAAAGAACAGGGTGTGTCAGAATTTATTCCCTTTTTAGAATTTATTAGGTGCAGATCCTGAAGTCTTTGTAATAGAATTTTTTATTTTATTTTACATAGACAGAAGAACTCAGTGAAGCTTTATTAGGACTCTGCCGAAAAAATGCTACTATTTCAATAGTGGCCTGGACCTTTACACTGGTCTTTGAAAAGAAAAAAAAAAAAAAAGTCTGTGTTTCTAAAGAGGGCACAGCTAAAATGAATCAGAGAAGAGCATTTTATATAGAAATAAAGACTTTTGCCAAAAGATTACCTGAATAAAAAAAAAAAACATCAACAATACGAAGGTAAAATGACAACATACTACCATAAACAGAAGTCATTATTTATATGAGCATTATTTATTGCTTCAGATATTTGCATTTAAAGAACAGCCTGTACCTAAAATTCACTTAAATGTAATAATACAATACAACTGATGTGCTTCATAAACGGTAAATAGTGACAGGCTGCACAGAAGACATAAAGTCACATGAATAGTACAGTTTCATATAAAATTATTGGTTAAATGTTGATTTCTAAAATTCTAAGAAAACTCTAAATACTGCAAAATGAACTTGAAACTGTAGTATATGTATATGTAGTTGCACAGTACATTTAAAGGTACAATATGCAATATGTAAAGTTTAAGCAGATCAGAATGGACTTTGCAGATTTCCTCAACTCTCCCAGATATGGACGAAAGTTGATATATATGCAAAACCCTCCATAACTCTGTTTCAATATATGAATATTATATGTATTTTGTATTAGAAAAGGTCAACAGGAACATCCTATATATCAAAAGATTCAACACTTTTGTCTAATAAGTTTTGATCAAGTGCTAAAACATGATTGATAATAGTGTCATGTAATGTGAACTAATAAGAAGACATTTAATAAAGCATCACATCTGCTTTTGAGAAAGATCATAAATAGAATGTGATAATTATTCTGCTTTATTTATTACAGCCGTGTCTATAACAGTCTACATCACAGCAGTCTGAGAACACTACGCTGTCAGGTTTAAGCAAATACATCTGTTTCATTCAAATTAGCTTATATGTGTATATATATTTTGAAATCTAATATTTCTCTTCTGCTCCTCCAGTTTCAATACAACATGAGCTATCGTTCGCTACAAGATGGAGTCGAAGAATGTCACATGACCCCAACACAAACTTCATGTAAGCAAATGGACACACAAAAATGGAACATATTGTACCTCCAAATAAGTATTTTTTGTAAAATGTATTTGATTAATAACACAAACACTATCTCTCTGTTAAATATTAAATGAGTAGAAGCAGAGAAAATTTAGCTTAAATAACACTGGACTATAAGAACTGAAACTGTTTGTGTTCTACTGAGACATATGTACCCTGACTAAATCAGATAATTCCAAGTCTGAACTCAGAAATTCTCCAGCACATCAGGATTTTTACAATTTGAGCATGTTAAGAAATGCTAAAAATCCAATTTTACACCAACTGCCTTTTATTGTGTTCACAATTTACTTATAATTATGAACATCAAATTCATAACTTAAGTATTAGAGCTCATCAGCTTGGCTTAGATTTTTCCCAAATATTTCACCTGTTTGCTTAATTATGGGTTGTTGTAGGAATGAACATTAACCACCATCATGTCTGGGTTGAAACCAGGTCTCCATTTCAGACATATCTGCATGAAATCATTTCTCCTCCTCAACAGTTACATCACCTAAACCGAGGAAAACGTCAAGATATAAGTGCAGAAATTAGTTTTGAGTGACCTTCTGCAACTCATCCACTCAGAAACTTTTATCACATCTATAATTATTTGACAATCATGTACTTCTGTGGTTACATATAAAATACTCAAATTACTCCAAAATTGTTAATTCTACAGATAAACTGTGAGGGGAAAATAGTGCCACTAATTATTTCTCCAATCTGGGCTTTATTGAAAATTCCAAATTTCACTTTATGCTGCTAATGTATTAGCCCACTATGCATATAATTCAATATCTTGGACAAATACTGATTTTGCATTTTGGAAATTATTGCATGTGCATTTTTTTCATTGTGTAATAAAAATGCCCTTCATTAACACATTTAATCTAACTAAAAACAACTGTGTGTTGTTTTAGAGGGAGCTAATGAGGGGAACTATTTTGTCCAGATGCAGTGTTTTCCTGGATGTTTTTTTTTTTTTTTATCATGTTGCCTGGTAAGAGACTCCAGAAAGTCACCGCCTCAACTGAGGATTAGTGGAGTTAATTCAGCTTTAAAGAATCATTTAAATATATTCTTGAATTCTTACTAAAGCCAGACTAGTTACCCCCTGCTGTCTGTACTCTTTATGCTAAACTAAGCTAAGCTAACAGACAGCTATGTGGTACAAATGTGTTAGAACTTATACATGTTAATCTTATGATTTGCCTGAAATATGAAAATGTAACATGATTTAACATAAATATAACGCGTCACTGTGACTTTTTGTCTGCTGATGAGCCTGATAACCTGATCATCTTAAATCAGTCTCTTAAACTACAGCAGGTACTTGAAATTAAAACAAAAAGTGTCCCTGCTCAAAGCACTCAATGTATAAATAATAACAAGTTATCATCAATATAGAGTTCATAAGTTTATAGAATCAATAAACTTATGGAAAACAATATACTGGAAAAAAAAATAAATAGAAAAAGCATAATATATTCTGTGAAAATTGCTAAAGCTCAAGCTATTCTGCTCATTTCTCAATATCCAGTCAAAGAAGCACTAGACTAGAATAACACTGTATTGCTGCATATGCGTAACATAGAAGCTAACCTTACTGGCTTTGTGGTGCTTTTCTAAAAGCAGGGCTTATATACACGTTTCTTTAACTACCATAACTACATACATACACAACTCTCAACATAGTGACCTGGTAACAGAAGCTGTTATTGTCACTTCAGCTTGAAATCCATCCCTGTATAATTGTTACACCAACAGAAATTAAGAATCATGGAAAAGTGGCCATCCCATACTTAGGGAAAAAAAAAAAAAAACATCCAAAAATTAATTAGAAAAATTCATGTAAGCTGAAAAAATGGCTTCTGAAAAAGCAATTGCTGGAGATTTCAGTGCATTCTTAATGAGTTATCACACTCTGAAGGCAACACATTTAGTTAACATGGCTATTTGTCTGCTTTTCACAAGGAAATAAAGTTCCATGTGCCCGGGCCCGACCTGGACCCCCAGTCCATTTGTACAAAGTAAGACTTAGAAAGATAAAAGCCGGTTGTGAGTATTAACACAGACAACGTGTTTTGCATAGCATTTGGCCTCGCTGTACTGTTCAAAACAATCTGCTGTAAACTCAAGGAGAAAATATGAATGCCAAATGCCAAAATGTTAAAAGTGTAGAGTTATGATGACATTTGAGATGAGTAAAACTGTCTGAAGTCAAAGAGTATAGTAGTAAAAGCTGGGCAATAAAGTGACAATGATAAATACTGATAAATCCAATTAAAATGCAGTAATTTTCTTTATAATGTACTTATTAATTTTGCTTATATTGTCAGCTAACGCACTTACAAAATGCTTCAGTGTTTTAATTAGTTTTCTTCATGCATATTTTAATGAACAAATATTCTATCATAAAGGTTTTTTCCATGTTTTACCTCTAGAAATGTTGTTGTTTTATGTGTTTGTCATATTCTGATAATAAAGAATAGCATAAAACAACAAATCCCTAGAAGTTCTATTCAATCGGGACCAAAAATCAGCCATTAAATGAAATAAAATAATGTTTACGTTATCATCAGCATCACCTGATATAAAAATGTTCATCATATCATTTTATTGCCCAGCCCTATTGATAGAATATGTACAAACTCAAGGCAAACATGGCAACATTTTCCTGAAGCGACAGACATGCAATCCAATAAAGTAATACCTAAAAAAACACATCTATGATACAAGAACTAAGTGCTTGGCATTGAATTGATTGCTTTCCAGTTATCAAATCTTGAAGGTGTTGTTGGGAGGATGAGTGAGCCTCACACGACTCCTTTAATCACTGGTTCCCTGTTGAGATACGTGGCCCAGTACACCAGGTTGAAGGTCCCAAACAGCACCGGGAACACTATCCTGGACATCTTGTCGATCTTGCTCACGCTGTTGTAAGTCTTTTTGGGATCTGGAGCCTTCGTTTCAGTGGGCTTGAGCTGCACAGCGGTGCTATTTGAAATAGTGGAAATGGATGAATCCTTTGTGAGGTTGGCTGTATAATTGACGCCGGTGGAACAGGTGTTGTTCGGCTTTTTGGACAGAGCCAAAGGGTCCTTCTTCTGTGAGGGGAAAAAGAAATGCATGGATTGAGTGTGCACTAATGCATGAACAAAAAGCACTGAGCACTTACAGAGTACTGTAGAACCAGGGGGATAATAATCACTGACCAGTAAAGGCTGAAAGTGAGAATCGATGCTCTTCAACAGTGAACTGGCACCGGCACATTACACTGGCAAGTCTAACCGTGACTTCATCGATTGCCAATTTTTTAACTTTAATACCTTATCTCTCACTGATATTGATAGTTTCACTCTTTTTCATCCTGTACTCATTTCCCTCTATTAATGGTCTTCAAAGAATGCGTCAAGCCAAGAAAAGAAAAGAAAGTGTAGTATGTTTATGTTGCCTATTGTCAAATGAACACACAATGTGTCCTCAAGCAGTGGCTGTGAGGTTCAAAAAACAGTACTGACATGGACATTGTTTCCATTTGACATCTAATACAACAGATATAAGTGAACTGTGTGACATGTGTAATACCTCCATTCCATTAAACAATCACAGTGATGCATCAGGACGGTCATGCATATGTCGCTCTTTTTTAAGTGTCCAACATTTCATCCTTGAATTTCTATGAAGCTAAAGGTTAACAAATTCTCAACAATATGCCAACAATAGTACTTTTTATATATTTCCATGACAAAACCTGACTTTTACCTCTTATTCATGACTGTCATCAAGTCACTTGTGCAAGCCTACATTATCACATACTGATGTGTCTTTTTTTATTTGGCAGCAATAGGTGCCAACTTTAAACACTGCATAAAAACACATGGCTAGCATAATACAACATAAAATGCATGCTAGTACTAGCTAATGTGGCTAGGTTATGTTAACAGGCTGGGTAATTATGCTATAGTTTATGAAACACCTCAATGACAAAACCCAAGCGTAACTTCTTATCCACACTTATGACAGAGTAATTTCTGCAGGATTATTTGCGAACTTCTAACATCTGCAGTTATGTTTCATAAGAGAAATACTAACAGGCTAGCTTTAACAGTGATACCAAAAAATCTAATAATGTATAGTAATGCTAAGATTAGCTAAAGTTGCTGAAGTTAAGTTAAAGTTGTGAAGATGTTGTTATTAAGTAATGGTAAAATTATTATATATTTATTTATTGTTCTGAATGCCAGTTTAGAAATGAAAATAGCTTTTTGTTTTAATACCCTCAACAATATTTCTAATGAATTAATATCACATAATAACAAGTGTAATAGTACATTTTCAGTTTCAGTCCAAAAAAAAAAAAAAAAAGATACAATTTAGCACTGGAAACCACTATCACTATACATAAATTAGTAGTTTTATGTATGATCGGTCTCCACTCAAGTTCAAACTAAAACCTCCTGCAACTCAAACAAAAACTCTAATGATGTTTCATGTGATATTTTGGTACTTCTGCTTAAAATAAAGGATACTTCTTCCACTACTGCTTAAAAAAAAGTAAGCACAGAGCAACATGATGGTAAAAGGATGCAAATCCTCATATTTTGGACGAGTCTGAGACTGCATGTTAACGACAGGTGCATTTCAAACAGAATCTATAACGGCAGGTCAACAGGAGACACCAGAGCTGTCTATTCGTCCTAAAGTCTAATTAATGGAGCATAAACAAGACATGAGGACTACCAGTACACTTAGAAGGTCTGAATAAAATGATTAACATCAAATTAACTAGTGAGGAAGAAGTTAGAACCATTTTTTTTTAAAGTCAGCATCTACAGGCCTTTAACCCTCAGGGTCTAAGCTTGTTTTGAATACTCCTGACTACATTTGTGTACAGCATTAAAAAACGTTTGCCATCTTTTGTAGCACAACTTCACCTCTATGACCTGATAATTATTTTTAACCAAACTGAAAACAGATGCTATTTATTAGAATAAAAACCACAAACAATTAGTGGAACTTGAAAAAATGACCCACTGGAGGCAAATTTGAACATTTAAAGGTAGAACTGAATATTTCTGTACTGTCAAATGAATTTAGAATTTCCAGTTTTGCATTGTGTATTAACATTAATTAAAAACTAGTTTCTCTGTTAGTTTGATAGTTTCTTTGTTCCAGAGATTTAAAAATGTCAGGTGATTTGATCAACGAAGATATACAGTACTAACTAAACTTCTATTTTTTTTCCTTTTGATTCATTCACAGAACGCAATAAACATTTCACTGAAAGGCTTGTGTTCCACAATCACACACACACACACATGCAGTACACACCTTTGGCTGCTGGGCCTCCATCGCCTTTTTTCCATCCCAGGCCCAGCTCCTCTTGGTGAAGTAGTTCACTGTGGCGAATTCAATGAGGGCAGAGAAGACAAAAGCATAACACACAGCGATGAACCAGTCCATGGCCGTAGCGTACGCCACTTTAGGCAACGAGTTTCGAGCGCTGATACTCAGAGTGGTCATGGTCAGCACTGTGGTCACACCTAGCAGGGAAGAAAAGTGGGTCAGTTTTACCAACCATACTTACTGTTCTGTTTTTATTCCAACAGATTAAGTCATTGTAAAACGAGGGCACATTTCAGAGCATTATGGGCAGATCATGCAGCAGCAACATCAGCCCATACATGCATGCATTAGAGGGTGCGTATAATGTATTATGTCTATGTCATTTCAGTTTCTAGAAACACTTATTCATCAGATGATGTCAGGAAAAATGGTTTCACTAATTTAGCAGGTTACATGAATTTGCACCAACAATATGGAACATTAGTAAACCTTTTTTTTTTTTTTTTTTTTACCAGCTAATATGTCTACTATCATCATATTCCTCAAATAATTGGCTTTTTTTCCTCTTTTTTTTTGCCTAAATCATCAAATGCTCAAATTCTGGTGAAGTTTGTTGTGTCTCCTGAACAATCTGAAAAAAAAAAAGACTCATGCACTTCCTTTAGGAAGTTGAAAAAATGAACTAAAATGTAAATAACGACACAATGCAATGACATGCAATTCTTATAAACCCATATTCTATCCATAATTGAACATAAAAAACATATCAGATGTTTAAAAAGTGAAAATAAGGTCATTTTGAAAGTGGATAATTTAGGAAGGTGATCATATGCTTCAGACTGACCAAAAACAGTACGCGCTGGCACAGACTCTCGGTTGAGCCAAAAAGAAACCTGGGACAGGATGACGGTCATGAAGCAGGGCATGTAGGTCTGGATGACGAAGTAGCCAATCTTCCTCTTTAGGTAAAAGTGAGCCATCATCACCGTGTACTGCCCTGTAGAAAACAACAAAGGCAATATAAAGGTTACTCAAAGGTTCCAGATTCCAGAAAGTCTAAACCAGGGCTATTCAATTAGTTTTCCATTTGGGCCACATTTCAAATCCAAGAACTTAAGTTGGGCCACAAATTTTCCGCTCTAACAAGTGGTCATTTTTCAGTAATTCTATATAATAATAATAATAATAATAGTATATTTATACGTCTTTATAATAAACCACATTTATACTTGTATCATTTATTTTGTGCTTTGGCCTTCAACTTAACACTGACTTTAGAACAGAAACACATTCGTTGCAAATCAAACACATTGGTGTTGGGTGTCAGTAAAATAAACAATATTTCTCAGTCCATGCTGGATTCTCATCTTCAATTTTTCACTTGAGCATCAAGAAAGACATGTTTACAATGGTGTGAGCTACCATGCATCATCACGTGTCTGTTGGTAGGAACTCTGAGTGCTGCCGCACACCGCGTCTGGGCCGCATGTGGCCCGCGGGCCGCCAATTGAATAGGCCTGGTCTAAACTTTTGTTCTCAAAAGAGTTTATGGTTCAATAAAAATACACTAATATATCAAAAAACAATTGAGCTTTGTCACTAGATGTGACTGAAGTGCTGAACAGTGTTGGGGAAGTACTAGTTAAATGTAACTAGGTGTATATTGAAGAACATGTGCCTTGGAAACTACAGGTAGTTTGGAAGTGCTCCTGCTTCAAATGTACACAGCACCCCCTACCATATTGTACCACCATACCTACCACAGTCAGCACAGAGGTGAAGAGCGGCTGCTGACGTCGTTTGTCTGCGCCGCTTATTTTAGCGAATGCAATTTCAAAATATCTTAGGTGTTTTGCAGGGCAGAAAAAAGAAATGTCCTCTGTTTTCTTTTTGATTGTGTCATAAAATGTGGACCATGAATATGAAAATGAAAATGCAGACTGGATAATTTATTACTTATTTTATTTATGAGTCAAATAATGCAGCCACGTTCTTAAAATGAAAAAGCATTTTTGCTAATGCATTTTCATTTAGATTATGGTAACTAATCACTTCCATAGTACAGTGCTACTATTACATTTACAGAATCACACTATATCCTATATCATATACTATATTGCATTTTAAAAATCCAATTCTAATTACAGGAAAATGGTCATAGCATAAAGAATACACCACCACACATTGTGCTAGAGTAAAGGCTTTATGGACTTATGTTTGCAATGTTATGAGTAAAATACCCACGTTTACAATAATCCCAGACCCAGGTCTACTGAATGATGATACTGCTTTGAACTTCAAACAAATTTGTTGGAGAATTACTTTTTTTGTGGATTTACAGCTGTGAAAAAAACTATTTTAGAGTTGTGGTTTAATGAAGACATTAACCCTATTAAATGTTGGTTATTAAATGTACAGCACATGGGTAATTTAAAGCACTCAACAGCCAGACGGCACAGCAAAGCCCCTACTTTAGCTAAATGGTCAAATTTTGTGGTAGATATTGGTGAAATGTTAAAAAAAAAAAACAGTCATGTATTTTTCCTTAGTTTTTTTTAATTGTAAATGTACTGTATATGTATCGTGACGCTCACTTTTTCCTCTCATCTGTCAAACATGGTATGCGACTATTTCCCTTGGTTCTGACTTTAGTTCTTAATGAGATCATGGTCTATGTTCTTTGTGTTTTTGTTGTGTTGGTGTTAAAACTTTTCAATAAGAAGCAAATCGCAAATATATATACACCATCATACACTTAATATCCACCATTAAATTATACCTTTTTAATTCAGCCAGATCAGTTGTATCTGCGTTTGCATTTATCTGAATCTCTGTACCATCTAATATTTATTTCTGCATGAAAACTATACTATTGCCCATAAAGTTGAAAAATAAAAATCTGTTTTCAGACACATTCTTCCTATTTATAGACACCAGTAATCACCTTTGACTTGGTAAAATGATTACATACTGAGTCCCAGTTCTATGAAGAATAAATCACATTATCACAGTCATGTCATAACAAAGGGTAAAACTAATTTATTCCAATTTTATGGGCAATATAGTGTATAGAGAAAACTGCCTTTGAGAATTGATACAGTATCATAAAACTTCATCAAAATAGTCAGATGTTGAGAGATTGTATTTAAATAAATATATATACATAAATACATACATACACACACACACACACACATATATATATATATATATATATATATATAACTCTAATATGTTACAGTTATTGGTAAAAAAAAAAATGTCTTCAATAATAATGCGATGAACATGTGATGAAAGTATCTAATCAAAGTATTTGGTAATAACTAAGGGTTTTCATATGCACATGTACTTGGTAAAAAAGAACATGTTACATATAACTTTTAGCCTGATTTCCAAATCGAGTTCAAACAAAGCTACGAGATCAAACACCATTAAGAGTAGGGTTTGACTTTAATTAAGAAGAAACACTTTATTGTGTACTTTTTGTGTTCAAAAGGCCAATTTTTAGTAATGCAGAGTACAGCATAAAAAAAATATCCTATCACATCCAAACAGGACAAATTAGAGGACATTTATATAAAAGCATAATAAAACATGTGCATAAGGAATAAGAGGCACTCGACGGCGAGGACAGAGTTTAGGTCATTTACATAAATATAAAGTGCTGTGTGTTGATGTAGCAAAGTGACTGTCTGTACTGATAGAGATATTTTACAAGAACAGGGACGCATTTTTTTTTATTGATGTTTTTCTTTTTCAACTCAATATTGGATGAAAGTAATGATTTAAGGCCATTTGTCAGATCACATGGGTCCATGGTGACGCTATATTAAGGTGGATTTGTTGGCAATATTTTATTGGATTGCACATTTTAAGCACTAGAAAAGTTATAAAGGTTACCTCCACCTTAAAATATTTATTTAGTGTATTTAGTTTCTGTTCAAAACTTTTATGGACTGAATTTCTAGCCACAGCTGGGTAGGGGAGGGGGTCGATTTCGGTGGCAGGAGGATCTCATCTTTGCTTTTTGCGGATGATGCGGTCCTCTTAGCTCCATTGAGCAGTGACCTCCATGTCTGAGGCCATGGTCCTCAGATGGAAAAGGGTGGAGTGCCCCCTCCGGGTTGGGGGGGAGTCCTGCCTCTGGTGGAGGAGTTCAAGTATTTAGAGATCTTATTCACGAGTGAGGGTTGGATGAAGCAGGAGATCGACAGGTGGACTGGGGGGGGTCTGCAGTAATGACAACCAGTCCGTTGTGGTGAAGAGGAAGCAAAGCCGAAAGGCAAAGCTCTCGATTTACTGGTCGATGTATGTTCCAACTTTCACCAATGCTCATGAGCTCTGGGTAATGACCAAAAGAATGAGGTCATGGATACAAGCGGCTGAAATGAGTTTCCTTTGCAGGGTGGCCGGGCTCAACCTCAGAGACAGAGTTCGGACATACGAGGAACTCAGAGTAGAACCGGTTGATGGTCTGGGCATCTGGTGAGGATGCCTCCTGGGCACCCCCGGGGAGGTGTTTTGGGCTTGTACGTCCAGGAGGACACCTTGGGCCAGACCTAGGACATGCTGGAGAGATGATATCTGTGGGTTGCCATGGAAACATGTCAGGATTCCCCCAGAAGAGCTGGTGGGGAGAGGCCTGTCTGGGCTTTGTTGCTGAAGCTGCTGCCCCCCCAACCCGACCCGAATAAGAGGACGACGACATGTACGAGTATGAGTATTTAAGAACATATTTTACATAACAAGCATAAAAATATAATACTTCATTATTATTGTTTTAAAAGCTATTATTGGAATTTATCCCACATACAGAACATAATGTCAAAATGTCTGTTTCACCAGCGAACGATAATATCCTAAGGCAGTAAATAAATACGATCTTCCCATGTTTTATAGACACAGCCTTGAAACATAAAATGTATTTTTTTAACAAGAGGATCCCCAGAAAAATTTTTGGAAAGACACTACTTTAAAACTTTTTTAAGACAAGTAATAAAACTCTTTTTTGTTTTGTACTGTCAGTTTGTTTTTTGCACTCTGTTTATGCATGAACTTTATGCTGTTCCTGCCTTGAGCAGTCAATTTCCCCATTGATGAATCAATAAAGTTTAAGGTTAAAGTAAATCTAAACATCTAATTTAATCTAATGTAGATATAACTATATAGTATATATATAGAACTTTGGTTATTATTAGATTTTAACATTTCTAATACCCGGTCACCTATTGGAACCTTCATAACAAAAAATGCTGTTCTAGGTGCTTTTATTTGTGTGGTTTTATATGATGCACAGATTGGATGACACTTTTTAATTTGTACTTCTTACCATGATATAAAAACAATATTCTATTCTATTCTGCTCATATTAAATGTTGTGTGCTGCTTTTATTTGCTCATGTCTGCAGGTGTGGTGCAGTTTCTTTGCCTTTCATTCAGAGGAACACACATAAACAGTACCTGACATCCATCCTGACACACTCCTCCTACAAATAACAACATGTATTGAAAAACAGGTTGGCGGGGAAATCATCATATCCTGTTAACCAACTGAAGATTGCATTTGAAGGATTTTTTTTTTTCTCAAAAATCCTGTCGAGCCATGGAGTCTGATAAACTATAGAAAATCCACAGATGACTGCTGCTTTCTCCTGGCAAAATCGGATTTTTCAGTCTCACTAATCCCTTGTCACAATCTGCATCCTGTATAACTCTCTCGCTCTGCCTGTGTGTGTCTCTCTCTCTCCCCCTTTCTCTCTCTCTCTCTCTTTCTATGTGTGTGACTGTGTATGTGTGAGTCCATCCCATTCTGTTCAGGCCAGGCCACGCTTGATTGAGGGACATACATCCTTTAGCCTGAGCTGGAACACTAAAACAGACCTGGATCAGCGGTGATTACAAGCAGGTGCACAGATGACTGAGGTAGAGGGGGGCTGAGACGGACTGGAGGCAACAAAGTTTGGCTGGTCTGTGCGATGCAAGTACGAGCATCATGTCTTTAATGCAACGGGCACCTGCGCCGCCTGCGCTCCGAGAACCACCATCCAGCAGCCGGCCGGACCCGGCTCACATCTGACCGCCTGCTGGATTCATGGATATGGATGGAAATCTCCAAGGCGTGAAAATGCGGCTGTGGTGGATTTTACTGTTTGGTTTTTGGAGCGTCTGTGGGGAGCTGCCTTTTATAGCAGAGAACAACGCTGCTATGTTGGTCAACTGGTGAGTAAAGACCGGACACCCACAGTTCAACCTAAACCATCTGTTGCTCCTTTTCTGTTTTGAGCTGATGTGTTTGATATGACATGACAAAGTTCACCCGTCATTTCAATTCAATTCCTGTGTCTGTGTTTTTATCCTCGTCAGCTTAACCTGTGGGGTCAAAGGTCATGTATAACCAGTGTGAGCACAGTCACTGCTGAGCTATTCTTGGCTTGTTAAAGAGGGTTTGTACCTCAGATTAGCAATGCTAATTAAGGCCATGTAGGCTCTGTGTGTTCTCCATCATGGACTGGACTGAGTGGGAAGTAACAACAGCCACCGGCGTGTTAATCTCTACTTGTTGACTGCGCCAAACACAGGTGCAAGAAAAAGTATGAGAATATATATGATATGTTTCATGGTAGTGACGATCAAAAACAGCGTATTGAGTTTTATGCAATAGCTTATATACAGTTATTTATAACAGTTATAATCTTACTTAACTGTTTAACAAAAAGTGTGCTTTTTAATAACATATTTTATATTCTATATCTTATAACAGTCGTCCTAAAATTACAGTTACATTCACGGTATGTAGTACTACATCCTATTGTTTCATGACTCATCAACTTATATCTAATATTTCCAACAATGTTTACATTCCAACACATGATTTATTCACTGTAGTGGTTTATTTTATTTTCGTCACCTCTCAGTATTGTCATAACCCCTTTCACATACGTTAATGTTTTCCATTAATGTGGCTGTTTCACTACGATGGAATGACTTCATGTGAATATGTCACTAAACATAATGTGAGCAAAGTGAGTTTCAGTTCAGTCACATATTGAACATATCTGGGGCTTTCCATTGTGACAGTTAAATTATGGAAGTGGTGAATCTGCTATGCAAAGCAACTGACATTTAGCTTTTCTTTGCTTGAAAGATGGACAACAGTAGAAAATATATACTGAGTTGTTATATTTATATTTATATATATTTACAACACATTACAAAATATTTGCTGAAAACATGTAATGACCATCAACTACGTATTATTGACTGTGGAATTGGCCTGTTAAACAGTTTTTCATTAGCTTTGTGTTCAAGATCTTTTGGGGTGTGTCAGAAATGGTGGATCCATGATGGTGGATACATCAATTTCTCCACTAACACTGGGATGATGTAAAAACGTGGGCGCATTAGTAGTTTTTCTAGGGTAAAGTGTATGCTGTATGTGTTTTTGTCATGGACTCTGGCATCTTTAAAGCTTGAGATAGAATGTGTTCAGTTCTGTGTGAAAGGACCATGTAACTCAGAATAAAGCTGTAAACTTATTGGAAATATAGTGTACATGTAGACTTGGAATGTGAAATATACATTCTTTCCTAACAGTAGGTTACTCAGTCTCCATGTTAATACTCCAGTCTTTTTCTGTTGGTAAGTGCTTACACTCACATTATGTGTAGTGCTTGACTTACACATATTGTACACAGCATTACATTAGTTTATATTGCATAAAACTGTGTTGGGAGGGGTACGTTTTTTAACACAATGTGTACAGCACTTACTGTGCTGATATTCAACAATATGTAAAGATTCACACAAAAGGTTAATATTCCTGAAACATTCACTGTGTAAAAAATAAAAAATAAAAAAAATAAAAAAAATATATATATATATATACACACACACACACACACACACACACACACACACACACACCACATTCTATCCACATGTAATATTATTACAAGATCTTGAAACTTTATACAGGCCTACTTGCTGTTCTCTTTCATTATTTACATTCAGCTGCAGGTCAATAATACATTTTATTGTGGTAAACAGGTGGATCTTAATCTAAAAAAAAAATGTGTATTATTACACTGTTGCCCAAAAAGCAGGAATAATTTTTTCAAACCTATTCCTCTTATTATACACATCAATAATCACCTTTGATTGGGTACAATGGCTACATACTGAGTCCTAGTTATACTTTATTTATGACATCATAACAGTCATTTCATGAAAAGATCTAAAAATATTTTAGTCCAACTTTCTGGGCAACAGTGTATAAAATAACCACTTGTAATACTAGATTCTTGCCAATTCATGGCTCTTGTTTCTAGTGGGAGTAGCCCAGCTTGAGAGCAGGGTCTTTCACCAGCGGTATGATTGGATTTTCTGCAGCTGATTGAGCTTAAAAAGCACCATTGCATACTTAATGGTAAATATGTAGTTCCAGTACATTATCCAGTCTTTTCCTGGCCGATACAGGATAAACCAACGATCCCTGTATACATTACAGATATAGGAACGCCTATCCTGCCATAAACTCACTACCACCAAGCAGCAGAAATGTATTATCATACTTCTTTACATAACAGAATTAAGCAGATGCTGCTCGGTCCCCACGTGTCTCAGCCGTTGCAGCCAATCCCAGAGCAGTGACGTCACTCAGTAAAAGCACAACTGATGGGCCTGCATACGGATTAACCCTACAGACCCAATGGCTCAGACCACGGATAAGTGATTTTTTTTTTTTTGCCCCCCCTCTTCTCCTCTCTAGGCTGCCCCAGAGACAGCTGGCTATGTGTGGGAGGCATTCTCAAATCCTTGTGATTCATTCATTGTCTCAATCCAGCTTGATTTGAAAACATTTTCTTCTCACAACATCTTTGGATGGCACACACTGTAATAACATAGAGCTGAATAATAGAGAGGAAGCAGGAGCTTAACTTTTGGTTCTCACTGAAGCTACTGTATGACTGGTGGAGTAACAGAGGAAATGACTGAGCGGTGTTCAAACGAAATACAGTGGGTTACAAACGCCATGAAGAAAAAGAGTTCTGTAGTATTGGCATAAGACGATGTCTATTATTTTTAGTAGTAGTATAAGTAGTAGTGTTATTGTTATTATTATTATTATTATTAGTAGTAGTATAAGTAGTAGTGTTATTGTTGTTATAATAATAATAATTATTATTATTATTAGTAGTAGTAGTAGTATAAGTAGTAATAGTAGTAGAAGTATTATTATTATTATTAGTAGTAGAAGTAGTAGTAGTGTTATTGTTATGATAATATTATTATTAATAATAATTATTATTATTATTATTAGTAGTAGTAGTAGTAGTAGTAGTAGTAGAAGTAGAAGGGTTATTATTATTATTATCATTAGTAGTAGTAGTGTTATTGTTATTATTATAATTAGTAGTAATAGTAGTAGCAGTAGTGTTATTATTACTATTATTATTATTATTAGTAGTAGTAGTAGTAGAAGTAGTAGTTATAGTAGTATAAGTAGTAATAGTAGTACTGTTATCATTAGAAGTAGCAGTATTACTGTCAAATATACTAGTGGATAACCTCTGTCAGTGTTTGATTTGCACATGATGTTTTTGGAATAATTTTACTACTTGTGACCAAAGGGGGGTCACATGTTCAATTCCCTGGTCCAGCAGAGAAATTGTTGGCTACTGTACTCTTGAGCAAGGCACTCCCCGCATTGGTCCCCTGGCACTGGTCATGGCAGCCCTCTGCTCCAGGTGTGCATTCATGCATGTTTCAACTAATGATGGTTCAACAGCAGAGGGTTCATTTCAGTGTGTATTTCATAGAAAATGCACTAACAAATAATGATTTTCTGTCTCTTCTAATGATCTATTATATTCTTTAGGATTACTGTCACAGTCAGAGGTGGAAAAACTGCACACATTATTTAAACTAGTAGAGGTGTAAATTTAAAAAAAATGGTAAACACCTAATTACTGATTAAAGTTGTGTACTCAAGTACTGTAAAAGTGAAAAAGTACAGGCTGTGAAATGTACTCAAGTATGTAATTAATACGTCGGTAGTGCTCTGAGAGATAATTCTACTGACTGTGCAAAGTTGACTGAAGCACAAATGCAAAAGCTACTCAACTATTCTAACTTGGGTTAAAATAAAAGAAAAAACTCAGTGAAACTAATAATCATTAATGGTTCGATGTGTAAGATTCGTGCAGGAGCGGAGGTTATACTTGGAGCTGGTTTGCTGACGTTAGCAGACTCTTTTTCTGTGTCAATAACCTCAGTGCCCTTCAGCCATGTTTACATCTATTATGTGAAATTCAATGTAGCTGACATGGGTTGTTTTTTTCACACAAATCCTTAGTTTGCTTCTGTGTTGTTCGCTGCCTCTATGCTGCTCCTACACTATCTACATAGGTTGTAACTACATAGGTAGTAACTAGTAACTAACACCTCCATGTTGAGTCTTTAGGGCTGAGTAGATTTGAACTGTCAGATAGTTTAACCAGTGATCACTACTACTACTGATCTAAAATGTCTAAGATTTCACAACCCACTGATTTTATCAATACTTGTAAATAATCCAGGTAAATTACAGTTAATTACAGATATGATGTATTTGGATAATATTGATTCACCAATGTAACCCATTAAGACCCAGTGCTACTTTTTTGGCAATTCACAACTGATTTTTTTTTTCAGTGTAAATGTATTTTTTCCTATATTTAATTAGATGTTCAAGAAAACTCACAGTAAATTCAAAGGATATTATATCAAAACAGACAAAACTGAGGAAAACATGACTTTTTCAGCAAATCTATCTATAAGTGAACATTACACAAGTGTCTCCATCCACTCATTGATCCACCTCCATGGGTTTTACTGATGAATCAGTGTTGTAGAAGATGATGGAGTTTTCACATTCACTACATCCAAATGGGTCACATCTGATGACCATAAAAAGACGACAAATTGTATTTTACACCAATTATTTATATGGATTAATAGAATTAGTGGATCAACAGGTATTAAATATTTTGCATCAGTAGATGGTTTTAGTCGTCAGTGGATGTTTGGGTTTTTATGGGTTAAAACACTGCAAAAATCAAAATCTTAGCAAGCCAATTGATTGAATTAAACAAACAAACAAAAAATCTTAAATTAAGCAAAATAAAATCTGCCATTGGACCAAGTGAAAATTATACTGGTAAGATTTCTTGAAATAACATTTTCAAGATCTATTATCTAAAAATAAGTTGTTATATTTCACTGAAAAGTTATTCTTTAGGTCATTATGTCTTTTTTTTTTTTTAATATTTTGATATTTTGACTAGAAATAAATACACTTGGTAAGATTTAGATTTTTGCACTGAATCCATGTAGTTTGACAATGACAGAAGTTGTAGACATTACCTTTTATGTTTATTTAATGGTATATTTTGCTGAAATAGTCACTTTTTCATCAGTTTTCTTCGAAAATCTACATGATCGATAAATTAGATATAGGAAAATATCTGATCTTTACTGAAAAATATAAAATGCAGGACTATGTTTCTGGATATGAACTGTATGAAAAATTGTAAACTGAAAACTGACTAATGACTAAAACTATTGTGCAGAAAAAGAACAATATTTGCCTGTGAGATGTAGTGAAGAGGCAGTAAATGTAAATACTCTAGTGCAGGAACAGTGCAGTTGTTGGTTAAATCCCACCAGTGTACAGAGGCCTGTGACCTCCAGTGGGTGTGTTCTCCAGCCCAGTCTTACTGAACTGTACCTCGGCTGGTGTAGATGTCCTCGGTCCCCGCGGTCTGACCGATCAGATGGTACTGATTGAGCCGGGACCCGTCCTCCGCCACCACCACAGACTTGGCTGCCCCCTTCGTCCATGTGTAGACCACCTCCGACACCGGGTATGCATCTAAAAAAAAAAAAAACACACCTGATTGATGCCTCCGTTAGAAAATTGTACATAATTCAACAAAACTGCGACTGTGCAACTTCTTTTTAATGTAAATCCATGTGTTGGCATTAGTAAATGTATCATGGGCGGGCAGATCAATGCAGATTCATTCATCTCAATGGATTTGACTGTTTAGGGCCAAACTAAGTGGGTGTAACACAGAGTAAGAATGACAGAAAAGAAATAGAAGGCGATGGAAAGGCAGAGGCAAAACAGAAAATCGGCACTTTGTACATTATTAATAACACAACCTGGTAGAAAGGCATAATAAAGATAGAAAATTGGACTAGATATGCATTAATCACACATTAATCCATTCAACATAATGAATAATGATTGAACACTTGAATTATATTACAGCTCAGAACCCTAGGAATATGTCTATTTCTTTAGCTTTTAATCCCATAATATAATACTGATGGAGTAAAAAAAAAAAGTGTAGGAAACGCCACACAAAAGGTCAGTGGTCCTGTGTTAATTCTTTTCACCTCCAGGAAGCGATATCCTACATCCTCTTTGTCCAAATACCACAGTCTGTTCTTTCACCACTTTTCTCACATACAGAGGATTTGGAAGGTATTAACAAATGTCAGGACACCTATAGGGACTGACTGTGGCACATTTAAAGGTGGAATTACCCTCAGAAAATCTGTCTCAATGGAATGTGCACATGTACATTATTTCACAGTTACCTGCACGATTTAAGGGCACTCACTGGAATATTAATATAACCTGAAAAATGGACTCAAATAGTAGGAGGTTTTAGTTTTGCCTTTTGGTTCCTTTTTTGTTTGTTTGTTTTATCAGTTATTATTTATTAATTTTTATTTTGTGGAACTGAACACTTTTTGTCTTGTTTTCATATGGTTTTAGGTTCTTGGATGTTATCAGGAAAGCGATTGTTTTTTTATTTTTTATTGTATAACAGGAACCAAAGTGGGAAACTAGTGGAAATCAGTGTGGGAATTGAAAGTGAAGAAGATTTTATTAAAAAAATTATATTTTATGTATTTGTTACATTGTTCACTGATGTTTTGTTTTAATTCCCTTGAGAAGGTGATTTTTTTTGCTGCAGGTTTTAGGTTTGGTCTTAGTTTTCCATAATTATAATAACCCATGGTAGCAGTGTAGAATTATGTTATCATTTTATGACAAATTCACAGTCAAACTCATAGGATTTGTTCATTGCATAATGTACATTAGTCATGGAAAAAAATATTAGACCATCAAAAGTCATCAAAAACAATGGTTATGTAATGAACTCCTGTATGTATTTATGTGAGTAAAACAGACAGAAAAGAAAACATGGAATGCTTAAAAGCACTGTTTTTGGCAGTACAATGTCATAACTATTGATGTAAGAACTGAAGTGATTTTGGTTATTATCAAGAAAACATGGAAAATGTATGGATGTCCAGAGGGGCAAAAGCCCCAAAAATGATCCATTGTAAGAAAAAAAAAAGGAGATTGTGATTTATTTAAAAAGAAGTATCTGAAAAAAATAAATGTACCCATTAAATAAAAATGGACTTGCATGGCACTTGCACTATCTCCTAATTGCACAAAGAAAGAAATAAACTTGTGTGATTTAAAAAAAAAAAAATCTCCAAAAAATTGTCTCAAAATAAAATTGAGCAACATCAATACATATACACTCATTAAAAAAAAAGTGTACAATTTCATATACTCAAATGAAGAAAACCCCTTCACTTTTTAAATAGAAAGAGAAAAAAAAATCATCCACCTTTTCAATTAAGGTTGAAAAGGTTGTTTACCTGAAAAGTCTCTTGCTTTGTTCTTGCCACTAAAAGTAAAAGCATAGGCTGCAAATGTTTAAGGCCTTCAGATAGTGTGGCTAATGCTAAGGAAGTAACCCACCAGAAGTGGAGGTCAGTGCGCGTTCTCTCAAAATAAAATAATTTTAAAACTTATTGTAATCAACATTCATCAAAATATTATTAAATGTCAGGCAGTTGAACAATTCAACTGTAATCACACAACTGCTTACTCGCACTGGCAATTCGCAAAGTTGCAGTACACTTTTTGCGTTAGCATTAGCTCAGCAATGAACCTTCACACAGTGACACAAGGGCCATTTACCAAAGAAAACTAACTCCAACCACACCTTAACCCTAATGTTAACCATTTAACACCCAGGGATAACCTTATGCAGACACAGGAACCTTATTTAATTGTTTAACTGCTTTGCAAACTGAAAAGCAACTGAAGAAAACAAGGGTGGTCGAAAAAAATTTTCTGTCACTGTTAGTGTCATCTTCATCAACTCTCTGCAAAAGTCAGGAAAAAATGTAATGTAATGTAAAAAATGTAAAAATCTGACCACCAGATAAAACACACAGGCTGCTTGGAACATTCAACAACTCCCCCAACTTGCCTTAACAAGCAATGCATTCTGGGGAAACTTCTTAAATGGCAACAGTCCATTTGAAATATTACAGCCAACAGTCGTGACATTGCCCCCACCAGTGTGTCACCTGACAAGCTCCATAGTCCATATAGCAATGGGGAGGCGGCCTCCACCACCGCCCAGTCTCTCTTTGCACAAAACGCCGGTAGTACAAAGCAAAAGTCCCAGGAAGGTGCACCTTTCTGGCATTTCTAGGGACTCACCAGTTTCGGACAGCCTCCACCTTTGCTGGGTCAGAGGCACCGCCATCAGCCCCCATGTCCCAGAAACTTGGTGTCATGTTGCAGAAGGTCGCAGTTCTTAGGGTGAAGGCATATGTCTTTTTCACAGACAGCATTGAAGACCTGGTGCAGGTTTGTCAGCACCTGTTCAAAGTCAGTAGCTTGAACCAGTAGGACATCCGCATAAACCACACACTGGTTTGATAAACCACACACTGGTTTGATAAACCACACACTGGTTTGATAAACCACAAACTGGTTTCAGGGAATGTGGACCAGCACCTTTTCCATCAGCCTCTTGAAGGAGCATTGCATGGACCAAACGGCACTGTAAACTGCCAGAATCTCTGACCGATGGTAAAAGCCATCTGGGGATAGTCCTCTGGCACCAGCTCCACCTGCCAGTAGTTGCTTCTCAAGTCAAAGGAGTTGAACCAACGCCACCCTGCAGGGTGATCCAGGACATCATCAGCATTAGGGAACATGAGTCCTTACAGGTCGTTGCATTCAGATGCAGATGCAGGTAGTCCACACAGAACCTCCAGGTGCTATTTTTTGACACCAATGTGGCAAACACAGCAAGGCAACAGAGGTCGGACAGGTTTCCCTGTTCTTACAGTCCCATTTTATTAACTCCTTCACGAACAAGGGTACAACATTCCACTCAGCATTAGACTAGAACAACTGCTGACTACACTTCAACTCTCAGCATCAGCCAGGAAAACACATGTAAAAAGATGATCAGCAGATTAAACACCTAGGCTGTAACATCAAACAACTCCCTCAACTTCTACAAACAAGCAGTGCATTCTGGGGAAACCTCTTAAAAGGGAACAGTCCATTAGAAACATTACAGCCCCAGTCACTACAGTGTTTTGTGCCATCTTAACAGGCATCAGTGTACAAAGATGTGGCAAGAAAAATACATGATTACAGCAACCATTTGATTCAAGCACACCAGGGTTATTATAGTTGATGAAACCTGAAGGTAAAATTACAACTAGCTGTAAAAAATTAAATATAATTGCAGAGTGAGTCAGTTTTGTACAATATAGTTGATGCTTTAATATTTCAATAAATTAATTTTTTACTCAATCAAACACTAAAACAGAACAGAACTGAACTACAACAGATCAATTCCTTATAATAAAAATGAATTTTATTCTAAAATCTGCGCACTTGTAAAACCAAACTGAAACACTAAATATAAATGGAAGCTAACACATTGAAGGGCAGTAGCAGAAAGTACAAATAACATAAAACCCCCTCCCTTAGGGTGTGTGGTTGTGTGTTTGTGCATAATGTTATGCATTACATTCATTTTCCCTATGAGCTTTTTGTTTTTACCAAGAAAAGGTGAGTTTGATAAATTACATGTTACGTGAATGCAATTATGTAAGAGTTATGTTTTTGGTCACGTTAGATTTCAGGTGCAGGTCCGTCCTCTGAAATGTGATGATGCAGATTCACACACACAAACCCATCTGTCTGTCGTCTCCTTCCACATCACACAACTTCACCATCTTTATTAACTTAATCTCTGCTCATCTGTGTGTAAATAGTAAACCCTGAGCGGCGTGTTCAATGACGTGGGGGCTGACACAGAGATGTCAGACGTGTTATTTCTAAATAAAACATATTTTGATTGCAATGTCGGGACGCATCTCTAGATGCGACAGCTGGACAGGGAAAATATTCCAATTAATAAAACACCAGGAGGGAACGTGACACTTGCCCTTTCAATTTTTACGTTTGATATTTAGGATTTTCCGCATTTACAACCACAGTGAGATTTTCTCATGAGTCTTTGGGAATTTCAATAAATCAGGAAGTAAACTTAGATGCTATGGATAAATATCGTGGTGTGACTGTGACACAACACTTGACCTTTCACCCACTTTGCTTCATTACACAGAGATTAACTTGGTGTCACTGTTAAGAGCTCTTGTTTGGATCTGATGTAATCAGTTTGAGTGTATCACAATACACAGATGTTGCTAACAGTACAGTATGATGTGTAAATGTTAACACTGTTGGAGAAGTGGCTTTGAAAGATTATAGTTTAACTTCAGGGGGGGTTTGACCATTTGGCTTTGGAGCTGCAGTGTTTTAGTCACAAGTCATATAGTTAATATGAGGCTTAAACACATTTCTTTATCAGTGCACAATAACAACACACACCTATGAAACAAATGCAAAAACAGCCAGTCCGTACACACTGTAGATGCACTAAATCTGTGTGTGTGCGTGTGTGTGTGCATGTGTGTGTGTGTGCCAATCGTACTGCAGCACGGTATCCAATCAAACAGCACTGCATTAATCCAGCGACTGTGGTGTTAGAAGACTCCACTGCAATTTAGAGTGACCCCAGTCAACCAGTCTGTGGATTATCATCTCAAAGACACTCTGCATTGTCTCACATGTCTTTGTAGAGCAGCGTAACATAAGCAGGCGTTCAGGACAACATCAGCTCAGGTCTTTATGATTCTTACAGGGTGTTCATCTACAGCTGAAATCAGTGCAAAAGTCCTAAATCATACCAGTACAAATCCATGTATTGCTTTAAAAGTAACCTATAAAATCCTGCATCACTTCAATTAATGTACTAGAGGAGTAATTTAGACAAATGTTTGTTTCGTCAGACTTTTTTCTGCCTAATATTTTTTCTGCATTTTAAACTAAGGCGTACCTGTATTGTTTATCATTAGAATGAATAATGCATGTTAGAAATATAATTTATATCATCAAATAGTGTCATGGCATGATAGAACGCAACAATCACACTGGTCTAGAAGTAAAACAAATCCTCCAGAATAAAAGTCATGGAAAAGAAAAATTAAGTAAAAAAAATGTTGGTTGGCTCTAGTTTCTCAGATACAGTCTTGAGTCAAAATGTGAAATTGTGAGAATTAATGAGAGAATGGGTTTTACTCCAAAGGAATGTTTGTCTCAGACTGTCTACTGTACATTAAAATACATTCACTTTTCAGGTTCTTTCTTGAGGAAGACTAAGGGAATCTATTGCATAAATGTACATAAACCAATATATAGGTGTAATAACATGTTGTCATACACATTGAAAACATCAGCTAACCAGCACTTTGGTCATTTGTTGTAAAATTAATCTTATTAACACATGTAATGTAATGATTTAACATGTTTAACCTTTGACACAGATAATTTATTTAAAAAAAAAAAAGCAGACCAGTGTTAAATACTATGAAGACCACCACTGGAAGACCACTGTCTGTGTTGTTGTCCTCCGCCCAAATACTGACAAAATAAATCCACATTAAACTGATTGTGTTAAACTGGGTTAAACTGGGTCACTGATGTGTGTAAATTCCTCAGATCTGTCCTGTTTGTCGGTGTGTAACACTGTGCCTATTAGATGAGCAGGTAAAACAATGAAGTGTCCTGATTTTATGTCATTTAGAGTTTTTTCCCCCTAAAATTTCATATTTATATTCTTTGTATTTTCAGAAATGGTCATATCTGTGCATCTACTCAATAGAATGGTTCATATTAGGATGTTGTTTGACTACCCCCACCTCTGGCTCTTTTTCTTGCTTAATTTTTTTCCCTTTTTTTTTTTTTTTTTTTTACTAAAAAAGCATTTATTAGTTAAAATTAAATTGTAAACACAAGGTTGCTACATGACACTATGCGGTTATAGTTTATAGACAAAAAATGTAAAACGTTTTCTAGGTTGTTTATTTGTGTAAAATAAAAATTGGATGTCATTATTGTTGAAGTATCACTACAAAGTTTTGGAATATCATGTGCATCCTTTTGTTGACACATGAAAACATACATTTAACCATGAGTGTAAAAATACAAGTGTCAGTACGGAATCATTTTAAGTGAAAAATATGTAAGTATTAAAAAAGAAAAAGCAAAAATGATCCAAAACTTGTTTTTCTTTTTAATATAAAACACTATAAATGTTCTTTATTAGTGACACTGAGTATGAAACACAGTGACAGTTAACACTTAAGTGTTTTCTAATCACTTTTATAAATGTCATCTATTAAAGCTGCCCTTTTTCCATCTGTTAGAGATGATGTGTCTGAAAATGTACTCATCATTCAAGTCACCAAAAAATGCAAACCTTTATAGGTGCAGAAAAACAACAAACATAGTATCTATGCAATTCCAGCACAGGGTCACTTTAATAAGCACCAGGATATTATCTAAAAATAGTACGCTACGCTTAAGTCTAAGAGTTTTTGAGTCAACAGACAGCATGAAAAGGATGGAATCTTATTTTATCAGTGGATTTGTATTTCAGGTCAAATGAGGTTCATCTATTTCTTTTATAATACATAAGCTATTATTCTACAAAATGAGAATTCAGAAGAGATTTGGCATTTTACTATGATGACCTAAATGTACTCACCACTACATGGGATAAACAATCACACAGATATGTTTAGTACAACCAGCAGTATCTAGCTGTCTTCATTTGCAGCCTAGTTTGATATTTTTTATTTTTGTGCATTGTTATTTTAGATGTTTAAGCCTTGAGAAATGCACTCAATGAATCTTTGTGCAAAGACTGAGTGATATCTAGCTGAAAACGTGAAGCTATAACCAGGAAAGAGAGAAAAAACAGGTCTGTAGTTTTATACTTTCATGCTATGCTAACCATCTTCAGCTTAATATTTCAAGGATGCACATGCTAGTGGTATCCTTAGCAAAAAAAAAAAAAAAACACCCGTGAAAAATTTGATTTATTATTATAATGGTTATTAAATATATATAAAAAGAAAGTGTAAGAGGGGCCAAAATTAGCATGAAGAAAAAGGATGTAAAAATGACATTGGAGAAGTTAAAAAAATGACAAAATAGGTCCGGTCATAAAGGAGAGATGACACTTTATCATATGTGACATTTCCTGTCTGCTAATTACAAAGCTAATGGCTCTGAAGTGAACAAAAGCATCACTCAGACCAAAGCATGGCCATGAATAGCTGGACTATTTTAATACCAGTACAGTTTATAGAAGCACGTGACACATGAAACACTGTTGTACTGTTTGTTAAAAGTCTAAAGACTCAGTCAATATGATATGTGTTATGGTATACAGTCACGGAAAAAAATATTGGACCATTAAAAGTCATCAAAAATAATGATTATGCAATTAAGTCCTAACTCCTGTGTGTATCATGTGACTAAAACAGACAGAAAAGAAAACATGGAATGAATAAAAGCACTGTTTTTGTTAGTGCAATGACGTAGATATTGATGTAAGAACTGAAGTGATTTTGTTTTTTATCAAGAAAACATGGAAAATGGATAAATATCAGCTCTGAAACTAAACTTTTTTTGAGCTATTTTTGTTGTTATTATTATATTTGTCCAAACTAATGGACCTTCAGGCATTAAAATGAACAATAAACTGAACAAAACAAGGAGTGGTCTAATATTTTTTTTCTGCTACTGTATATTTGTAATACCTAAACACTATTGCGGTGTTTCCAGAAGCTCCAGTAAATGAATCCTGAGGCTCAAAACAAGACCGATTGTAGAGCTGAGTCCATGAGAAGTGATTAACACAACAGCAAAGGACAGGTCTACTGTAGCTCTGAAAGCCTTGAGCTGGTGGGTGAGTGCTGTCCATTAGGTCAAAGGATTAGGTAGGGTTAATGGAGTCGCAGCAAACAAGATATACTGCACCACGGTAACTTTTACGGCTCACTGCCTCACATGGGCTGTCACATTACAGGTTTAGAGTGATTTTACAGTAACAACGCAGCACATTCAGAAGTTATACGTAATTCTCACCCCTGTCACAATCGATAAAGTGCTTTTAACAGTTAACGGAAGATTTTTGCATGAAAATACACCTGGAAATACATTTAAAAAAGCTTCAATATTGCATCTCAAACTCTGATACTGACAGTGTTTTCTGTTTTTTCTTGGATAGAACTGTACTGAATTCAACTGAATGTAATGCTGCATATTTTAAGCATAATTTAACCCTTTCATGCATAATGGTCACTACAGTAGACAGCTATCCAAAGGTGTTTTCTTGTATATTTATGGATTTTATTGTTTTAGTTCCATATCAGCCAACATGGTGGGGCCTTATGCATCATCCCAAACACTGTAATTCATACCATTACTGTAACTTTGCTGTTCTAGATAAACCTGATCTGCAGTGACATGCTTGAGTGTGTAAAGAAAAAAAAGAAAACAAACAAACAAAAAAACATTTTTTCTTTAATTTTTGTGTATTCTCTCCATGCAGGTATGTTAAAATGTGAGAACACATCAGATTATCAGGATTAAAGATATTTTTATTTAATAATTTTCACATCGTATATCAACAAATACATGTTTCTTTACTTATACTTTAAGGTTTTGTAACTGTAAATAGGTTCTTTAAAAATCAATCACATTTTTTTCCCATGCCCAAAGAAGAATAAAAACGCTCTCTTAGGTTCTCATAATTCATGCGTAAAAGGGTTAAATGATTATTTTGGTTTTATGGACACAATTTAGAATATTCTGGGAGTCGAGGTGTCCAAAGCAGGTGTGGGCGTGGCTAAACGTTATGACACCCAGCTTGAGGAATACCTCTTTAGGGCGCTGAAGCCTGAAAAAGCCCTTCACACGTCACTTGCAGGGAGGACCTCGGCTAATCTTAAGCTTGCACGACAGGAACTCCCCAGATATTTTTGTACTACTGGAGCCATTTGAGGCTGAGTAACTAGCTTAGAGGTGATGGGAGGGGACGGGGCATGGAGATATGCTATATCTATCTATATTAATTTGCAAGGTACAAAATAAAAAAAATGTAATCATAAAATGAAAATTTTTTTGTTTTGAGAAATTTTGTTAAAAAAGTCAATACCATAGCATAACAAATGAAAAACAAATTAAAACAACACAAAGACCAGAGCAAATTCTTGCAAGGCTGGTCAGAACCAACCTAGCCATATGTGTGGCTATCGGTGCATGTGGAAGGTGTTGCATGGGACGTTTAAAGGTTACCTTGGTGTTTATGTGAATATGTGGTGTGTGTGTGCGTGTGTGTGTGTGTGTTTTATGTAACAGAGGCGGTCAAGGGTGCAGGAGAACAGCGCTGACATGATGATTAATTGCTTAATCAGGAGCAGTGTGTCACCGTCTACATGGTTATCTCCTGCACTGACACAACAATAGCTCTGCACCTGAGGGACAAGGACTCACCGACTACACTGGAAAAAATCCAAATCTTATCAAGTGTATTTTTCTCATTTTTAGTCAAAAATATCTTATCACACTTAAACTAAGACATAATCACCTAAAAAGTAACTTTTCAGTGAGATATAAGAATTTATTTTTAGATAATAGATCCTGAAAATCTAACCAAGAACATTTTCACTTGTTCCACTGGCACTTTTTTTCTTAATTAAAAAAAAAAAAATCCTGTATATATTTTAAAAATTTGTTTTAGTGGGGTATTTTTTTCCTGTGTACATTCACCCTTACACCTCTGCATGGATGAAGACACTGAAACTAACACTATGAACAGTATGGGGGTAATGTCCTCCTATAAATAACAAATATATCACATTTGAATGAAATATCATATTTAATAATGCAAGAAAAAAATAATGTTAATGATTACGGATGCACAGATTGTGAAATTCTAATCTGATACTGACATGTACACTACCAGTCAAAAATGTGGACACACCTAGTTTTTCTTTATTTTCATGATTATTTATTTACATAGTAGATTCTCACTGAAGGAATCAAAACCATAACTGAACACATATGGAAGTATGTAGTTAAAAAAAAAAAGTGTGACATAACTCAAAACATGTTTCATATTTTAGCTTCTTCTAAATAACCACACTTTGCTTTTAATACCTCTTTGCACATTGTTGGCATTCCTCCGAAGCTTCATGACGAATTCACTTGAATTGTTTCCAACAGTGACGCTGACCACAATCAGTTAACCTTTACAAACTGCTCATTACTTAAACCTTTACGTTTAGTTTGGGTCAAATTTAACCCAGACACAGAATTCCCACATTGTAAGTGTCTAAACCAAATGTTGAACCACAGATTTATTTAGAATGCCTAAATAGACTATCCCATATTAATAAATATATGTAATATATAAATATAATGTTTCAGAGAGCAGGAAGAACTGTTTTTTTTTAAGTTTTACAAATTCATTTTTATAAAACATCTACTATTACACAGTATCATGTCATTTTTTTTTTTTTTTTACATAAAAACATAAAAGTCATTATGATTTATATATAAAATCTGAACCAGCCTCAGTGTCCAAAAATCTGTAGCACCTGTACAACATTTTTGTTTATTTTGTCAAAATGTAGGAAAAATCATCAAATTTCAGGATAAAAGAATGATGCTTATGGTATTTTTACTGTTGAATGTCAAAATGGGTCAAATTTGACTCAAGAAGTATGTAAGTGTTAAATGAGAATATGTGTTGAAACTTTTAACTGGTCATGTACTATTGTACTACTTTTCTACACTAATGTTATTTTCTACTGGTTTTTGTCACCTTTTATTATTTATCCCAATTTGTGTTGCAAGGAAAACAATGAAATATAAATTTACACATATCAAACAAGCTAACTGACAGGCTACTGTGGTTGTTTTAAAGTGCTTTACAAATAAAGCTGTATTGGATAAATGAACCGTTTCAAACTATTCCAGGCCTTCATTATATAGTATTATCTTGAATGATCACGCTCAATTACACGGTTCCTATTTATACACATCAGTAGTCACCGTTCTCCAGGTGCAATGATCACATACTGAGTTATACTTTATTAAGAATAAACCAGCGTCACCATCATTTTGTGACAAGATATCAAGTTTTACTCCAACTTTATGGGGAACCGTGTATATACATTTATCAAACAGCCTTAATGAGAACACAACAGATAAACGTCTGCCAGTGTAATCTGTGAAAAAAACATAAAACCTGCAGATTTAATAGTTGACAATACCTTCAAATGTTGTCGTATCCCTACATGACCGCAACCTAAACATCAGTGACATTTGTTAAACATCTACCAATGCAGCAAAGTGGTATTTATGAGATTAATTTCCGGCAAAAACTTAAACATACACTGCAATGCAATAACAAAAACAGTGTAGTTTTCTCAAATACAAAGCGTATGCACATAAAACAATACAAAACGTATCTATACCAGCTCTTATGCATTATGAGGCCTTTCACCAGGTTTTAAGCTCTTTTTAATTATGATTTTTTTTTGCAAATGTCCTAAAAACCTACAACAGCAGGTGGTGGAATATGTAAAATTTATTTTGTGTAACAAAAATAAAACAGGTACATTTGAACCTACAACAGCTATGAAATAATATGTGCTGTTAGCGCAGATTTTAATGAGACAAAACCAATTTAAATACAATACATGTAACACTATTCAATCCTAATCATGACTGAGGATTGAACTTAAACTTGGATCAGGTATTCATCAGGAACACTAACCTTCCTGTTGTTTGAGGGAAAATGAATCTAGACATTTGTTAAAATAAATAAATAAATAAATACTGTCTGCACTAACACAGTGGAACGTTTGTGCCAATATTAATGCGATTCTGCCCAAATTCCTTGTAAAACACACAATTACACTTTAGAAATATGTTGTGTATTTGTTTGATGTATGCATTTTTGGCAAGAAATAAAGTCCATAAATGCTATTTTTCTCATCAAGGACCTTGTCTTATACGAGTGTTTAGTCTGTAGATACAAACTCCAAACTTTATACTTTATAAATCACTGCTTTACAACGTGTGCATGTGTTTACTCACAACTTCCAAATTTAAGGGGACAGGCATGGGCGTCCATTGGGAAATCCTCCAGTTGCATGGGACATTCTGCTGATATAGTCAGTCTGAAAATCACACATCCAAAGTCACAATATTAACAGACGGTTTGAGATGAGGCACCATCACCATTATCATTATCATCAATATCAGCATCATCATCTTCATTATAGTCATGATCACAGTTTTGAGTGAAATCATCTGCAGTGAAATGAGTGTGTCTTTGATATGAATGATTTGTTTCATTTTGTTTGTTCTTAATATTGTTATATATATATATTTGTTGTATATTGTAAGGAGCCACTAAGTGATGAAAATCCCAGTCTGTCTCCGTCAGTGTGTCTGAGATAGTTGACAGCGGGCTAAATTGGAATATTCCCAACACTGAGCAATAAGAAACCGAGCCACCAGAGGGACCCATGGTAATACTGATCGAGGAAAAAATGATGTAATTGAATCTGCAGAAGTGAAAAGGAGGATTAAAGGCGCTGACGACGGTTTATGGAATAAGGCTGCCACCAGCATGTAGTGATGAAATAAAACCTGGTTTCCTTTATTGGGAACATAACACTTAGTAAAAGAGCTCTTCTTATTGGTCTGGTGTGTTAGCAGGCCCCATCCACACAGTAAAGCTCATAGTCTTATCTAATGCTGCCCTCTGCTGGTCATCTGTAGAACAGTCAGAGCTGCGGTCATGGCAGGTGAAATCACAAGCATAAAAACACACCAGGTCAAAGGGATGAAGACAAAGGAAATCAAAGTAGTGTGTATTTTAGATCACAGCAGTCATTCATCAGTTATCACTGGATGCCACACTAATGCAGTTATGGATATAATGTATTATTAGATACTGCACTGATGCCCTTAAGGTTGGAATTAAACATTGTTCCCTTTCCGCAAGAATCAATTATGACAGTGATTTATTCTTTATAGATAAAGTGAAACTGGGACTAATCATTTTACCTGGTCAAAGGGGATTACGATTGTGTATAAATAGCAATAAAAAGAAAACAAAATGAATAAAACTTTATGAACAAGAGTGTATTTGCACTGTGTTGCACATGTTCATACTCAGTCAATTTTTTTTACTTATTTCATAATTATAATTAATATTTCTATCCATATTGTACATTTATTACCCTTAGGTTTGTAGGTTGTGTAACCGTTTTTATATTGGCTAATTTGCAGAGATGAAAACAACATCTCACTGCGCTGTTCTGTCTTTTATAATGACAATAAAGCCTATTCTATTCTATTCTATTCTATGTTGACCCATGGGGATGCACATACTCTAGATGTAATAGTATTTATTCTGTTGTGTATTCATACATGCTGTACCACATTTGTCCAGCAGTCACCGCCAAAGCCTTCTGGGCATAGCAACGTTATTGTAAAGCTATTGTATTCCAAAATTACTAATATCTCCCAAAATATTGGTCCTATAAACTTTCTTTTTTAACTAGTCTGTTCCTTGACCAAAAATATGTATATTAAGTGTGTCAAACTGCAGCAGTCAGCTCTTTCTGGAGTTTGTGTGCCTCCCCAGGTACGCACATGTGCGCACACACACACAATCACACACACACACACACACACATACACACACACATACACACACACACACACAGAGGCCACTTGGCTTTTATAATATAGATTTGATTCTATTCTCTTTGAACGCCCACAGACTGCACTCTTACAACAAACCCATATAAAAATAAAACATTATAATCATGTTGATACCTCTGTAGTTCTATTCATTCATTCATTTAATTTTTGGGAGGGTCTCGGGGTGCTACCATTGGACAAAGCTGGGGTACAACCTGGACATGTCACCAGTTCACTGCAGGGATACAACTTACATTCATATACAAGTACATTACATATTAAACATGTACCTATTCAGTTATAGTACCCTTTAAAACCCTGTGCTTTATTCTTTATGCTTTTCAAATGTCACTTACTACGTGGACTTGGTTGGAGCAGATACACATCATTGCTGAATAAGTGGTTTTCCAGAAAATATAATGCGTCACACATGTCCTTGAGGTTTATTTTACAGCATAAAACCAGCGTAGGTCTAGAATAACAAAGCATTTCAGTGCCTGAGCAAAAATAAAATTACTAATAATTCAACACAGCTAAAAGCCTTGAATTGTTCAACATTTTATAATTCTATACATTCTCCTTCCTCCAAACTAAGACTGTCCTTTTAGTCTGTAGAACCAGCCTGTCTGCAGAAACAGCTGCAAACAAAATTCCCTTTGCCTTTTCCTCTGCAACATATTGGGGTTTTCAGGTTGATTCTCACATGCACATTCTTATTTAAGACCCAGTATTCTCCTAAGAATACTTCCTAATTAGAAGAACTCGACCTTGTTTTTGCTAAAACTTGTCAGATATTAGCTTTAATTTTGTACAGTTTTTTCTGATTTACAGTATTTCAGACTGGATTGTAAACTGTATTTCATGTGGAGTTCTTGTGCAGTGACTATAAAGCTGAATCTAATCTAATCTAGATAATGACCACGATCATTAGAGCACAGAAATATAATGCATATATAATGATATCCACGTTCTAAGACATATCATTCTGAGAAAGAGTGATTTTCATAATTATGAGGCAAGATTTACTTTTGACGCATTAAGCATTTTTTGCAGATATATACGATACTGCTCCCACGCTTTGTTAGTGCCATTGTTATGTCTTTCCCCAATAAGAATATGTTGTACTATATTATACTAATACAATGCATACATTAGATTTAAAATGACCATAGAAGTGGGATTTCAGCGCATCCATGGACCATCTGCTGCCTCAGCTCTTTAAGTGAAAATATGCTCTTATATAAACACAGAACAGATTGTTGACATAAATATAGAACCACAGATAGGTCTGGAATTCATAGAACTACACTGAATGTGATACATTAAAGAACACCATATTAATCAGCTGCGTAATCAGCCTTTTTTTGTTTTCCGTCTGTGTTATGTCAGACATCGCCCCCTTGTGGAGTGTTCTGCAAAGTTCTGATATTTTTAGATACAGCTTTATTTCATATGTTCTGCAGATCAGTAAAAAAATATCTTTATTTGGTGAAACCACAAAAGACGACACTCATCTATTTTGTTCATTTGTCTGTTAGTGGGAAGGTTCTTTCATCTTGTATCTTCTTGAATTTCCCTGGGGATTAATAAAATATCTATCTATCTATCTATCTATCTATCTATCTATCTATCTATCTATCTATCTATCTATCTAT
>JAPSES010000258.1:15359796-15375878 GCA_029822895.1 Maxillicosta whitleyi
GGGGTGTCAGTCACAATATGTGGGGGGACTGTGCTGCTTGGAGGAGGTTTGCGCTCTCTGAGTGCTTTTCTAGTTTTTATTAATGCAAGAGTTTGTTTTTTATTTTATATTTTACACACAAAATGTACTTAAAAATAATTTATTGGCTCCGGAACAATTTTTTTTTCCAATTAAAAATGCCGAACCAAGAGTTGGGAAACGTAGCTAAAAATATATATTTCAGGGGACACTCCACTGTAAACAGTTTGAGAACCACTGCTGTAAACTGGGGGGTCACCGCTGCATGGAGGGAACTTAGGGGCCCCCCAGCCCAACCCTCAGCGGCCCAATAACGGGGTAGGATTTGGCTCCGACTACATCAAGCAAACACACGGCAAATGGCACTTTTATTTACTCGCCTCCACTTCCCCTCCCCCATCAGCCTTCATTTACTGGGCTCTGTTCTGCCATTTTCAGGAGCGCCATGGCAACAAGAGGACTTGTCAACAGGGGGACAAGTTTCTCATGATGTCACCAGACAGTGCTGATTGATGAACTGCTGGAAGGAGATGTAAGAGCGCAAACTTTGGGTTTTGGTGCCACTTTACAATAAAACTGCACATATAAAGATTTTTACACGGTTTCAGGTTATAAACAGTTAATAAATCAGAAATGAGCTTTTTTCAGTAGTGACGTCCTGCTCGACAAATAATAGGAATTCCAATACTTTATTAAATAAGAGGTTTTTTTTATTATTATTTGTTACAGTTGCTACATTCAAGTTTAATAAAAGTAACAGGAAATAAATTATCAATATAACAAAAAGAGATTAAAAAAAATATATATAAAGCTCTAAATACAATATGTATATATATATATCTCTGACCAAATGTACAGATTAAAACATTATTAAGCACAATTTAGAACATAAATCTGTTCAATATGTACTAGATAGTGTATTATCAATATGATAATTAAATAAATATACATGAATAAGCTTGTTATTGTTAAATTCTGTTAAATTGTGTAGTTATACGGTAGAATTAAAACCGTCTGGTGGCCACAGACAGGAATAACTTCCCATTAACCTACATTTATTGAACCTCAGCAATTAGATTAGTTAATTAGTTAGACATTTCCATTGTTCTGACTTAAAATTTTGATGTGAAAGTTTGTGTTTAAATCGACATTAGCTAACTCCATTTTATATTTACAGCCTGTTCACTGATTTCTAAGTAGAGTGTTTGGATATTACATTATTACATTATATTTGGCTAACGCTTTTATCCAAAGCAACGTACATGGTATAAGTGTAAAGGGCCGACCTGGGATTCAAACTGGCAACCCTCTGCACCAAAGTCAGCGGTGTAAACCACTAAGCTATCCAGTTGCTACTAGATGAATATTTTTTTCACTAATAGAAATATAATTATGTTGGCGTCCAAGTTTGTCAGCGCCTCTTCTGCTCTTCTACAGCAGCAACAGTGGGTAAAATTAGCCACCGTTAGCTTAGAAATGCACTCAACAAACCTGTCAGCACAGCCTGTCAACCTGACATCAGCACATGACTATCCACTTTACATACTGAACCTTTAACCTTCAGAGGTCAAAGGGCATTTTTTAAATTTGTTTGTACGTACGATCTTGAATTAGCTTTTTTTTTTAAGGTACTTGCCCAAGTGTTTTATATCAAAATCTCAGTTTTATACAAAAGTCAGGCCTGAATCCTAGAGTTCAGCACAAACGGATAAAAAAATGTGGTCAGATTAAAAAAAAAAAAAAAAAAAGATAAGACACTTTCACTCATGCGGATGTTTTGGTGTCTTACTATTACAAAAGTAGTGCAATACGTGAATGAAATAATATGTAATTGTAACAACTCCGCCCACTCCTGAGGTAGAAGAGGTGGGGCTTCCTCTTCTACGTCACTTACATCAGTTACCGCCAATGTTGAAATGATCAACACATACCTAGAACGCCCTCTGGTGGTTTAGTGTGAAAATAACTTGTGAAATGATATAATAATGTGTTAATAATTTCACACATAAGTCGCTCCAGAGTATAAGCCTCACCCCCGGAGAAACTATGAAAAAAACTGAGACTTATAATCCGGAAAATACGGTACTTCCTCACTTTTCCCAAAAAAACCTTTAAAGCCCCCGTGGGTGTCTTACAAATACCCCTGAGAACAGCATTGGAGCGTTTGCCAAAGTCAACGCGGCGACCAAATGTGGCCGTGTGAGCTGACAGCAGCCGCGCACATTCAACCCATTGAGAAAAGAGGACGATGGCGAACAAAAGGAAGAAGGAGACAGACTTTTATGGGCAGACGGCGGCAACAGATCAACATTATGAGCAGAAAATATTAGCGTTAATACAGGCGTGGCGCTAGAAAATACAGATTTCGCCTACTTTGGCCGATACTTGTGATATTTTTCTGTCCGTCTATAACTGTCCCGTGCATGGTCTGCTCAATCCACGCCGCTCATTTACTCAGCTGAGGCGCATTTTTCCCAGATTCCCCTTTTGATACCTGATATTTAGAGCACGCAGACCCACGCTGTGACCCTGCAATCACTTTTGCTTTGGATACCCAACACCGCGGCCCTTAATCCTGCTGTACTGAGAGGGGCGGGGCCAGGGCGGCGGCCGCCAGGCATTTCAATACTGGGAAACTCATGACCCACTGGGGATTAATGAGCATTCTGGGAGGTTCCTTATTGGCTTGTTGACCCTCGCGTACTGATGTGTTCATCTCCGGATGACTACAGCAGGGACCGCCGAGAACATTTATGCAATCAACACGTGTGGAAATACTCATGTCGATGTAATTGTTCGTGGAGTCGTTAAAGCTGTAAAGTACTATTGCTTTTGCAGAAGTTCCCTAATGATTTTTTTTTCCTCTATATATTAGTAATTTATTCGTCCTTTTAGAAATTGTTCATTTCTTCAGCCTTCAGACTTTGTTTCGGGTCAAATTTAACCCATTAAATTCCCTCACAGTAAGTGTTTATATAAATAATATAAAATGTATGTATAAATATAAATGTAAAACTACAGATTTATTTAGAATGTCTAAATAGACTATCCCACATTAATAAATATATGTAATATATTAGAAATATAATGTTTCAGAGTAGGAGGAGCATATTCTTCTAACTTTAACAAACCAAAAAATGTAATAAATATGCTCTTCTTGCACTGAAACATTATATTTTTATGGTTATTTTATTAATTTTATTAGTATTTTTTAACACCCCATGTTCTGTTCTAAATAATGTTGGAATGCAAGGTGTATTGATAAGATATAAAAGGAGAAAAAAAACAAAAATGGATCATACTGTAAAAGAATGTAACCTGAAATGATAATATGTATGACATATAACTGATCCTAAAATTTAAAAAAAAGTTTTACAAACTCGTTTTTGGAGAAAAACATCTACTATCACACTGTATCATATTCTGTTTTACATAAAAACATTTAAAAAATGTATGATTTATGATGGTTTTTTAGCATCAGTGTCCAAAAATCAGTAATAAGTAAGTTTTCATTTTTGTGTGTTTTGATAAAATTTAAGAAAAGCTATCAAATTTCAGAATAAAAGAATGATGTTTAGAGTATTTTTACTACTGTTAAATGTCAAAACGGGTCAAATTTGACACGACTAGTATGTAAAGGGTTAACAGAACATGATATATACATACATACACTTTGGATTTCTATGTTAAACGGGCAAAATATATGAATGTAAATATTAAAATGGGCAAAAAGGCATTGGCTGAAGTAACATCTTAAAAAGGAAAGTTGATGATACAGTTTTAAACAATAATAAACATACAACAAATAATATAATCTAAGCAAAATCTTAGACTCATGCTTTTAATTGGTTAACTTTATCCTACTATTTTACATTTATTGAAACATTATGTAAATGTAGTGACTGATCTGCATGTTTTTAATTGTTTCTCAAGGTTATTCTGTAATTTTACTACATATTTTGCATTTTGTGTTACAAATACAGCAGTGTGGGCGTTAACCAGATCTTCTAATTTCAGAATATTTGTTTTGATGATTGGTCGGTGCAAAGTAATTCTTCTGACGTATGGTCCTAATGGCTATATTTAACCTATTTTAATCCTATCAATACATGCAAATAATTGGTGTAAAATCTTCTCATGTTCATCAGATATGAACCATGTGGATGTTCAGAGGGAGTTACCGCAGTTACCGTGGAAACACCATCATTTTGAAGCCATGCAGATGAGTCAATGACAGTAGATGGAGATGCCTGTTTTATGTTGAATTAATGATATATTTTACTGCAAAAGTCCCTTTTTCTCCAGTATTTTTGTTTCTATATCATAGTCTTCAACTATAATCTGGGTTATTATGAACATTTACAGAATCAGTGAATTAAATATGGGAAAATACGGGATTTACACTGAAAAAAAAACCCCCCAAAATACAGAGGATAATATGATAATAAATGGTGATAAATCACTAAAGAAAAGTTAAATAGAAGCTAATTCATTTGGGAACCCTCATGAAACGACCACAGGGTCTTTATGGGTCACATGACAGAGTGGGCCGTACATACCATGTTCTAAAGTACACTGTCGCCCATAAAGTTGGAACAATTTTGTTTTCAGACACATTCCTCTTTTTATTCCCGTTTATACGCATCAGTAATCACATGCTGAGGCCACATTACACTTTAACGATTAAGAATAAATCAGTTACAATCATTTCATGAGAAGAGGTAAAAATATTTGATTACAACTTTATGGGCCGTGGCATATTATTTTTAATATTAATTTATCATTTATCACGTATTGTATGAATGATATTAGATTAGATTAGATTAGATTAGATCAGGTTAGATTAGATTAGATTAGATTAGATTAGGTTAGGTTAGGTTAGATTAGGTTAGATTATATTAGATTAGTTTAGATTATGTTAGATTAGATTACATTCCAATAGTTTAGATTAGATTAGATTAGATTAGATTAGATTAGGTTATATTAGGTTATATTAGATTATATTAGATTAGTTTAGATTATGTTAGATTAGATTACATTACAATAGTTTAGATTAGATTAGATTAGATTCAATTAGGTTAGGTTAGGTTAGGTTAGGTTCAATTAGGTTACATTAGATTAAATTAAATTAGATTAGATAGAACTTTATTGATCATTTTGACAAAATCTTCAGGAAACCGAGATTCCAACAGCAGCAAATACACACAAGAAATACTAGTAATAGTATTACATACTAGTAATAATATATAATAGTAATTATATAGTAATAACATATAATAGTAATAGTCATTTGTATCTTTTTTCATCTACTTTGTCTTTAGTTTGTGTGAAACACTGTCATTAAGTAAAGTTTACTGTCATGATACTATTATTACCAGCAGAGATACACACGCCGCATTATCTGTGAGGCTGAAACTTGGTGTGGAATGCGAGGGCTGCATTACACAAGTGTCAGGGCAGTAAGTGTGAGGCCTGCAGCTGCACTGTGAGTTGTGGCTCGGTGTGGGTGGCGGCTATCTCGCGGCTAGGGCGGTGTGTTTATGTGCGCTGGGGTTAGGGCCACTCACACAGTGCAGGCGTGCGCGCACACACACACACACACACACACACACACACACACACACACACACACACACACACACACACACACACACACACACACATTGACACAAACCACAGAGACTCTATTGATTCCGGCTAATCAAGGCAGCGGTGCGGGGGGAAGCTGCGCACGCGTGTGTGTGAAGTCAACACATTCTCCACATTCCAGCACTTCCCAAAGACGCATAAAATATGAGCCACTGCACTGAGGCTCACAGGCCTCTTCCCTCCGCTGGGGTCCTCCTGCTCTTTAACACCAGCGCCCTTTTTTCTGCCAAGTGACTGTGCACTTTGCAACTTTTTCCCCCTCTTTTCTTTTTTTTTTCTTTTTTTTTCTTTTCTTCCACCCACCCAAAATGACCATGCAGTGACTCCAGTCTGAATCACACCAACAGACAAAGACTTCATCCTCTCATGTCTGGGTTAGACTGGACCTCAGCCTCGCCCTTAAAGTTAGAACCCAAATAACAACAAATACTCAGATTAACTGCAACGACGACAACAGGAGCAGACGCTGCTGCAAAAATCACATTCACACACATTGTTTTTCTTTTTGCTTTATCCCACAGATTAGATGAACAATGGAGTGTTTGTACGAGTGAAGAAGATGATGCTGGCAACGGCATTAATGATTATATTTAAATCACGTTAAAGACGTAAACATCCAACATAATGTTTTTCTACCAGTTCTATCTATCTATCTATCTATCTATCTATCTATCTATCTATCTATCTATCTATCTATCTATCTATCTATCTATCTATCTATCTCATTCAGGTCTCCTGTATTAGCTTCACTTTGTTCTGAAACATGATCAAATTATAGAGGCTGCATTTTTTAAGGCAAAATGTGTCACAACATGCTGTTATAAGTGAAGTATCGTGGTACTACAGATGCCACAAACTACAAATTATTCTCTCCACATGTATGAGACCAACCTTATCTCATGCACATCCAAAAATCACACCATTTTCATATAAATTCAGTAAAAACTAAATTAAAAAAAACTCAAACTGTTTTTGTTTTTAGTAGTTAAGCTGTAGTCTGACTTTTGCAAAGCTCCTGTGTGTTTTTGATGAGGACAGCTAATATCCACAAGGGGATTTTACAGTAAACAGGCAGCAGTGAATGGCACTAATTAGTGCAGGTAAATGTACAGTGTACCTGCTCTTTAATAAATCATATTAACCAATAAGGACAGGTGCAGGCTGGGAGATGAATTACCAACTGAAGCACAAAGAAAAAAGCTGCTATTATTGTTATTTCACACAGATACAGGTTATTACTTTAGATTAGTAGCAATTTACAATGGTATATGGTGGATCATGTAGGAGACTATGAACATTTACAGTATAAGGGGTTGGATCGAAACTGCATTTCCACTAAGACATATTTTCATGAAACAGTAGCTGCTACAGACTCTGTGAACACACAGTGTAGGAGAGTAATGCATGCATAAAATGGTTCTCTAATAACTTTTGTTCCTCGAGCACATTAACAGGGCATTGTGAACCCATTTTAATGGCTTTTAGTGTTATCAAATGTACTGTAGATTTGTAACCATTTGTAATAATCAATAGTCATTTTTGACAGACACCCAGCTCCATTTCCTCCAACATCCTTTGTTAATATTTGATTTGGAAGATTTATTGTCCCGATGAGATGATGACACAGCACTGAAATGAAAGTGATGTTGGGATGCAAATGAGCTTATTATCCAGGTTATCTTTTCTTTGGATTATAATATAGATTGTGTTGTGCACTGTACAAATAGAAGTAAACAGAAATAAACAGAAGTATTATTAAATGCGTGCATCTATGACGCTGATTCTAAAACCAGGATAAGGGAGCTAAAAATTTAAACTAGATGTAGACTAATGTTATGAAGTAAGTTAAGCACTTTGGATCTATTTAAAAAAAAAAAAAAAAAAAGTTTACTGACATAAAAGAGAAAATCTTTTTCAGATAAAACACATTTTATAATTTATTTATTTATTTATTTTTTACAAAAATCTACATACAACACAGTCAAATATGCTTTTATTCTTTCACAGGTACATTTTTGGAATCAAATTAATTACGCAAGGCAGAGTATTTAACAAAAATGGCTGCTGTTTCAAAATTATTTATATTTATTTACGTTGAAATGGGCGGGTTCCACATGTAACATAAATGGACACAATGGGTTACACACGAAACCTGGATTGAGACTCAGATTCATGAAAAACCCACATGTCTGGATTAGAAAAAACACTAGCATCGTCAAATGTAACACAGTGTCTTTATTTATAGTGGTATATGTGACCATTTACATCCATGTTAACCAGATCAAATGCAGGTTAGGATGTTGTCCTATCCCAAATTTGGTCCTATTTTTAGCCCCAATATTTTATTAAGAATTCATACATTTTTGGATGACTCAGAGCAAGAGTATTTTATTTTTTTCAGTTGTCTGACGTCATCATTAGGTACATCCTGGGGGGAAATATATCTAAATTTCTCTTTTATTACTGGGTCTAAAAATCTGTTAAATTGCCAGGGATCAAAATTAACCCAGTTTAATAGAAGCACCCACATATACACTGAAAAAGGGCTGAGCACATTTTTGTTTGACCACATGTGTTAAAAGTATTAGTAGCTACTCAAACACAATAACAAATAGCAAAACTGAGGCATATTCAGTTCATTAAAAGTATTATTGGAATAGTAATTTAAGAATGTATGTTTGTTTCTGACCAATAGCCTAATGTTGTTATGCATTTCATTAATACAGTCTGGTTTGTGAAAACAAAACAGCACAATAAATATACTGATAAAACAATAATGTCTAAATACCTACATTGTGTTTTTACAGGTACAAAAATATATCCTTTTAATATCAGATATTACATGAATTTTGACACTGATTTTCCACAACAACAGGAGGCGCTAGGAACCAATTACCTTAATGATGTGAATTTCATACATTGTATTAAAAAACAAAACCAAAAGGTCAAATCAGTTCTTCTAAATAATGCATCCTCAAGAGAATCAACGTTGGTAATGACTAATAAGAACAAAACTATTTCATACATTGCAAGAAACATCAATTCATCCCTAAAACATAATAAAATTAAACTTAACCCATAAAGACCCAAAGAGCCACTGGTGACTAAAAGCATCTATTGATCTACAAGGTTCTATAACATTTAACCAATAATCCTATCAATACATGTAAATAAGTGATGTAAAATAAAGTTATTCACCTTTTCATGGCATCAGATATGACCCATTTGGATGTTCAGAGGCTCCATAGTTACCATGGAAACACCGTCATCTTCTACAACATTGATTCACCAGTAAAACCCATGAAGTTGGATCAATGACAGTGGGTTTATGTTCAGTTATTGATATCTGAACTGAAAATGTCACTTTTTCCTCAGTTGTCTGTGTTTCTTATTTAATAACCTTTGAATTTACTGTGAGTTTTATCAACATCTACATGATCAGTGAATTAAATATCAGAAAATACATGATTTTCACTGAAAAAAATGCTAAATGCAATGGACAATGTTGTAATAAATGATGATAAATCATTTAAGAAAGGTTAAATCTACAGGAAAAAAAATAATAATTTGGGAACAGTCACAAAAGTAGCACTGGGTCTTTATGGGTTAAAAGTTAATGTATTATTTAGCCAACCTTATGTAGGCAGTGTTCAACCAATATCAGCAGTTATGACTATAGCGCCATCTGCTGTTGTGGAAAGATGCTTGGAAGAAACGTGGTAGAAGCATTTTATACTAGCAGATAACTGTATTTATTTTTTACGAAAGAGCAAAAACGGTTTTGCTGCATGTCCCAACAGATGAATGAGATTGTCTAATTTTCAGAGTGAGATAAATTGTATAACTTGAAAGTTTAACAATTTGAACCTAATCTCATGGAGCAAATTTTCTGCTAAAAGTTTGCAATTGAACAAAACCCGTTTCCAAGACTGTTGTCACTTATTAAATATAGTACAATGTTAACTGGAGTAAATTACCAAGACAAGTTTGTGTAAATTCTTAAAATGAAATTAATTTCCTTTAACCCTTATATACAGTAGTAAAAATGTGCATAATATGCATAATAAGCATCATTCTTTTATCCTGAAATTTGATTACTTTTCCTAAATTTTGACATAATACACAACAATGAAAATATTTTAAAATGTTATACTTTTGTACAGGTGCTACAGATTTTTGGACACTGAGGCTGGTTCAACTGAATTGTATATATAAATCATAATGGCTTTTATGTTTTTATGTAAAACAGGACATGATACTGTGTGATAGTAGATGTTTTTCTATAAAAATGAATTTGTAAAGCTTAAAAAATATATTCTCTTCCTGCTCTGAAACATTATATTTATATTTATTCATGTGGGATAGTCTATTTAGACATCCTAAATAAATATAGTTCAACATTTGGTATAATCACTTACAATGAGAGAATTCTTAGTCTGGATTAAATTTGACCCGAACCAAACTGTGAAGGTTTAACAAATGAACCGTTTGTAAAGGGTTAAACAATATGACTAATTTTCCAGAAAAAAAAGCTTTTTTTTTTTCTTATTGTTTCCTTTGTTGTAGTGCATTATAAGTTCAAATAAGCAGCTGTAGAAAACAACTTCATCAGATATGCTAAATGCTGATATGCAGCGCATTTGTCATAAAAACTACACACTTGTAAAGGTGTTTTTTCCTCGTGTCCACAGCAGCTGCTGTGACTGAACCCCATTTGAGACATTGTTACGATACATTAAACAGGGACTGTGATTGAGTGTTGGAGCAGTAATAACCACAAAAGGTCATGCTCCTCCAGAGTAAAGCAGAGGTGTCTGCATTGTGGAGACATGGTTAATGGTGAAGCATCTCGACATAAAACACACAAACCCTCAGTTTTCTCAAACCCTTTGTGTCGGTACTGGGTCGAAGCAAACCCCGCTGGTCTGACCTAGCCTACGCTGTCCGAGGACAACATGGGTTCAAATGACGCACTGTGGAGTGTGTGGGCTGTTTTACTGCAGCAGAGGTCTTGAAAACCATTAGTGAAAAAGGAAATACCGACTGATGGATGTTTTAGTCATATCTCCGCTTCTAATTGGATTAAACCGCATTTGTAAAGCGCATAGTCCTCTGTCATGATTCAGTGTTTTCGCTGTAAGACTGAGTGGAAAAAGGGAATCTGAGGTAGAATGAGGTGTCGGCCTTGGGAAAGATTACCTCATGGTGTAGAGCAGAGTCCCATCATCTTTCAGCCTCAGTAGCTTGTTAGGCGTAGTCATATTATGCGCGATGGATTTCTTCCCATTAAGAAAGAAGGTGTCGGGGGTCCAAATGTTACTGGCCAGGAGATTATTCAGGTGGAGCATCTCCATCGGACCTTTAAAGCAAAGCCTCTCGTCCTTCCAGCTCTGACGGAAGAACACGTCAATGGTGTACTCCTGCAGAAAGACACTTATGACTGTACATCCATTTTTATGTCAGAAACTTAATGAATATTCACACTCCTAGAGCCAAATCTAGAATGAATGTAATCTTGTAAAGTCTGGAACCTGTGTTACTAAATCAAACTAAAGGCTTCTCAAAACCATGACTTGTTATAACAAAACAAAAAATTTCATAAATGAAAACGATCAAATCTAAATAATCAAATATTATTTATGTTTTCTGCAAAATCTGACAAAAAAAGACATACATTATTTTAGTAATGTAATGATATGGAGCTTTATACAACCTAACTTCCAAAAAACACTTTGTAAAATGTAAATAAAAACACAATGTAATGATATACAGAACTCAAAACCCCGTGTAATATTCACAATAAAAGACTGAAAATATATTAAATGATTAAACTGGGAATATAAACTATTTTAAGGAAGAATTAAGGTCATTTTAATGGCAGCAGTGGTGATGACTGGGTATAAAAAGAGCATCTTAGAGACGTAGAAGGAAAGATGTGTAGAGTTTCACCAATGAGCAAAAAAATAAAAGCAGTAGAATTTCAAAATAATGTTCCCTGTCAGAAAATTGCTAAGATTTTGAATATCTCATCATCTACAAAACATAATGCAATACAATATTCTAAAACCTCTGTGAACAAGAGACGAGTCCAAAAATCAATATTGGATGCCCCTGATCTTTGAGATTTGTCAGTACTTGCATCCTGCTTTTATTGACATTTTACGCAGCATCTAAATCAAACAATTCAAGATGTGTCTAAAAGAAAAAAACAATACAGTTCTTACCATTTCTGTGTCTGACACTGGACCAAAGCTGGTGACAAAGATGTTGGTTTTAATTTCTGTCACCTTTTCTGTAAAAACAGGAAGAAAGTTCTGAGCTGTCGTGGTATTTTATTTCAGTTAGACATTTTTTTTAATATATTTATATAAAAGGCATAATGTGGCTTTTACAGATCCAGTGACATTAAAATATGTTCAGTGAGTCGTGACCTTAGTATTCATTATAGTCTCTGTGCTCTGATGCACAAATAAATGTATTATATAGTTAAGTGGCTTATTAAATAGGCTTAAAACGTCTGGAAAACGCCATAATTGTGGGAATACAGGCTGCAGACTATTGTTGTAAGACTTGAAATACTAAACCGGATTCACTTAAGTCATTTCCAAGAGTGAAGAAAGCTTATCAATTTATATAGAAGTGCTTTCCGTTCAGTTTTATAAGAGTTTAAAGTGTGCTCGTCATGAATGCAATGAGTCATTATGGAGCGTATGAAGAAAAAAAACACTCATACCCAGGAGAATCTACACCTCTTTAAGCATTTCCGAAGTTGGAAAAGAGCAGTAACTACCAGTGTTTGGCCTGATGAAACATTTGTGTTAGAGTATAATTTATTAAAGCCCTCATACATGTGTTAAGACGTCTGAAAGACACTCTGTGTTTCCAGTAAATCCACAGAGGAGCTTTTATTTCACATCATGCAGCACGTACTGTATTTGAAGTTTGCACGGGTTTTTCTTTTCATTTTACATTAAGCCTCTGCCTTGAGTCAGCAGAGTTATTTATGACCTAAAGCATACATTGGCAGTTATTTTGAGGAAGTCACTGTAAATCTGTTTTACATTCGCTGGCACACTTCCTCACGTCCTGCACCTGAAAGCAGCTCAACCCCCAAAGGACAAACATCTGCAGAGAGTCAACAGCAGATGCCAACCTTAAAATAACAAACACCAAACTTTAACAGACGCTAAAGAAAGAACTTGGGGGTTTAATCGTTTCTCTTGTATGATCTGAGTTGGAAAGTTTTTGCTGTTTTTTTTGCCGACTGAGAACAATGGAGCGGCTGTTGGATCAAGAGGAGTAACGGATTCCTCAAGGTCATCCCAGCAGATGTGTGTTCGTACTAACACGAAATCATCTTTACGAGGTCTGAACATGCCTGCGTCTCGAAGGCTGCGTGAAGCCCGTATAAATAACGACACCTTTTCTCTCTCCGAATGAACGAGCAGAGGGCAAAGCATTATTCTGTGTGTGGACAGAAGGGCTGTAATCTGTCATGCAGAGCTATCAATACAAAACAACACTTCTCTCTTTCATCTCTATAAAAGTACAGGGCTTTGTGTATTAAAGAAACACAACACTGGGGCATTTTTATGATGGCATAATCAGTTCTCACCTCATATATGAGTGACTGTACTAATTACTGAAATGGCAGAGGTGTGGAGTTTTATATATTCACTGGGCATACCTCCCAGTCCGGGGCGGAGCCTGTTGTCATAACCATCCAGCAGTCCATCCAGAATGCGTGTGAATATGGTAATGTTGTCATTTAATTCAGCCTCTTTGGGAGTTCCAGCCACATCCTGGGAGAGGCTGCACAAGAGACAAGGACATAAATACTTCAAAGTCATTCACTCAAACAAATCATTTGCAGTTCAGTCACTTGTATTTTCTGTTTTTTTTTTTTCCCCAGTCTAAAATGTGTCCTGACAAAGTTAAATGAGTCAGTTCCTCACCTCAGACGGCAGGTGATGCTCACAAGCAACACACAGACCCACAGACGTCTCATTGCAAAGCTGTAGCACATTCCATCGTCCATTCCTGAAACATTGTCAGTGTTACAACTGCAACAAAGCTTTGTTTTTTGTTATTGTTGTTTTTTTCCCCCACACATAATAGAAATGAATAATGCAGTCTTTCAGAAAACACATTGTACCTATTGAGATTAAGATTTGTCTGTATCTAATACCTCAACAGCTTTAGAATACCAAACCACATATATTTGTTCCCAATAAACAGGTATGTGAATATAATCTTGAAGTCTTTTGCTTTAATTTATAGATAGTACTAGGCACTGACTATATATATTATTAGATTTATTTAAAAAAAAAAAAAAAAAAAAAAGTGTGTACTACCATATCACAGACACAAATGCACAATGGTGTAAAGGCAGTATTAGTGTAAGGCTGCAACTATGGATTATTTTTCATCATCAATAATTAATCTTTTAATAAATGACTCCATTAAGTGATTAGTTAATGGTCTATGAAAGTCATAAAATGGTGAAAGATGTTGATCAGTTTGTCAGAGAAGAATGAAGCAGCCAGAACATATTCATATTTAGGTGCCTTTTTTACAAAAATAGATTAAAAACTGATACATCGATGATCTGGTATGCATCAGAATATCCAATGCAGTGGTCTGCATATACCCACATAACTCCACTGTTCCCATCATCTTAGAAGGAGAATAGAAACGTCTCCAGGATGTAAGTGCTCCTTGTTCGGATCTTTACTGTGTCCTTTCTCTGTCATATTCCCCCTGATCGGCCCTTTTCCAACAAACTGCGGGAGCCCCTCTTTATTTGCACTAAATGGATGTAGGTTTCTATAAGTTGATGACTTCTGACAGGACGCAGGAGGCTGCACGCGCTGCATCCCCCATCACTCCACATCCGCTATTAAACTTAAGAAATGCATCTGTACCTGCGTTCATCTGTGAGCCGATCCCTCACCAGTACAACCGCAGCTGGACTCTTGCAGTACAGTACAATAAATATGTATACGTATAACAAACAAAAACATATCCCCTGAGCGTTACCGCATCACGACGCACGCATCACCCCCCCATCAGTGCAGGACGCACGGTGTGAATACCTGGCTTCCTCCGGGTTTCATCCCCACTCTCAGCGGCGTGTCTAAGTCTACAGTCCCCCCCGGTGTGGCTCCTTCTCCAGCAGCAGACCTCTCTATACTGTAGCCTTACTCCTCTTCCTCCTCCAGTGCCCACACGTCCCACTACCCCTCATACTGGACTGGCCTATAACAACACTCCGCTGCTGCACAGGCGCTGAGCCGCAGTTACCAAAGCTTACCACACAAGACGATGCGCAGTCAAACTTCTCCGTGGAAATCTCACACGCAGATTGCACTGTTTAGTGTTTGGCATCAATTCCTACAGACGGCACCTCCTTCTGATAATTGCATATTGGAAATAGAGAGGGATGAAGATGAGGATGAGGCTGAGGAGCGGGGAGGGAAAGAGAGAGAGAGAGAGAGGGGGGGGGGGGGGGGTGAAAGTTTTGGACTAATTTCACCGTCAGCGAGGTTTATTTCGCCCCCAGAGCGATTAAAAGGTTGGCAGCGAAAAAAAGAAAGGCTTCCCAACACTTCTGCTGACTGACCATCCTTTGGTTTGGTCTCCGAGGAGCCGGGAGCGCGCGGCGGGCTTTGCCAAAAATAATAATAAGGAAGAAAATCCGATACAGCATCCGAAGGCAAAGTACAATGCAAATAGACTTTAGTGGAGAATGCAGTGCCACCAAGACAGAAACACACAAATACGGATGGCCAAAGGGGTAGAGAGATAGGGAAAGAGGAGAAGAGAGGGGAGGGGATGGCACACAAGGAGGACTGAAAGGATAAAGTGTCCTATAGTAGTTATACAGACAACCATGAGAGGGATCTCCACATCTACACAAACCACAGTGCGCAATAACACAGACTGGAGCTGTGGCTCAGAGTAACTACGCACTTCCACTCAAGTACCAGCAAATTAAAGGTACTTTATTTGAGTATTTCTACTTTCATTAGATTGTACGGGCCATTATTTTTACACTGATGTATTCAACAGCTTTGGTAAATCATGCATAAATGACTAAACGGACAAAACAAAACTTAGATTTAGCAGTGTTAGAGAATTTATCTTGTTTTAAGAGTCAATTTGTTATTTTAACCCTTTATTGGGCAAGTGACTATTTTTGGTAATTTCCACATGCATTACAAGACTGATAACAAAGGTTCCAGTGAAGATAGTGAATCAACAATCTGAGGTCCAATGTGGTCTACATGGTCTGTAAGGTCCAATGTGGTCTACAGGGTCTGTAAGGTCCAATGTGGCCTACAGGGTCTGTAAGGTCCAATGTGGTCTACAGGGTCTGTAAGGTCCAATGTGGTCTACAGGGTCTGTAAGGTCCA
>JAPSES010000258.1:15393166-15405943 GCA_029822895.1 Maxillicosta whitleyi
TGTCTGTCTGTCTGTCTGTCTGTCTGTCTGTCTGTCCGTCCGTCCGTCCGTCCGTCCGTCCGTCCGTCCGTCCGTCCATGCTGTGCCCACATTAATGGAATCTATAGACTGAAGGTTGGTTCCTGTCTTGCTGGGTTTAAATGGTTTGTCATAGACAGCTCTTGAAATATTCACCCTGGGCAGACTGATGGAAATCTGCCCAGTTGTTTGACAATTCTATAAATATCAGCTGTGTTACAAAATAAAATCCTTTCCAAGCTTTAGGCTGCAGACTGATCTTGATAACCTCTCTATAAAAAGGCTGGTATTCACTTCAAGAGGCTATATGTAGGTTTTCTTCTTTCAACTATTAAAAAAATACCTAAAATTATCTGGAGATTTTAAGACAGAGCTGTGGAATTATGCCAAAGGTGGCAGTGTATTGGATTGTAGAGATATGAGCAAAATTTATTTACACTTGTATGTGAACACTAGAGGGAGTAGTGAGTCAAAGGCCCAATCCTAATTCACCCTTAGCCCTCCCCTTACCCCTATCCCTTAGCCCTTGCACTTGGCACTACCCCTTGAAATGGAGTTGAAAAGGGTAGGGGTTGAAATATATCCCTATGAAATGGGACAACCCTTTGATACCTGTTGTGTCATCTTTTTGTCGCTATCAACAGCAAACCACAGAAATATGATCTATAACACACTGAAATGGAGTGTTTCTGTCATTTTTGTAGGATCTGGTATATTAAAATTTCCTGATCTTGTATATTTAAAAACAATTGAAATCAAGATTCGTGTTAAGAGTAAAAGTCTTCCCGTTAGTATTGAAAAAAAAAAATTCAGTTCAGAGAAGAGAATTATGAGTTAAGAGGGATGTTTGAAACATGTAAAGCAAGAACAAACGTTAAACTTCGCTGTGTTTCTGTTGTTGGTGTCAAATTATGGAATCAGTTGAGGGATAAATTGAAATTGTGTAGCTTTAAAAAAAAAAAGCTTTAAGTTGTGAAATTCTCTTAAGCTATGAATGTGCAGTGATTTCTAAGTGACTTAAGGAACTGAACGTAGATTAACTTTGGCAAATGTTTTATTTTTCTGCTAGTTCAGATCTGGACTTGGAGTAAAGATGGGAGCAGGAGAAGCAGAAATAAGCCTTGGTCTTCAGCTTCTTCATTTTTCAGTTACAAATTGTGTTAATTGTATTTTCTTTACAGGTATGTGTTTTGTACGAAACTGAAATACAATATTTCATTCATTCATCACACTGATGCACTTTTTTTAGCTGAGTTGACCTCCATTTTGACAATTATTTGAAAAGAATTATGGGAAATTTATCAGCCCCACCCCCCACCCCTATCTCTTCACATGAACACACAAAATGGAGGGGTAGGGGTAAGGGGGAGGACAAAGTGATAAAACCTAGAAGCACTGATGTTGTTTTCACTATTAAATGAAAAGAATGGAGTTTGATGCTAAAATGACAGTTTCATCTAAATGTGTGAGTTGGACTATGAGGCTTACAAAGGTATAAAGTTATTATTGGATGTTATTATTTTTGCTAAGTTGCTGTTTGTTTATCCACAGTTCAGACTAAACTGACAGATCTGATCTTTAACTAACTAACTGTACAGAAAACAGGTCATTTGTTTAACTGTGGTTATAATGTAAACTATCAGCTGACAGAGCATGTGATGTGGAGTGTTATTTTGATTGATTGTCAAAGTAAATGGCTTGGAAGACACTTGAGGACACCGTAATACAGATGTGTGTAAACAATGAGCTTTATGCTTTATTCAGTGCCATCTATAGATACATGGTGTTGAGTCTTTGGTGGGTTTAGTAGTCCTAGGTGTGCTGTGGTGATAGAGTGCCCCCTGCTGCTGAGAGTTCAAATTGCCAGTTCTATACCTACTCTTGTTAAAGGCTTGAAAACAAACCACAACTAGAAAAGCACTCAGAGAGCGCAAACCTCCGCCAAGCAGCACAGTTCCCCCACATATTGTGACTGACACATATTACTCTACCACATTACCACATTTGTTTTTTTATTTATTTTATTAGATTCTTGACACTGGAAAGATACCCTTTGCAATTAGAATTACACTGATATCGTTATTTGTTGAATAGTTATTCGTGAAAATCGACATTTCCGTAATGGTGGTTTTCTTCAGGACCTAGCTCCATAACTATTGAAGGTACGTCTATAGAAAAGTCCATGGACTATATGAGAAAACAGGAGTTCTACCATCTGGTGGACATTTGTTAGTACTACAACAACGACAATAATAACTAATAGACTCATTTAAAAAATTCCTGGATCCAGACAGTGATCTGGATCACCTCCAAAATTTAATCAGCTCTTCCTTGTCTCACAGTGAACATTTCCTGAAAATTTCATTAAAATCCATTCATAACTTTTTGAGTTATCTTGCTAACAAATAACCAAACTAACAAACAAACCCTGGCAAAAACATTACCTCCTTGGCAGAGGTAAATATTTGACAATAAATGCCCCAACCACAAAATGAACAAATTTTGGTTAGATCCATCAATCAAAAGTTGTTGCACATTATTGTATGAAATATGTATGAATTTATCTGACATCATGTTATTATTTGTTTATATTCAGTTAATCAAACGATGCAAGGAACACTGGAAGACCGCAGTAACAATCAATTACTCTTAACGATTATTGTTTCAGTCTTGGCCCTGGTATACAACTAGTACTAATATGCACAAGGTTAAAATGTAATGAAATCTACCCTAAAATAATAACAGCCTCTCAGAAATTACAGCATTATTAAAGTTGCTTTGGTTTTGGCTTTGGCAGCGTTTGTTATGAAGGATGCCAGGGTTTGGTTTAAGGCTTAGGAAAGGTCTGCAAAGATGTGATTAAAAATGACTCACAGCTCATTCTGGGCAATGTATCAAATTTAATTAATTAAGTTTCCATTTTCAGAAAATTGAAAGTAAGAATTCACAAAATTCTTCTGTATTCACTGTTGATATTTTTCTTCAGTCATGTACATAATATTATTATTTAATCCTGTTCCGTCTTGAATTCATGTACATCAGGGGTGTCAAACAAATGTTAATCAAAACCATGAAATGCAAATATTACACTGTAGATAATAACAAACAAGGCTCATGTATCAGTAAAATACTATTATAATAAACCATAAATAATGATAAATGCAAATGGTTTTCTCTATTTTAGAGTAAAAAAAAAAAAAAAGCAGAATATTTAATATTTAAATTTACAAACTATCCTTTCACAAATGGGAATAACCTGAACAATTATGAACAACCTAAAATATCTTAAGTGCAATTTTAACAACGTTTTACCTGTTACTAAATGTTTTGTGCCATTGTAGATCCACCGTGACCTCTAAGGTTTAATATACATATGTAAATGATGAACAAAGGTATAATATTGTTAAAATTTCACTTCATATTTTTAAGAAATTTCAGGTTGTGTGCAGTTGTTGATGCTATACACATTTTTTAAAGGATATTTTGTAGATGTAAACACTTTTCCCTTTTTGTGCAAATAAATGGAACTGTTGTGCTGCTCTTTTGGCTAAGATGTTATGATTGTTGATACTTCTATTTTTATGTATGTTTTGCTTGTTTTCGCATTTGTTAAATTTCATGGCAGATTTGGAATAAATCACTAAATCATAATGTAATTTGACTTTTTTTTTTTACTGGTCCAATCCATTTGAGATCATATTGGTGTACTAAACTACTGAGTTTGACACCCCTGATGTAGATTAAAAGTGGGAATCATCTGTAACACAAAAAAATGTAGATTTACTTGGCTTTGTTGGCTAATATCACTCAGCCCTTCTCACAACATATTTATCATTATCTAAATTAAATCCACATCTAAAATAAAGTCAGCAGTTTTTTCAATTCACAATCACCTACAAATTACACATAACCAAATTTTGAACAAATAAAGAATGATTTTTTTTTCCCAGTGACTGTGCTGTTCATGAACATGGCTGAGTATAAATACATGATGGTGCTGTTTCACTTCCTGCAGGACTACACATTGACCATGTACTTCCAGCAGTACTGGAGAGATAAGAGGCTGGCCTACGCAGGGATTCCTCTCAACCTGACACTGGACAACAGAGTAGCAGACCAGCTCTGGGTCCCAGATACATACTTCCTCAATGATAAGAAGTCCTTTGTACATGGAGTCACCGTAAAGAACCGCATGATCCGACTCCATCCTGATGGAACGGTTCTCTATGGCCTCAGGTAAGGGTTGTTATTTATGGACTCGTGCATTCACAGAGCCCAGGAACATGATAGTTGATCAAACTAAGACCAAAATTAGCAGTGAAAAAATACATGTGGTGATGCCATGAAAAAAAGGAACAAACTCAGGCACTGAACATAATGTGGTAAGTTTAGAAGTTGAATGAAAAACCAAACAAAACTATTTAAATAAACTACTCAGCACTAGTACCAATAATATGACTACAACTACCACCACCACCACGACTACTACTACTACTACTATCACTACCACCACCACCACTACCACTACTATCACTACTACTACTACTATTACTACTACTATCACTACTACCACCACCACCACCACCACCACCACTACTACTACTACTACTACTATCACTATTACTACTACTATCACAACCACCACCACCACTACCACTACTACCACTGCTACTATTAATACTACTACTACTACTATCACTACTACTACTACTGCTACTATTATTAATACTACTACTACTATCACTACTACTAGTAGTGTCACTACTATCACTACCACTGTTCTTACTACTAGTAGTAGTAATATCACTACTACTACTACTACTACTATCACTACCACCACCACCATCACCACCACCACCACTACTACTACCATTATCGCTACTATTACTACTACTACTACTATCATCACTACTACTACACTTACCACTACTATTACTACTACCACTACCACCACTACTATTACCACTACTACTACTACCATTACCAATGCTGCTACTATTACTAAAACTATTCCTACTACTACACTACTAAATGTGTATTCAAAAACAACCAAAAATCATAAGACTCTGAAGGAACAAAGTGAAATAGGAGTTTTCAAAAACAAAACTGCATTGAATAATGCAACACAAACTAATTAATTTACCAATAAAATTAGCTTCATTTGGTTTACAAACATAAAATTGGATAATATGAGGCCTTTAATTAACGATGTTGTAATCAGTTTTATTTAGTATGCATTGTTTCAATCTATATTTTTTAACTTCACTATAAATAAAATTTTAAAAAGTATCTGAAAACTAAAATTAAATAAACTGTCATTGTTTCATAAATGAATTCTTCACAGTAAATGTGATGAATTCTAAATACGTCAGAAACTAAATATAGATATAATGAGATATTTTTAAAAAAAAATTAAGTAGGTTGCAACAAAATTAAATTTGCACATACAACTTTTATTCATAGAATTTCATGAGGAAAACAAAAAAATTCTTTAACAAGTAAAACATACCACGTTTTACTTCACTACATGTAGCGATGATTAGAACTAAACTGAAATCATAAAAGAAATAGAAGGAGTTTCATCAAATTTTAAAACTACAGTAACTTTTGATTCACTATTCTAGTGTTTCCTCCTTATTTGACAAGAAATGAGTTTCAGCACAAGAATGAGCTTCTGCTGAAAGAATGAAGCATCGACTGCTCATAAATGTCCATTTAGATGCACCAGTTCATGTTTCTAATATCCACATGAAATCCAGATATAATGCTCTTAGTGCATATGCATCTGATCTAATCGTCTGCACTGTGACTTCACTCATCGTGTTCATTCTCTGAACAAGATGATCCATTTGGTAGCAGCAGAGATTACATATGCAGCAAAAAGAACCAGATGTATTTACACATTTTCATGACGTAGCGTCACCTCCCAGAGTGGAGCAATTGGCAATCACTAATGCTTATTGGTTGTATTCATTCCTGCCTTTTACGTTATCACACAGATATCCAATCTGCCCAAGATGCATTTCGAGTAAATGTTTTATTTGTTTTGTTGAATCCATTAAAGCTGCAATTCTTCCAACTTAATGTTAGTGCAGTGGGTCTCATTTCGGTTCATATCTCATAACTTGTCTCATGTTTATTTGGACTGCGGCTCAAAATTGGATTCCCAATAAATTGTTGGAGCTCTGCAAAGCCTGGAAGTGCCATTAGTAGTAATTGGCAGCCAGTTTGACTTTCAGACATATAATAATGAATGTTTTTCCAAGATGTTTGTGTCATTCCATTTGTTAGTTGTTTCATTTTGTTTTTTGCACTGCCCCTTAGTGAACATGTCACATATTTGACATTTGCTTTTGTTTTTTTCCTGTGATTCAGAATCACAACAACAGCGGCCTGTATGATGGATCTGAGGAGGTACCCGCTGGATGAACAGAACTGCACTCTGGAAATTGAGAGCTGTAAGTTTAAGACCCATGTCTTATGCTTAGTAAAGAAATATAGTGGACAGCTCCACTTTTCCATCACTTAAAATATGAATAGCACTGTGATTCCCATAAAAAAGTTCTCACACTCCTCATCTCGTGGAGACAGAAAGTGCATAGGCTGCTGAACTGCTCTGGATTTATTAAGCTGTCGTATCTCAATGAGATTGCTTGCTTCACCTTCTGCAGTTAGAGCCACCATGTCTCATGAGAAAGGTTTTAACCAGACAGTGACTTCCATAGTAGAGCACAGTAATGATTGGTCCAGATTCATCAGTCTCGATGACATGTGCTTCCATAAAACCATCAACTGTTATGGATCCCATGCATGTGGTGTAAGCCTGTCTGGATACAGTGACACACATCTCCATGAAGATTTACACCTCGTGCAATCAGCACTTACAGAAAACCGAGTCTGTGTGATTCATAGGACTTACACTAAATCTGTTCCAGCTATTAAGCCTCCAGATTTCACTTAAGCAAATAAAAATATATGATTAATTTTATCCCTCCGACTAAGTGAGATGGTTATACTTTGCGTGTTTTTGCACCCAGCATCATACATTGCATGCTTGTTTGCAGATGGTTACACAACTGACGACATCGAGTTCTACTGGAAAGGCGGAGACAGCGCTGTGACCGGGGTGACGCGCATCGAGCTGCCTCAGTTCTCTATCGTAGACTACAAACTGGTCTCCAGGAATGTGGTTTTTTCCACAGGTAAATAAAGAGCAGAATGCCAGTCAACCAAGTTTTTAAATGGCACTTTTCGCAGGCATGAATCAAAAAGAGATTTAAATAATAAAGACAACAGCTAAAAACAGATCAATGAATAAAACCCACAAGGAAAGAAAATATGAGATATTAGTCAAAATAACACTGTACACACAAACACACAACAAATGAGTTCACAGTCCAGAATACAACAGACTTTTAGGCTCATTTTAGGTTAAAAAGCCACAGTTGCCTCAGGCTCTGATGTGTCATAAGACAGTTTTAACAAAACAAACCAACACTTAATGTTCTCAAGAATTTACAATTAGATTGTTAAGTTTGATTGTTTTTAATATATTATCCCTTTTGTTTTGGCTCCATCTACATTTTTTACACCAAAGTAATCAGGATTTTAGACGTATCTTTACCAAAATACAGACATACATCTTCAGTCAGAGTTTATCATCTGCCTTAAATGAAAATTGTAGATTAGATTAGATTAGATTAGGTTTTATTGATCCCACAATAGGGAAATTCAATGGTCAAGGCAGCAACGGTGCAAGTGCACACATATATACATATTTACAACAGAGAGGAATAGCAATGGTGATGTAAATGTTGCTAAAACTAGCTCTAACAAGAAATATATTTCTAATGGAAATGCATGATGTCCCAAGACCATTCCTTGAGGAACACCATATCCAAATTTCACCATCTGACATAAATCCCCCTGCTAAGTTTAAGTCCTCCCGTGTAAATTAGTATTTGGTGGTCAACAGTCGTAACTATCAGTTCATAATATTGATAACATGTTTTGCTAGTGTTCATTTTCTCTTTGCACTCTCCATTGTGCTCAGTTTCATGTTCTTTAAGTTCCCCTTGCCGCACACAAACGTCAGTAGATCTCCTGTGTTTTTCCCACCAGTGTACATGTACATATTAGTCTTCCCTAATTACAGGATTTTGCATCATGCCCGTCCTCTCTTAGTGTAACTCCAGAATTGGGAACAATAACAGAAAGGCAAATTACCCCTCTGTTTCTTCGAGCTCGATAAAAGAGTGGGGGCTGTACTTTAACATCACATATTCATGAAGCACAGCACCAACAGCATAAATTATTCTCTTATAATACAAAAATTCACAGGCACCAAAACAGTGATTATTCCACTATTGAATTAATAACAGCTTGGATAGTTATGGGGATATCGAGAGACTGTGGGAGCTTATCACAGTCAGGGTCACATATTGATAATACAGATGAAGTCCAAGGAGCACATGCAGATGCTTACCACTGTTCAGCTTTTAGTAATAACCAGTACTATTTAAGGTTATATTTAGCCATGAAAATATGTATTGCCTTTTTAATATCCTACAAATATTTGCATGCGGAAATATATGACAGTTATGCCCTGATATCAGGAATGAATCCCACATAAGTTATCTGTTATATATAAGGCAATATAAGAGCTCTTCATGTAAGTTTATTATGTTTTTATTTATTTTATTAACCCATAAAGACCCATAATACATTAACCAATAAAAACATCCACCAGAGAACAAAATCATCTACTGATCTAAAATGTTTAATACCTGTTGTTCCACTAATCCTATCAATACATACAGATAATTGGTGTAAAATGCAGTTTGTCATCTTTTCATGGTCATCAGATATGACCCATTTGGATGTTCAGAGGTTCCATAGTTACCATGGAAACACAATCATCTTCTACAACAGTGATTCACAAGTAAAACTCATGGAGTTGGATCAATGACAGAGAATGGACACACTTGTTTTTATGTTCAGAAAATTATATATTTTGCTGAAAAAAGTCACTTTTTCTCTGTGATATAATAACCCTTAGCTTTAGCCTGAGCTTTTATGAAGATCTGCATGCTCAGTAAATTACACAAAAGTAGCACTGGGACTTTATAGATTAAAATACAGCAGTGGAAAAACACCCTTAAAAGTTTTTCACTCAACTATTACGGTGGAATATTTGCAGAAAAATCTTTTTTGCATTTCAAAAAACATGTAGCTGCATCAGACAGACACAAATAAATGCTAATTATTTTTTGTGTTTTATAGTAAAAAGAAAACATTTTCTTGATCTGGATCAAATATCACAAATGCAGGATGTGTCCCAAAAGTTCCATCACTGTATGTTATGTTTACAAAAATGTGGGAGCTATTAGGATATGAGGTTAGCAATATTTTAAATAAAACAAACACCTGCATGTATTTAAATAATTTATGTTTATTTATGTTTATTTAGGTTCATAGTAGATGTAGGTGTAGCAGCAGGAGATCCCAGGGTTGTACTGCAGAAGAAAAGTATGTTCCTCATTAATAAATTATATCATATGCAATCATTTATTATTACCGTATCTGTGCACACATTTTTTGGAAAAGTCTAACACCTACGAGTAACAGTAAAAAAACAACTGTGCATTGAAAGCTCCTGTGGCTGAAGCTGACCCTGTGAAGAGAACTGATAATGCACAATCATGTGACGCCCCATCGAGGCCGAAGGCCTGGCATCGAGCCTCTGACTTTTCATTGAATATTTGAATGACTCATACTGAGACAGAACACGTTTGAGGAATTGCTCAAGGATGCTGCAGAGCAAACAGTTGGGCCAATGTTATGTTCATTCAACATCATTTTAACCATAAGTACAAGCAGCTGAGTGGGAAAATTCAGCCAACTTGTGATTCTTGAGTTAGAGAACTGTTCACACATGGGGAGAACATGCAAGAACATATATGTGCAGGTATAACAGGTGGCAAAGTATCTGCAAAAACCACCACAACCTGTAATATTACTGTACGTTATTGTCACTGTTATACTGAGGCAGCATATTAGGATTAGTTTAAGTCAAAAACATCAAAGGTTATAATAATTACTAATTTGCTGCATGTTTTTTTTTTTTTTTTTTTTTTTATTTTTTCAGCTCGAGGTCCAAAAAAAAAATTTTATGTCTCTTTGGAACCCAAATGTAAAAAAAAACAAATAAAATTTACTGATTCAACCAAAGAAATCTCTTCTTTTGCCATCATGTTATGTCTGTTATGTTGGTATGTGGTTACTTCCTTTACAGAATTCTCATGTTAGAATTTTTATGTTAATGCGTATTTTACTTTCTTTTCTTCTTGAAAATGAGGTTTTAGGCTTCAATGTGTTCCTAATCCTTTTTTTTTTATTACACTATTATAAGTTTCATGATATTTTCATGTATGTTACCTCTCTTACATAAACATTTATGAGCTTCTCCAGTGAACACTATTCTATTATTTTAATATTGCCTATTAAAAGTTGGGAATACTTTTTTTTTTTTTTTTTTATTGTTTTTCAGATACACATGCATGTTCCCAGTGTTTAAGGCAATTTAATGCTATGAAGATTTTTGGTCACCAGACAAATAAATAAATGTACAGGTATCAGCACAAAAAGCTTAATATTGATCAAAGTGTCGCCTTAGGCAGTAGCAGTAGATTGTAGACCCAGTACATGCAGCGATGTCATGTTCCACTTCATATGTTACCAGTTACAGCAGGTTTAGAGAACATGCTACTCATTATATACATGTATGTTAAATACCCTGTAGACCAGGACTGAGTGTGTGGTGGTCCTGACTGCGTTTGGTAAAAGCAGGCTTATAGTGATCAATTTCACCTGGGAACACATGATCCCTTTAAGCCATTTCCAAGGTATATGCTTCCACTTAATATGCACACATATGTCACATATGGAAATGCAGCGTACGCACATAAATTACACCTGTGTCTAAGAATATTGCACATATTTAAACTTTCTCTGTTATCTGCACACAGATTATCCCAAGGCTAAATTTCATCAGATGATTTGCAGTTTGACCCACGCTTCCTTGTTTCCATGGTGATGAAATCACTTCATGAGGCTATCGCCATAGGGACCCAAACAAAGTGTAAGACATCACTGTGTCATAGTAAAACATGTTATTTCTTCGTGGCTGTGTCTCCCACAGGTGCCTACCCTCGACTCTCTCTGAGCTTCAAGCTGAAGCGAAACATTGGATACTTCATCCTGCAGACGTACATGCCCTCCATCCTCATCACCATCCTATCCTGGGTGTCATTCTGGATAAATTATGACGCCTCAGCTGCCAGAGTTGCATTAGGTATTGTATGATGTGTTCCCCTTTAGTACATCGACCTTAGATCTGTCGTTTCACCTTCAAGCAGACATCTCTTGAGGTTTATAGATTAGACCCAAAGGCTGAAACAGATTATTGGATTCACTCACTGATACTGACTCTAATGTTAGCATTCAGCTTGGATATTTTTTTTTTGTCAAATTAGACTAATTTATCAATTCATACATGATTTATAGATTATGTTTTAAACATATTTTCATTCACCATCCTCCCAGTTGGTACTCAGTGTTTTTGTTTCACACCATTAAAACACTAATTAAACGACAGGCGAGAATGAAAAAGTGGCTCTTAATGGCTGGTTACACAGCACAAAGCATGTCTGTTTTGTTATCTGAGGTTGAATGTTTATGATTCATGGCCCCAGCCCCCTCAGAGACATCGTACAGTAGACGGAGCGTTGTGAGATCATGTCAAGCTCATATAATTCACTATAGTGTGACCTGAGGAGAAGATGGGCTGGATATTGTTTGCCAGCGGAGGATATGAACAGAAAATGTGACCTTTACTGTGTCATTTTATTTATGCTTTTACAAACTGGCAGGTTGAGATAAGAAACACATGATTCGATACTTTTTCTGTTTGACATTTTTGCCTCCTTTTGTTCTTAGAATTAGGTATTCAGACAACTAAAAGTGATTTTTTTTTTTTTATCATCACTCCTTGGGTATCATATTGACACCAGTTTCACATAGTTTAACCCAGTCTCAGTCTAATGGATACAAAGAGGAAAGATGGGGGTGTGACACTGGTGGAACACTTTCCACATTTTAATAATATGTGAGTAGATAAATATTACATTAAATTCACAAAGGCTGGGATATTCCTTTCAGCTGTCAGCTGGGGGTTGAGCCTGCAGCTCTGTGATATAAAACAACCACAAGGTTTAGTTTACCACTAAAATATGTGATCAGGCCTTCCCAGACATATAGCATCTCTGCTGTTTGTTGCCTTAATGGAAATCATCAGTCTGCTACTGCCTGTGTCAGTAAAGGCACATTTGAATGTGGGTTTATTGACAACACAGTCAACATGAAAACTGATGCTCAACATCACAGCTTATTCACAGCCCCTGCTCATTATCAGGTCTTTACTATTACACACAGTCTGGTCCATAAGTCATTGATTTGTGGATTTTGTGTCAAACGTCCAAATACTTATGGCCCTGATTGTACATAGGTGTATAATAAATAAATAAAAAATGTGCGTTTTGTAGTTATAAAACCATAAAACAGTTCACACACATAGGATACATACAATACAGAAGCAGAGCAATTAAAGGTAGAATAATAGATGGATAGATGGATGGATGGATGGATGGATGGATGGATGGATGGATGGATGGATGGATGGATGGATGGATGGATGGATGG
>JAPSES010000258.1:15406043-15420628 GCA_029822895.1 Maxillicosta whitleyi
GATAGATAGATAGATAGATAGATAGATAGATAGATAGATAGATAGATAGATAACCTTGATTAATCAAATTAATTCAATATGTCACCCAGCTCTGACTTGTATAATTCCATAAATGCACCAATCATTGCATTACTGTATCATAAATGTAAAGTTCAAATTGTCAGTAATCATAAATAGGCCACCACAAAGCTACACTTAGGCAAAAGGTAGGATCAGTTAAATGCTTTTTGTGACTCCAGAAACTTATTTTCTCTTTTCAGATCATCTCTTTAAATTATAAAGGTTGAAGACTAGACCTGTGTTGTATATTTTTTTGGAATTCTGAACATACATTATATAAAATATCCCCAACAATGTTCAATGTAAGACAAAAACAAAAATTGCCATCAATAAATAAATACCATATTGGTTAGCTGTTGTTAGTGTCTTATCCCATTAATGGACAAACACTGTAAACACTGGTTAAAATATCAGATAAAGTAGTAAAATTTACAATGTCTCTGAACTATACATAGTAAAAATAATACAGCAGTATTTTAGCCACACTGCATATTTTTTATTATGTGCATGCCATTTTGCAACACGGTTAATCCAGTATACAGCTGTTGTAAAGTCGTCAAACTGTCTTTTATTATTACTTTTGACTCACAAACCTTATGCTGCTCAAATTAGATACGGTGTGTTTATAATAAAGGGGCTATGGGTCCAGTTTGCTTTTAGCCAGCCCTTGACCTTTGTTGTAAAACATTTTATATGTGTAGTTAATTCGATTTCAGCAGGTAAGAGTTAATAGCCATTTATGGAGAAAGGTTATTGTCCACATTTATTTGTATTTTATAGTCTATGGTTTACATTTTTACTGTCCTGTCTATCTGGACACAGGCTCTGACAGTGTTGAATAAATCTTAAATATAATATATATTGTACACCAGGGTTCAATGTTGCATACGATGTGAGTGGGCGGACTGACATGTCCTCAGGGATTGGACAGACTGGGAACTCCTCTGGTTCATCTGCTGTATCATGTCTTCAGTTTTCAGACCACCGTCTGAGACACTAAGAGATCGATGCAGTTTAAAAGCATTTACACTCACTGACTATCTAAATCCAATCACTGTTTATGTGATTACCTACTATAGGTTTCCACCATCTCTGCTATTATGGTGGGAGAGTATCCTGAGAAAAACTCCATTTGTAGGGGTCAGGCCTCATATATAAGCAGTGGGAAAAAAGTACAGAGCTGGAATATCACTGCAGCTGCATGGTCTGACTTCATCAAATGCAAACATCAATGTACATATTCACTGCAAAAAAAAAAATCCCTATTTGAAAACATTTTTTATTAAACCTTTATTTAACTAGGAAAATCCCATTGAGATTAAAAATCTCTTTTTCAAGGTATAGCCAAGATACGCAGCTGCAAAAGTAACACACTGTTACAAAATTTCGCCGTTAAAGTACACGCAAGACAAATAAAAGAAAACGGATACATTTACAGGCACATTATGAAAATCAAATGCATGTTACATCTAGAATTTTCAGTCTAGAATTAAAAGCTCTCAGTGAAGTCCCTTAGGCTACGTTCAGACTGCAGGTAAACGTGGCCCAAATCAAATTTTTTGCGACCCTGACCACGTGGTCCTAAATCCCATACATATCTGATATTTTGCAATGCGACTTCAGTTTGAATGGCTAGGTCACATTTATCTGATCTTTACATCTGTAAACACACTGCGTGGCTGCGTGGTCACGTTTAACATCAGAACCTCTTTTGCATATGCAGGTCACTTCAGGGTCACATTCAGTTCAGACTCAAAACTGATAGAAGTCATATTTAATGTGTAATATGAAGAAGCACACAAAACGGATTCGGATTTTACCCAAAAAAATGAATTGTGCATTAAGACCTGCTGTTGGAACGTAGCCTTAGTTTTCAGTCGACAACATATTCCATGCATAATGTGTAGAATACGATCAGGTGACACTTAATAGTGTCATAAGACCAATAACATGCCAATAACATGCAAATGCGATTACTAATCATTTTATAAATTTGTAGTTTTTCAACTCAAACATACAATAACCATTAAAAAAAAATACCAAAAAAAATACCAAAACCTTTCAAGAAATGGAAAATGCCCAGCCACTTTCCTTTTGCATGGTTTACATAATCATTTTTCTCCTGATTATAATTAGATGGCAAAAAATGGAAAATAGGATGTACAAATGCATACTCTTTATTTACTGAAATTGTGATTTGATTGAATACTCGACTGTAATCCAAATATTCTTAAATTTTGTTAAATTGTCTTCTATTAATCAAAAAATATCAATGAGGTAAATGTTAGATTGGTTGTATTTCTTAAAATTAGAATAAAATTGTAGTCGCTGAAAACTTTAACTTAAAATCAGACTTAATATTCTTAAACTGAGAAGTTTTTCCTTTCCCTTCTGCAACATTATTTACATCATTATTTTATTTTAGTACTGGTTAAGGTTTACTCACTGTTAGCTGGAATGTCTTATTAAGACAAGTTAGATTTTCTTGAATTTAGATCACTTTTCTGATGGAAAACTTGCTCAACAAAATTATTTTTCTCATTTCTCAAAGGTAGATGTTTTTTTTTAACCTTCTTAAAATACTGTTCTTATGCATCGCCTCAGAGATGACTCTTACTCTACAGAACAGCCCTGGAAATATTTTCAGGTTTCGTGGCGAGTTCATATTCTAACACTTTTCTTTGTTACACAGAAATCGAAGCCATGTACTCGTAGTCCTATTGACACCCCCACACATAGTACTGTACGGTGTTGCAACATTTTGGGATTAATTATGTAAGCCTGAATCGACAGAAATGCACACAGCGTCCAGCTCGCTGAGCCATCCTGGAGACACACAAACAACACAGACACATTTATTGTCGATGGTGCATATTATTGAGAGAATTACTCCACTGTCGTTTATTTAGTCGCTGTAAATGCTGAGTCTGTTCACTCGTTGTTTGCTACAAGAGCTGTAAACCACATTGTGGAGTATTTTCTGCTTAGCAAAGCTGAATAAATTCAAACTTGCCACGAAGAAGCATCCAAGAACTTCCATCTACTCTTGAAAGCTTTTATGGGTTTCTGATTTCTTGACAATGTTATACTCAAGTTTGGTGAAAAACTCTGAAAATGACTCATGGTTAGACCTTGACACAAAGGCACACTATCATTTTTCCATGTCGGTGTCACCTCCTTATTTTAGAGATTTTGTCAGGGCAAATAATGCATAGTTCTGCCCTTGCAAAGCTTTGCAAATTGATCTTTAGTGAAAGATAGTTTTAAAGAAACAGTTTCTTTTGCTGCGCTTTCCTGTCAGCAGAAGTATGTACTTAGTACCTATTTATTCTCCAATATACACCCAGGACCTTGAGTGGTATGAGTGACTGTGAGTAAATAATCGGAATTCACACCAGAGCAGCTGCTGTCCACTTTACTGTTGACACATCACTGATATCAGCAGACTGACCTTGGATCAGTATGGGGTGTCTGACAACAATAAAACTGGATTTGTTACTTGATGTCAGCTCTCAGACATGATGGTGATGATAGTAAGGAGGAGCACAGTAGTCTCTCATTTTATTCCTGGTGACATAAGGGTTATTTTGTGGAAAAAACTATGTGTTAGAAATAAAGCGCTACCATTTGAAAACACTTATAATGTAAGAATGGTTATGCGCTGTGGAAAAATATTACTTGCCAGGTTCAAACTCTGCTTCAACACTAGTCATTCTGTGTCTTAGCGGATTTACATTACATCACATTTAGCAGATGCTTTTATCCAAAGCGCCTTACAATAGAGGACATAAACATAGCATATACAGTAGCACTTGCAGATTCAAGGTGGTTCAGGAAATATACAGAACAATAGGTGTGACTGCAGACTGGGGATAGTATTTTTTTTTAAGTTCTTTCGCATGGGGTCAGGTAGAGTAGATTTATAAAAGTTGTCTTACTTTATACAAACTAACACTTACATATATAACATATCACATAAGAACTATATGTACTGTGTATATGTAACACTTGCTTGTTCTAAGTTGCTGCTGTAAACCAACCTGTTCTTCTCACCCAAGTAGATGGGATGATTAGTGGACTCACCTGTGTTGAATGAACAGGTAGAACAGATAAAGGACAGAACCTGAGGTTACCCACCTCTGGTTAAATTTCCCCATGGTTAGAGAAATAAACTCTCAATAATGTTGTCTTGACCCAACCCAACTACCCATTTCCATTAATTACCTCCACCAAGAAGGTTATATTTTTGCCGGCGTTTGTTTGTTTGTCTGTTTGTGTGCAACATAACTCAAAAAGTTATGGACAGATTTTGATGAAATTTTCAGGATTTGTTGCCAATGGCACAAAGAAGAAATTATTAACTTTTGGGGGTGGTCCAGAATAAATTCTGGATTCTGGATCGCTTTGAAATTGTCATTAACATTGGGGTCAATGGGGCAAAAATTGCTTAAGTTATCAATATTGAATTTAATATTGAAATTTTTATGTATGAAGTAGAAAATAAATTAAAAAATAAATTATAAAATGAAGTAATCCTTTTTTAACTCATTTTTTAATTGTAGACGACTTTAAACATAGTAAAAGATGAAGTAAAAACACTTACTGCAATGATATTTAGTGCAATACACAATTATTAATTATTATTTTACATTGTCGTTTTGTAGTCCAGACCCCTGTTAGCAATGAAACACATGAGTTCAATATCCAAAAATTTTTGTCCATATCATATATTTGATTCTTTTTCAATTGTTTAGCCTTACTTTACCACATGTCCAAATGTAAATATTTTGCATCTTTATGACTCAATTAAATATTAGATCTGACATCCTAAATGTCGTTTGAAGGTACAATTTACAAAGAATGTATGAAACTGTATATTTGCATTATGGGAAATGTAGTGTTCGCAATACAGACTTTTCTATTTCGACTAGTAGCACAAAAACTACTCAACATCAGAACAAACTAATCTAATTTTTACTGGTTTGAAATAAAAGTTGTGTGTTTTGCCTTCAGGTATCACCACTGTGCTGACCATGACTACCATCAACACCCACTTGAGAGAAACATTACCCAAGATCCCCTACGTCAAAGCCATAGACATGTACCTGATGGGCTGCTTCGTCTTCGTCTTCTTGGCTCTGCTCGAGTACGCATTTGTAAACTACATCTTCTTCGGACGAGGCCCTCAGATGCAGAAGAAACTGGCAGAGAAAGCACAGAAAGCAAACAACGATCGGAATAAGTTCGACAGGCCCAAGGTGAGGATTAGTTTAGGAAATGACATGACACTGATATCAGGAAGCAACTGACCCTGGTGGTGTAACATGTGTCGACTCTTCACAGCTCTAACCTGACATTTCCAAGTTCATGTATCTAAAAATGACTAAGCTTAGGTCAACTGTGTGTATATGTTATAGCAAAGGTTTCCAACTATGTTCAAATTCAGACAGATCTGTAATATTCCATTTCATTTTGTTACCTGTCTGTGGCGTCGTCTCGTTTATAAGGAAAAAATGTAACACCGGATAATTCACAAGTTCATGTATTATGACAGTTGTGTGGAAGTAAAAACTTGTTCCATTTATTATGCAAATCTTATTATGTTGTGTTTATGTTTGTTATGCAACTATATACATATAACTCTAAGATGTAACCACCAAATATTCGATTAGTTATTAATACAGTCAGTATTTAAGGCCATTACGCATATTTATTTTAGTATCTTCACAACACTGTACAACAGCTAATTTACCAACATACTTAAATACAGACTATGTTGAAAGCTAACTTGAAGATCAGTACATCATTTCCTCTGTTAATATAGCAGTGAGCATGCTAACCTTACAACTAAAAGCCATAGTATAAATATACACAACCAAACAAAATGTGAATAAACCTTTAATACATTCATATGTTAATTTTCACCTATTTACCATAAAGAACACATGGTCAAAATCAATAAATGACACTTCATTTGAATGACAATAACATGTAGTTTCAGAGTATATGGCTGAAATACAACTTAAACATACTTACACATACATACTTACATACTTATGTAGGTGATTCATTCACAAGTTACCATGTGTTTTGGTAAATGGAAGGCTGTAAAACAAACCTGGTAACTCGACTGCAGAGAATCTAAGCCTTCTCAAAAGCTGTGGCAGCCCTGCATTGATAAAAGTTATTGTACAGATATTATTGTATTTGATAAGTAAATAGTGCAGAAATTACATCTTAAAAGCAGATGTACAGGAGAGTAGTAGCCATATGTTTTCTACAGCTTGTCCTTTTGGCGTGTTGGTAAAATAAAGTTTGCCTTGGACTTAAATGGTCCGTACATTTCCAGACCTATGTGAACCCCAATCCAACTCATGACTGAAGCTCAGACAAAGGGGTGTGTGTTTGTTTTTCTCCCGGCTAGTCTGCACTGGAGGGAGGCAATTGCAAGTCTTCATCTGTTAAATCGTCCAATCAGGTACAAAGTCGTCGTAACTCACGACGGGTGAGTGTCTGTTACTACCTGCTGTGTCAGATCTGTGAACCTCCTCTGAAACTTTGCTGCTGCCGTGCAAAGTTTTATTACCCTCTCATTTAGCGAAAGGGACACCAATGAAACCAGCCATTTCCCTCCCACCATACACAACCAACACCTTAATGCATCTTTTCTCCTTGTTTCACTTTACTTCCACTATTGTTGGTGTTTGTGTGTGGATTTCTAATCCCCCAAAGTAGCATCACAAGATCATCATCATTGCAAATCTAATCAGTGTTGACCTGAAAAAAGGCCTTTACACCTAATAATTTGCACAGTAAATGGAGGTCTGTTATGTAGCAGTGGTTAACCTGTGTTGTATCAATATATCTGTGTTCATTGTTTCCATCTCTAGGTGTTGGGCCTGTAAATGACATAATGGGACATAACCCCAACCCTAACCTGTCCTGACTCACTGACTTTATTCATGACCCAATAAACCCTTCCTGCTGCTTTTCCCCCCTCTATATTTAAGTGATTTGTCACCATTTATTATACAATAATCATCCATATTTTGTATTTTGTTTCAGTCAAAATCAGGTATTTTCCAATAAAGTTGAAGATTATTATATCATAAAACAAAAAAAAATGAAGGAAAAGTGAGTTTTTCAGTAAAATCTATCATTAACTGAACCTAAAACAAGTGTCTCCATCCACTGTCATTGATCCAACTCCATGGGTTTTACTGGTGAATCAATGTTTTAGGAGATGACAGTGTTTTTCCACTATCACTACAGAGCCTCTGAACGTCCAAATGGGTCATATCTGATGACCATGAAAAAATGACAAACTGTATTTTAAACCAATTATTTACATGTATTGATAGAATTAATGGATTAACAGTTTAATCAGTTTTAGATCGGTAGATGGTTTTGGTTGCTGGTGGATGTTTGGGTCTTTATGGGTTAATATTCAACCACCAGATGATGATCACAGGCAAATATTTCTAGTTGTACAAGGCTTAAATATTCTGATGATTTTGAATTTTCTGGTAATGATGTGAATAAGGAGCTCAGTTCATTATTTTTAAGTCCAAGCCTGTACTTCAAGTCATCATCAGACTTCTAATTAAGAATTTATATAGACTGATCATATGGGGCTGTTATTGTATCATTATTGTATAATTATGTTCTCAGTTCTGTATAAGATTGGAAAGTGGATTTACATACAAATATACCACATGCACTGCTGTAGAAGAGTAGCAAAAAACCATGTGTGTAGACTTTTAGTTAGTTGTAAAGGCTTAATGTGATTTCTGCCCTTTCATAGACTTGCCATCAGTAAGTGCAAATTTAAAGGTTTATTTACACATTTGCATATTAGCAAATATATTATTCATCTAGTTATATTCACAATTAATTTTACACATGTGTATATAATGCAATACAATATGTATGTGATTTATTACCATTTATTTTAATATTATCTTCCGAATTTAAGTCTTACTATATTTAATTTACTGATCATATAGATGTCCGTAAAAGCTCAGAGTGAAATTAAAGGTTATTATATCAGAACAGAAAAAAATGACTTCAGCGAAATATATCCTTAACTGAACATAAAAACAAGTGTCTATAACTACTGTCATTTGTCAAACTTCATGGGTTTTTCAGGTGAATCATTGAAGATGGTAGAGGATAATGATTAAAAGCTGACGCACTGCATTTTACCTCAAATATTTGAATATATTAATAGGATTAGTGGTTCAGAAGCTATTAAAAATTGTACATCAGCGGACGCTTTTGGTTGTTTGTGACTGTTTAGAACTTGAGGAGTTAACTGACAGTATGATTATTAACACCCTTTAGAAGATTTTCTCCCTTTTAATGGGTCCCTGGTTGTCCTGAAAAGAACTACTTCTCTACCTTAAAATAGTCTTAAAATAGAAACAAACAATCCTCCTTTCCAAAGATTTCAGGATGTTCGGTACATTGAATTCGAGGTGGGACACGTGTATTATTTCAGTTTATATAAAAGGCGTCTAAAGGATGCAGTGCAGATCTATTTCTGACATGTAGGTTTGACTGATTTTTTATGTTTTGTGTTAAAAGTAGCAACCGTCATGACATTAGTATTAGAGCCATGCAGTCCAACCTTGAGCTGATTTGTGAGGAGTGATTTAAGTTTGGGACAGGAAACGTGCTTCTGAAGGCTACTGTCTGTTTCCCTGGCTGTAATCTGTCAGCGAGACGCCAGGCCTGGGGCCGACGCTCGCCGCACATGTGCCATCAGTCACTGACGCCTCAACACGAAGCCCATTTTTAACACTGTTCCTGTCTGTTGTTCCTAGGTCGACTCCCAGGGGAACATTTTGCTGACAACATTAGAGATCCACAACGAGGTGGGAGGGAATGAAATCACAACCACCGTGAGCGAAACACACAACTCTTCCTCCATGGTCTTTGACAACTCGGGCGTCCAGTACAGGAAGCCGAGTGCGGCACGTGAATCAGGCCACCTCAGCCTGGAGAGGAACGCTCACTTAAAGAGAACCCGACTGCGAAGACGGTCATCTCAGCTCAAGATCAAAATTCCAGACCTGACCGATGTGAACGCTATCGACAGATGGTCACGGATAATATTCCCCTGCACCTTCTCCCTCTTCAACTTAATCTACTGGCTTTATTATGTTAACTAACGCACTGCTGTTTTATAAACCCAGGTCTGTCTCATTCACTGATTCGGATGAGAGTACTTTTAACATGAAGGACAAAAAAAATCCTTAAGAACACTTTTTTAATTTCATGAGTGCAGACTGGTGAACTATTACTGACTGCAAACAAGGATTTATCCACACATGTATTTTACAAAGACTGTCTTGTAAATTACTCCTGTGAGGACCTGGGACATTTCATGGGTTGAAAACAGTGTCTTCACTTGATCTGAGGTGTCAGATTATTTACAATGTAGATCTACTGTTACAACTATACCAATAATAAAGTGTGACACATGGTCATCGTATTACAACATATTACCAGGCACACAACTCAAAAACCCAGTGATCCATCGATGTAAACAAACACATCTGAACACATGCATGGACCAAACTCTGACTTTATGATCTGGAAACGACATGGAGTGAAAGGGGACTTCAATTGCCTTGACGCCACCAACCGTTTACTTGTTTTGAAGTGAACAGTGGAACCGTTATTACCTTCCTCCGACGTTACAGAGGTTAAGAACCATTTAGGGATGTCAAAAAGTTTGATTTTAATGCCCAGTTTTTATCAACAAGAGAAAAATTGATGGAGTTATACCAGCATTTTATAAAATTGTCATTTCTGTCATTCACTGCCATTACATGAAGGAAATATAGAACATTTTGAAAGTTTGATTTTTTTGCCAAGAGTTAAGTAAAAAGATTGATGCCATTATTATGTCTGTATGTTAAATAAAAAGGTAAAGCTAGGCGATAACTGACTTAGTAGGAGGAGAATAGCTAGCCTGGGTCTGTCCAAATATAAAACAAGCAAATTTGTATCTGACATAAATACTACAGTCTATTTTTATGTTAATGCATGAATCAAACCATTACAATTATCACTAAATTCAATCGAGTCTAATTCGTGCTGGAAGGGAATCGTTTGTTGGCATTAGCTAACTCCATTTTTAAGCTAACAACTGTGTCAGATGCCTACATTAATGATAACAGCCTATATGTAATACTACAATGAAAATAAAAAAATTGGGTAGTTTTTTCTTAAAAAAAAAAAAAAAAAAAAAAAGAACAAAAAACTTTATGTTGGCTTCTGTGATCTTTAATTCCTGTTTTTTGCTGTTGTGTATTGACAGTGTCCAACACTGTTAGCTTAAAATGGAGTTAGCCAACAACCAGCACCAACTTAAACAGAGATTTTAAAGCAAACCTCACATGCATGCACAGATCTGACATATAAAACTGTAATGAATCTGTCAACTGCTTAGATTCATTAAAGCCAGATTCAGGCTAGCTAAATTCTTGCTTCCTCATCTTTGTGCTTAGCTAACTAATTGTTTCCTGAGGACAATATCAGTATTTTCCCGTAACTCCCAGGTTTTTATAACTAGCATGTACAGTTCTGTATCTGATTGGTTTACATTTCATCATTGTACTTTTAGCAATGCTGTCACAATGCCCTGAACACTTATTATGCATGTTTTTTCAGACTGAGACTCTAACGTTTGTCTTTCATTTTCAAGTTGTCACCCTGGCATTTGTTCTTTTTTTCTGAACTTTGATGTACATACTGTATCATTTTCAACTGTTTCAGCTTCACATTAATTACATGGCTATGTTGTCAACATTGTTTTGCTCAGTGATTTCAGGCCTGGCTATTCTGTTTGTTAGTTTTCACACTACATTATGATTTCCTATTTGTGTTGTAAATATAAAACACATATCATAGCCTGTGATTATTTCTGTTCTTTCCTTCAGCTGTCATATACTATAAGTGAGTGGAGGCTGTAGGGTTTCATCATATATAATCTCTTCAAAACAACAAGCATTCACACCACACCATCTGCACTGCTTGGTTGAGCTACTTGCAGAGCGTAGGAGTGACACCACCTGCCAGAAGTCCACACAGCTTGACAACACCCAACTGCACCCATCTGACGAAGCCCAACATCCCATAGCAATAAAGAAAAAAACAAAAATTGATAATGTAACTGTTCTGCAAGATGTCTAATAAGTGTAGAAGCCTGACATTTTCTAGTGCACTATGTGTTCTCTTTTACATAACACTTCATACTTCAGCACCCTTGTTTTGCATTAATAACCAGTGTATGCTCACTCACTGTATACAGAAGTGGAAAAAAAAGTTTTTGGATACCTTTAAAATTTTACATGATATTATATAACATCAAATATTTTGAAATATTCATGGGAAAATATTTTTTGTGTGTGTTTCAAAAGATGTGGCTGCATCAGTTAGATAGTCTATAAACTGATGCAAATAATTTTTGTTTTATTTATTCATATTTGATTATATTCATTATATTTTTAATAAGAAAAAAATGACAAAACTAAATTCTTGACAGATTCATGATGTCATGCCCTGGATGTGTTTCATTATGTTGCAGAAACATCTGGTTTTGACCTTGATGGAACAGAGAGGAAAGGAAACGCGGTATGGATGCACCGATACCACTTACTTCCAGACCGAGTACAAGTACTTAAGTTTGAGTGCTTGTTGATACTAAGTACCAATATGAATACTTAATAATACCATTACAGATCTTAGTTGCTTTTGAAAATGTGCTTTATTATTGTTGTTATTTGGCTGAAACAGTGCTGCTAACATTTAATGCTTTGGAATAAGTGTCTCTCAATCAATCCACCAGGAGGTGCGCTCTTAATTAACCATAGTATAATACCAAGTTTTTTAAAAGGAAGAAGAAAGTTAGTAATAACAAAATGGAGATGAAAGGCTTAACACTAATGTGTATACTAATGTTGCAGTGTTTCTGCTGGTAATTTTTAAAAGTTAAGCATCAGGAGGTAAAGAAAAGACAAATGAGTGTTAAGTGTTTATTTTCACTTTTGCAGTCAGCAGTTGTTCTAGTTTGATCTTCTTCTCCTTTTGGCTTTTCCCTTCAGGGGTCCCCACAGCAAATCAGATTCGCATATTGATTTGGTGCAAGTTTTACGTCGGATGCCCTTCCTGACACAACCCCTTGTATTTATCAGGACTTGGGACCGACACAATAAAGCGCTTGTGCCCCCTTGTGGCTACAGGTATATTTATGTATAACATAAAGGACCTTACCACTCATTTACTATCAGTGTGCTGTCATGCTACTGATTGCTGCGCATTAGTCAACAACTTTTTTCAGCAGTAAAACAGATAGCCTAGCTGTCATCTTGCGGCAGCGTGCAGAAATACGAAGAGAGAGGAAAGTAGGGCCAAGTGATTACGAGGTGTAACTTTTTTGTGGACATTCATTTGTGATGCAAATAAATCACTCTTTTGAACACGTGCTGTTTTTAGAAGAAAAAACGTTTTATTTTAGTGACCCCCGCCTTGCTGGACTACTTTAGTTTCAACCAAAACTGGACCAGAACTGGACTCACAGGACACTGTCGGGGGTAAGTCAGTGTGGATGTACTACACTGATGATGAGGATGAAATACAGTTTGGGGGTGGGGCTGTGTGGTGAAGAGCACTAATTGGTGGAACACATTTGCAGTGTTCCACACTTACGTTCTTCCTCTATAACCAGAGTGTAGCTGTAAACGTGTTTAATCCATAACAGCTTCATGACATTTGTGTTTGGATCATTTGGAAAATGGAGCAAAAAAAAAAAAAAGTGAAGCTACAAGAAGTGGAGGTACAATGTCAATTTTTTCAGTTTTGTGTAGCATATTCACTTTGCTCCTACCAGTGCATTGCAATAATCTCTGTGTCCTTGATAATTAATGTGGAACTCATAAAACATGTGTCTATTATGCTCAAAAGAAATTCATCAGGACTTTGATTCAGGGATTCAAAACAACCGACCCTGATTTGAATACGTTTCCAGGAACTTTGAGGTGCGGTAAAAGCACAACAGGTTATTATGTATATTATTTTGTCCAGTTTAATAAATTTCTGCTAATTAAAGTTTGTGGAAATGTTGACAGTAAAGGGGCTACTCTTAGCTTAAACCTGGCTCTTAGCATGACTCCAACACAAACGTCTTATAAGTGTGTGAGTCTATATTAAACAACTTAAACATGGCTATAAGTGACATTTTTCACTATAACTGGTTCTGTTATTTCAAATCTCTTTTGCTACGTGACATATTTTGCTTATTTCCAACTCTTATAGCTTGTAGTCAAGTTTATCCAAGTAATGGCACAATAAAATCAGTGCATAAATGATGTCCTGCAGCAGTAGATATCATAAGCTAAGCTAGAAGAGGCAATTTTCTTCCTGGGACCTCGTCAGCAGAAATAAGATTCAAACAACCATAACCATCAGAGATATGATCCCTGTTTTACTGTGTGTTTTAGCACTGCTGAGGTCATGGCAGAGCGCCTCTCAAATGAGCGATGCTGCTGTATTATTCATAACACCCAAGAGAACTGTAACTACCTTAATCATTCATTAGTCAGCTGCGTTCTTCATTTATCCCCTCTATCCTTTCTGCAGCATATTATGTTTTGACAAACGTTAGTCATTCTAATCTCATTTGTGTCACTCTGCCTGTTTGTTACTTATCCCCCTGCCTGTGGTAATGTTGTGATTGGTGTAGTGCAGGATGAAAAGCTTTGACAATTCGTCTGTGTGATATGCCGGAGCTGCAATAATTCAATCCTCAAATAACAGCTGATTTACTGATGTGTGTGCATGTGTCAGACAAATGAACAGCAGGTATGTGTTTTACCATGTACTGTTCATTATTCTGATGTGAAATAACACATTTAAAATCCTTCCCCCTCTCTCTCACTTTTACATTTCCATAAAATCTGAATTGTGCAAGCGCTGGTTCTGTGCACTCTGATTAAATGGCTTTGTACTGGTGACAGATGAGATTAATTTCACCGCTGGAACACTTCATGGATGTAATGACAAATAATGATTGAATGAAACAGGAACATTGTACACATAGCAGTCCCATGTATTTCACTTCCCTGCAGGCGAGTTCCTGATGGTATTTACTCTTCACCTTTCATTGCGTATAAACACATCAGACTCTGAAATATTCTGTATTTCAGATGTTCGCTACTGGCTTTAAAGTAACTGAAACACCTTTGCTCATACTTTGTGTTTACTTTTCTGGTGATAGCTTGAACAAAACACTAACAAGCAGAACCTTTGACGTAGTTTTGTTGTAGTGTGAGGATATTTACTGGATCATTGATTTTTAAGTAAATAATCTTAAAGGGCCCCTATTGTGCAAAAATCATTTTTTGAGTTAATGTTACTCCTGTTTGCTTCTCGTCTAGTCTGATAAACACTCCAAGTCTGGAAAAAAATGACCTGCTAGTTTCTGTGAATTACTACAATGAATTTGTCAGAAGCTCAGG
>JAPSES010000258.1:15435671-15449248 GCA_029822895.1 Maxillicosta whitleyi
GTGAGATAATAAACTGTGTTTTTTGAGACTCTGAGTTCCTGGTCTGCGCTTGGGTTCCTTTGTCTGATTCGTGTCAACTAGTCAGTACATAATAGTGATTTAATCCAAAACATTTGAATGCAGTTTGATCATGTTAATGCAATAAGACAGTTGTCGGTGAAAGTAATTTTACTTTATTTTAATCATAGATTATTATAAACTGTGAAAAATGTCTAAACACATCAACAAAAATCAAACTATGACACAGAGTAAGTGACTAATGCCACTTGCGTGTGTTGGTGTCAATATCAATATGGTGATCTACCCTCTTATCTTTTGCAGAAATGATCAGTTTTGTGATAATAATAATAAAAAAAGACTTTCTATAAAGCCTCTGTAAATATTCAATCCACATCTGCAATAATGGAAACTTTACACTGATGATGAAGGTGAATATGTGATTCAGTTTATTGACCTAATAAGAAAATTTCTTAAACGACAGAACAGGAGCAGAAAGAAATGAAGGAGTCCCTGTGGTGAAAGTGATTGTTGGAGTTATCCTAAATTAAACCTCCTAAACATGTCCAAATCTATAGGTCAGCTGGCGACAATGTAACGCTGCACTCGTTTCTTCAATGTTTTTTATCAGCAGATTGTGATTAGATCAGGGACCCGCACCAGGTTTAGTGCCAACATCTGTACATTTGTGATGTCTCTTAATATTTGCTGTTTCTGAGTGAAATCTAATTGAGATTGAAATCCAGTTGATCCCAGGCCAAACATTGTTAGAGGTCAGAACTTCTGCATACCAAAGACCTCTGAAACGTCTCTCACAGAGCTGATCCAGAGTCAGTGACTAAATGATCAAGGACAGGTATGTACAGCCTGCACATGGTCTATGGTTTTGAATTTATTCATGCAGAAAAGCTGACCTTTAGCCTCGTTTATGGGCTGGATGAGCGAGATGGTGACCTCAGCTACCACCTGGTTTCTTTAATACTGTTTGTTTCTGCTAATAGGGCAAAAGTTTGTCAAGTGTCCAAATTTAGTGGCTCAGATGGTCCCACACCAGTTATCTTTTTGACTAAAATTAGAATTATCTGTCCAAATGAATGCACTGACAAGAGGTGACTTTGTCCCTTTGTCCCAGATTTAATCAGTACCTAAATTAGATCTTGTAAGACTTTCTAAACACTTCATGGACAAAGCTTCAGTGTTCAGCACCAGTCTGGCAACCAGAGTCTAATCAATGAATGTCTTTACCTGCCAAATATACAACACCCAGCATTTGAAAGGTTCAATATGTAAAATTAGCAAATGGGCGTGTGCTTATGTAGAAATCTCCTCTGATTTAAATTAATCATCACATACATTATTCCTGCTGTTGAAAAGCAGAGAAGAGGCTGAAAATACAAGTAATTTTTTTAGGGAAAAATAACAACAAAAAATGAAGAAAAAACAACCTGCACATGAATCACTCTACAGGCTCAGATTGTGACAGAAACTTAAAAAGTAAACTTCACAGAAACTCTAGGTTACAAATGTCTTCCAGCATAAAACAAACTCAGACACAAGGTTCACACATTAAGAACATAAGCATGTGTGCACGTGTGAATCTTACACACTGAACCTTTACCACCATTCTGAGACAAACTCATCCACTGCACGATTCTGAGAATTACTGCAAATTTCATTTGGTTAATTTTAAGGCACATTTTTACATTTGCATTCCCTGAGAAGTAATGAATTTATGAGAAAAAAAATGTTGTCAAAGGAATGTTTTTTAATGCATTCTCTATTGGTATTTTTTTTTTTTCTTTTGATGAGTGTGTGTTAGACATAAATGAATGATTGTCTACAGTATCTTACCTGTTCTAAGTAAGTTGTAGCCATTTGTTGACTCCAAACAGAAAATAATGATGAATAATTTCTGAATAATGTCAGGGCCTAAACACTTTCAGTAGAGGATCTAAACATCTAAATAAGACTGCACTTTACTTGATGTTTTAAAGCATATGACTAGGATTAGGGCATAAAAAGTTATTGAATCTTTTATCCATATACAGTATGGTCTGTGTGTTTGAGGCTATGATGGGAAATGTCTTTAGGAAATATAGGATCTTTCATTATTTAAATGCAAATCACATTTGATGTCATACATTCTCTTATTCTACCTTTTTTTTTTTTTTTTTTAAAGCTTTATAAATTGAGCCTAAAGCTAAATGAAACTAATCTGAAACTACGGCTAAAACTGAAATTAAAATAAAACAACTGCATTTGTAAAACAAAATTAAGCTGAAGTTAAATCCTAAACCAAAGAGAAAGTCTAAATATTTTCCAGACCTATAATAACTCTGTGTTCAGCTCTGCATAAGGAAGACAAACATGTTGGAGATCTCCATTATTTGTTTGCTGTTACTGCAGCAGAAGTGAATTTTTGCCTGCCTCATGCATGCCATCTGCAGTAACTGATTACCTTTGTTACAACGGCCTCGAGCCGCTGTACATCATTCCAACAGATTGATCTGCAGCTTCAATAGAATCAGCAGGATTCCTCCTGGTTCACCTGGAAATCAGTGGACTAGGCAGTTATTGCTTCTGTGTGTGACAGATAATATCCATCCCCTGGATTTATCCTGAAATGAGGCGATGTAGATGCTCATTCACAGCTCTTCATTTGTGTGTCTCTTTTTTTTGTTTTTGTCACTGCAAAGAAAAGTGTGATGAACTGTTTCAGTGCATATTTTCTCCTGTTTCTTCAACATTCAAGTAAAATAACTGCAAGAAACAGAGGTGGATCTTCGACATCAGAGAGAAGTTGGAGCTTCTGTCCTTGTGTTTACATTGATGTCTTCCTTCTGGTTTCTTAACACCTACAGATCACTTCAGACAAAGTGAGGTGCCAAACATCTCTGTCTCTAGGCAACAGGAGTACACTATTCTCAGTATAGATAGACACTGTGATTTCACCACCTTCCCTGTCAAATTATTAATGTGAAAGACTTCTCTTTTCCAAGGCTCAGTGTGTATAGAAATGTATGTGATGCAGGTTGATATAACCAGTGTGATCTGATGATGCTCACTCTTCATATTGTTTCATTGTCCATATATGTACAGTACAATCATCAAACCGTGTCCATCTGATTTTACTGAGCTTTGATATAACATCATTTAGGAGTGAACAACTGAGTTAAATAGATGACAGGAGATGTTACATTTGTCAGACAACACCTACAGTATGGCTGCTTAAATTCCCATCTCTGCACCCACTCATGCATTTGTATACAAACACAGTGGGAGTGTATGTACTGACTGGAGTATCATGCCCTCTTCTGGTAGGTTGTTTACTGTCTCTGTGAGAGGCTGTGGTACCGCTGTGAATGTGTTATCCTCCTCTCTGCTAAGTGCATTCTGTTTACAGTTTTGTGTTTTGTTTTTTACATCAACATAACTGTGTTTTAGAGGTGATTTAATGACAAGGAAGCACGTAGCCTAGATTTTATTTAGAAGAATGTGGTCTCACAAACATCCTGTAATAGACTATAGGTGGTAGTAATTGTTTCAGATTCAAGGAAAATGTCAAGTAAAACCATGAAACTGATCAGAATTCATACAAAACCAAAAGAAACATGTTTTGGATAGTACATTAACCACTATTAAGAAATGCGATTGGGAAATTTGTATGGATTCCAGCACATGTAGCAGAGGAGGAAATAAACCTGCAGACAAAAAAAATGTGAAAAATGCTTAAAAAATATAAGCGAACAGAATCTAATCAGAAATGGAAAAGAAAAGATAGGAGGAATGGAACAGGGAATGTGAGGTGGAATGGAACTAACGGACTAACTGATGAAGCAGATTTGGGTGGTCTGGGTGAACACTGACATTAAACAGTAGAACATGTAATTGGTCACTGTCCTCAACAGAAAAAAGAAAGACAGATACTTAAAAAAAAACACACATAGCTGAAAAAGAAGTCAAACACAAAGAACAACAACAAATGAACTCAGGACTTACCGCAATTGCTATATTTCCATTTTTGGACCTGGTTTGAGCTTCTATTAGATTCATTTACATCAAAGTTCATATATCATCATAGCATTATATCACACAAACCAATGTAAAAGCACAAAATATATAACATCTAGTTGTGCTAAATATGCAATAAACCCTATGAAATGTGACATTATTCAGCTGTAAAGGGATGATTTTGAGCCACTGTGAAAATTATCTGGACCACACTGCATGTGTCATCTTTATATTTGTGATATAAACATTTAAAATCTAATTATAAAGTACTCAAAATCAGCTTACAGAAAACTGAAATTACAAAATTCTAAGCCCCCATGGTGCAAAATGAACATAACAAATGAAGGATTTCATTAGTTATTGAAGTAAATTAATTACTTTAGAGGAGGAACAGATTGTATTTTCATTAAGTATTTGTCTAAAAGCTTTTGTTGCTTTTGAATATTTTGCATATATGACCAGAACATGCTTTTAAAGTAACATACTTGGTTAAAGGCTAAATCAGTAGCTTTGAACCATTTGGACGTTTGGTATGTTTGAACTGTTCAATATGTTTGGATAAAACTGAACAGATGACTCTACCAGAACTTTTTTCCTCCTCCCTCATTAATTATGTGCAGAACCTTCACATTTATGGTGTAAGTAATTCCAACTCCACTAGTAAATGCAGTGACAACACAAATGTTTCACTATTAATAGTTCAGTGGTGTCGCTTACAATTTGAAGGTGAAAATATTTTAGCTGCATTTGCACTTTTATTATCATTGTATATGACTTTGTAGTTCTTTTACTATAAGGATCTGCATGTAAGATTTTCACATGCTTTCGTAATTATGCTACTGTATCTCTGTTTTTTTGTTGTTGTTTACTATTGTTATTACTTTAATATTACCCGTTCTAACACACTCTCTCTCTCTCTCTCTCTCTCTCTCTCTCTCTCTCTCTCTCTCTCTCTCTTACACACACAGTACCTAGCATTAGTACGTAGCACATTCGGAGCAGCTCGATGCCACTGAAGGGGCTCAGGGACCAACTCCAGTTCTAGTTCAAGTCAATTAAAATGCATAAAACAAACCTATTAAGTTCATTCACAAACAAATAATAAATAATGTCAGTGATAAAACTGAGAGATGGGAAAACCCTAAGAACCCTAAGACCTAGAGATATGTAGACCTATATATCAGGTGGCTGATATGTCCAGCCGATAATATTGATTTTTTAAAATTTCTTTTATTATTTAGATTTAGTCTGGAGACCACCCATTCATTTTCTCGTAGAGAGTTGTGGTTTCTGTAGCCGTTGATTGGGCGGTACGAATGTCTATCACTCGCCGGGGAGAACCCATGCTGCCTTGCGCGCGATGACATGTGTAGCATGTAAATGACTCTAACGCTAAACGCTGTTCATCTTTTAAAGTGAACTTACGTTCTAAACTATTTAGAACACTGTCCACAGAGTTTCTTCGAAAGATAGCTTCGCATCTGCTGCCGCCATGATGGATTCGTGAAAGAAAACTACTATCTTCCATTTGTCGAATAGTACGCGTCATCATCTTTCGTCCCTTCTCGTTCTGTGATTGGCCCCCAGATCGATGCGAGGATTTCGGCCATGGTCTCCAGGCTGTCAAGCAGTTTGAAAAGAACGTGCAAGGCAGCATGGGTACTCCCAGACTAGGCCATCGGCTGACCAAATTTTTTTAAAAATTACCATCGACCTTAGAAAAATGGATTTCTACTAAGAGCCCTTTTGAGAACTTGAAACCAGGGGCCCAGATGTTAAAGTGGAACTCTGCAAGAACGTTTTGGGTCTTTTTTTCCCCCTCATTTTTCTCTATGGAACCCCTCCTACAGTTTCAAAATACATATTCACTGTCATATATCCCACACTTACCCCTCCCACTCCAAACATGTGCATTTGTTTATTTAAAAAAAAGTTGAAGACAATAGTGGAGTAGAATAGGTAACTTTACATTGATATTGAAGTTTTGTACATTTATTTTATTAAACAGCATCACTTTGATGCACCCACCACTCTGGAACAGGGTCCGTTTGGACTCATCAGACCACATTACATGGTGTTTTTTGGTTGGTTTTTTTTTTTTTTTTTTTTGGCTTGGCTGTGTATACAATAGACGTAAATAAAAGTAAATGGAAGTGACATAATATTCACATACATTTCAAGAAGAATGTTGAACTCGCCACCCACTTTAGATGTTTAAGCACAGACACCAACCCCAGCTTTACATAAAAGCACATGAATCTTTAACTTCTTCCACAAATCAAGTTTCCATGGCTTGACTTATTAAACTGGTGCTTTGAGATCAGGCAGATCTTGAGTCATGTGTGTGCAATTACTGGTAAAATAAAGAGTAAGTAAAACACTATAATGACATAGTTTACATAAAGTTCTGCATTCCAGTGATTTTGGGGGAGGAGAGTCCCTCTGATATGTTTCTGTGTTTCACTGAAGGACACCAGCATGAAATCAAAATGAGCACAGAAGGAGAGTAAAGTGAAATTAAAACAGGAAGGGAAGAATGTCAGCCTCGCATCACTTCAGCTCACATCTCCATGGAGACACCAGAAGACTTTTTATATTCATTAACAAAGCAGGGTGTCACTTTGACTGAAATGCATTTGAGGAATAAACATTATCACTACAATGTGCTGAATGTTTTGTGTCTATAATGAAAATCAGATGATGGCATTTAGTATTTTTATATCACACTGGTATTATCGAACCAAAGGCCAAACACACACCAGGAGCACAGGGCTGAAAACATTAATGTGTAATCCAGCAGTTGTGACCAAATGAAAACTGCCAGTACTCCCACATGTAAGATAGATGAGCGCTCTGCAAACTTCAACAAAAAAATGACAAAGGAGTTTTAACAGCTTGTATGTTGGCCTGCACATGACAAGATTTTCCTTCACTGTTATATTTGGACATATAGAAACATATTTTCCCCTAAGGAGTCCAAATATAGGATGGCCTTATTCTCAGTTTAGAAGTAAAGCCTGATTAAGTTTTTTTTTTTTTTTTTTTTTACTTATTGTTTACTCAGGCCAGTAGCTGGCTTTTTGAGGCCAGGCAGCCTGTTGTCTCGCATCCACCTCACTCTGGTCGTTCATCATGAGGAAATTGAATTGTTCTCCATGCCAAGATGCCACAGTGTACAATCAGCCATTAGTTTTTCACCCAACAGCTGGATGCTCCTGGAGCAAATTGCTCTGGTCTGCCCTGGGACAGGCCTTTGATTTATCTCTTTAGGAACCAGTTGGCTAAGTGGCAACTTTGTCTGTGGCTGGAATAATATTTCAGTGTCTCATGCTCAGTCAGTATCACACAGCTCATGAGCACATGTTTTGGAAAGTCTTATATGTTATTACAAAATGGGACACTTTTTAAGGATTACATTTTCAGGACTGATCAAGTTTTCATTAGTTTAGACACCAAAGAAAGACCGTTTTAATAGTGTCAAAACTTCACATTATTATTATTATTATTATTATTATCATTATCATCATCATCAGCATTATTATTATTATCATCATTATTATTGATATTAGAGTTAAGTACATGACTACTTATTACTTTTTCACTTTTATATTTACTGGTGAAATTTGACATTTAAAGACCTATTTAGTAATAATACCACATAATAATACCACATATCAATCCCCAGAGCACTTATGAGGGATAGAATTTGTGATGCGGCAGACATTTCTGGTTAATGCATCTGATCACTTGATGAATGTTTGTCCCATCACGGGTAGAACACTGGCAGAATACAGATACAGATACAGTTACAGATACAGTTACAGATATAGATCCGGATGCAGATACAGTTACAGATACAGATATAGATATAGATAATGATACAAATAGATATACAGATATAGAGCGGAAGAGCTGTGAAATAATGACATAGCAAAAGATTAATATTGTGTAATTTGATGTGTTTATTTTATTATCAGTAGGGGACGCAATGGAAAAGAACAATGACATGCTGAAGATCAGGTCTAAATAACTTCTCATCCTACTTGTTACAATCACATGTGAACTATTGCTTAAGTTCTGTGTTAATCTTAAGACAGAGGCTATTCTCTGTGTTCTTAAAACTACAATACTGTCTTATTTAGGTCAATATGATTATTCAAGTGAAATAAATAATGAAATTAAAAGCTGCCACAATAAACAGCTGGAGAGGGATGATGGCTACGACTTCAAATTTGAGTGACATTTGTGTTTCTTTGCTTACATTCACAAGAAGATCCAGTGTCATTTCTAAACCCTCAATGATGAAATTACTGTTTTTGTTGTATTTCTAGTACTTTGTATGACATAAGGTCTCCATATAATCTTTGTTTCTGATCAGTGAATCTGGTCACCTGGTGAATGTTTATCCCACATGACCTGTTTAGATTTTCTCCAAATTCACACTAAGTGTAGGAGGCTGGCAAAATACTATAGACACACATTTAACTTTATTTATCCCAAGGGGAAATTAAATAAAATCAAATCAAATCAGTCACTCTTGTATCAGTCATCAGCCTACGGTATTGCACATTATCGACTGATTTCTCTTTAGTGTCACTAGTGTCATTACAGTAGAGGCATAATAAAAGTATTCATTAACTCACTAATTAATTGCTGCTATAATGATCTCTTATCCAACCTTATCTTCTTCTATCACCTTTTTTTGTAAATAGGTTTGATTAATATATTTTATATTCTGACATAACATATCCTTTGTACAACTTTATCTATTCTCCTTCCATTTTTACATATTCTTTATTATTATTATTATTATTACATAGCATTTAATAGCAAGGTGGGAGAGAAATAGCATCTCAATTTTCTGCATGTCCTGTGCAACTAACAATAAAAAAAATCTTTGAATCTTTTCTTATTGTTAATAATGATGATGATAATAATAATAATAATTTATTTATTTATTTTAATAGTAGTAGTAGTAGTAGTACTAGTAGTAAAAGTGGTAGTAGTTTCATTTAGGAGATCGTTTAACGCCCTCAGTTTATTGGAGTACCGTGATTTAAGCGCTCGAACTCTTGTCAAATCGCTTCATCTTTACACAAAAATGTATTTAGATGTTAAATTCTCGACGCACGGCTGCTTCCTGTGGGATTGTATAAACTCCAATAATACCGCGTGGCACTTGGAGACACAAAAAAACCCAGGTTAAATCGAGGAGGGGCCTGCGGGTCAGATTTCCACAGAAGTGCGACCCTCGACTCATTGACGAGCATCCTGTTTGTGCTCAGCCTGCGTACATTCTTCGATCTACAATACTACGCAGGCGCAAAGACACGAGCAAACACCGATCCCTATGATTTGTAAATCAGGCGCCTTCCTGTGGGGAGGTCCAAGTTACGACTCCCTACTATCTCAGCATCCTTCCCAGCAGTAGGAAAAAAGAAGCTAAACAAGCCAAAGTTTTCCTCTGACTCGCGAAAAGAGGAGTCGACATGGATGAAAAAGAGCTGTTTGTGTGAAGAAACGACAAGCCTGACGAAACCAGTGTCCACACGGTTAAAGAATGATTACTTAGCTAGTTAGCGAGGAGTTATTTAGTAGTTAGCAGAGGAGACAAAAAAAGCAAAAGTGTTGGGAAAGTTAGAAGCTATGGCGCGAGACGGGGAAGACGCCGGGATGGTCAAAGCTGCAAAAGTCAAAAGGCAAAGGAAGAAGAAAACCAAGGAGAACAAAACCAGGACTGTCCACGCAAACATATTATATGATAACGCCAAAGGGGAGGAAAACCCCAACCGACACTATGCAAACAACAAGATTAAGACGACCAAATACACCCTTCTGTCCTTCCTACCAAAGAACCTTTTTGAACAGTTTCATCGCTTTGCTAATGTTTACTTTGTTTTCATCGCGTTGCTAAACTTTGTTCCAGTTGTCAACGCGTTTCAGCCAGAACTCGCCCTGGCTCCTGTAGTTTTTATTTTATCTGTCACTGCTATTAAAGACCTATGGGAGGACTACAGGAGGCACAGGTCGGATAAAGAAATCAATCACATGGACTGTCTGGTCTACAGCAGGTAAGCCAGGCCTAAGATCTGACTACTGGCAGCCAGTAGTGTCCAGCTGTTGCTGGAAACGTGTGTTTTCTTGTATTTTTCCATGTGCACCGGTAGGACAGACTGTTCCTCCTCAATGCATCTTACACTCATTCACATCAGCTGATTAGGGCACAATGTTCTGCACTAAAAAAGACATTCAAGACACATTTCTGGAAGTTAGGTGCCAGAACATGCATCCTGTCCATGCAGATTTAGTCACATTAACAGTATTTATGACTCCAAAATTGGGAAAATAAACCTTGCATGCCTCAGGTGAAACCTGGCTGTCACACTTGGACTAATGTTACCTGTGGAGTCCAGAAAAATGCATCTGCCAAGGAGGTGTGAATCATCACCTGGCATCACCTGATACAAATCCACCTCATGACAACCTGTTGCCCTTCAAGGCCTTCTTCACTCCTAACAAAAACTGTGTGTGCACCTATTTTCCTGAGTGTGTGTATTTTGCTAATGAAAAGCAGCACTGTCTGTCGTCCATGTACAGAGCATAGTTCACGGTAATCAAAAGGCTCAGTGTTTACTAGCTGCACAGTTTTTACTAAGTCTTGAGTCGAAGTTGTTCTGTCAGGGTTGGAAATAATTAAATTTTCTTCTACTGTGGTTATACTGTGCAAAACATCCCCTCTGTGAACCTGGTGAGGGCTAAGTTTATTAACATGACGGGTGTTTTATTCAAGGTGAAACACTCATCAATTACATTTTTTTTCTTTCTTTTTCTGAGAGCTTCTAACGCCACCTGAACCTATATTTCAAATGCAGTTCTTCACTTGGGCACATTTCATTTGGTAAGAGTAAGAAGAGCACAAATTACATATTTTTTAATCAAAAGACACTAATATTTACAAGGTCTGCAGGTGGTTCTTCTCATGTGTAAGGTCTGTTTATGCTCCAGAATCTACATTTACAAGAAGTAAATCAGACATGCACACTTATCAAGCCAAACCATTCAGTTAAACTAACAAATTCAACAAAATGGAATGTAAATGATCTGCTTTTAATCTATTTTACACACTGCTACCAAAAACCACTAGATCACTGAACGTTCTGTCTGACCAGTTATCTTGTTGTTGTCCATCTGAGCTGATATGTTTCTCCATAACCGGATAATTAATGTTATGTGTGTGGGCTGTACTTTTTCTAGGTCATGCACAAAGAATTTAAAGGAATAAAATTATAATTTTATGTTCAGTTTGCAAAAGAATGACATTTGACTGTTGTTAAATTGCAGAAAGTATTCATTATAATCACATTGACCTCATTTTACACAACCTTTGTTGTCTGATGCAGTACAAAAGTGTTTTTTTTTTTTTATTCTTGCATAGGTCTTATGTTGTGATGGAGAATTAGGGTCAGACTGAGGTATTTGACAATTTGACATTCCTAATATTTTGAGAAAAAAAAACACAATATGCTACAAGAAAAAAATGTAAATATTACAAGAAATGAGTTGTAGTGTTTGGAGGATAATGACAAAAATGTTGCACAAATAAAGTCATGCTAGATTGAGAAGGTAAAAAGGTATAAGAATTAAATATTATTTATAGAAATAAAATTGTGACAAAAATCATTATGTAATTTAATAACTATTAATAGATAGGCCTATATATTCTTTTAAAGATGTGACTTTTCCTTTAAATATTATGATTCCCCCTCTTGTAATATCATGCATTTCTAAAAGCTTTTTTTTTTTTAAATCTTCATAACACAAGAACTTTATTCCTGTAATATTATGACATTGTTTTCCAAAATATGATGCGTTTTTCCTCTTCAATGTGGCACTCATAGTTTGTTATATATTGTAACTATAGGAATAATTAATGATAAAACAGGGAAGTGTTTTACAGTAGTTAAAACGCCATCTACAACAGCGCGCTCTGAATACTGTGAAGTTTTGTAGCTGTGACTGTAATGTCTGAAACAAAGCTCTTGCCTAAGATGACGTGCTCTGTAGTATTTCTGTCTTGGTATGTGTCATGGTTACATTGTAAACGTACACTATGTACGTTTAATAAGGTGTGAAGTCAAAGATAACAAAAACCATGTGCTTTACACTCACGCATACATAATATAAACTGCCTGTGCAGACACATTTATAACATGTCTTCAGCACAGGATTTCTGTTACATTTGGTGTTTATTTGTCATAGCATATGGGTGATTCTCCTGAAGCCAAAATAAGATGTGGCTGTGGGTAGGGCTGTGTGATCTGGGTAGAGTCAGAATCCACAATCTGAATCATGACCTTCTCACCTCTTATTAAATGTGAGTTTAACTCCAGTTTTCTAGTTTTTTCCCCTGCATGATGGATTTTTTGTTGTCTGACTAGAAACGAATTATTACATTATTACATTTCTGACATCATCTAGATCAGAGGTGTCAAACATATGGCCCATGGGCCAAAAACGAACCCTGCTGAAGGTTCAATGCGATCCACAGAATGAATATGCAAAATGCAAATTGGCACGTCGTTTTGATCATAAAGTCAGATTATGTATTTTTCAATTCCAGACGCCTGTTATTAAAGGTTTTGTTCCTTTGTAGATCCACTGTGATCTGTAAGTTCTAATTCACGTGTAAATGATAAACTGAGACATAATATTTGTGATTTGCTTGTTAAAGTTGCTTTTATTTTTCTTAAGAAATTTCAGGTTGTTCATCGATGTTCACGGTATTCAGTGTAGCTTAAATGTCAACATTTTCATACTGAAATTTAACTTTTTATGGATTAAAATAATGAGCATGATCATTTAAAAACAATGACAACTCCAAATTTTTCTATTAAATTACTGGTTTGAGATAAGATTGTGCCATATGTGGCCCCTGAACTAAAATGAGTTTGACATCCATAATTTAGATGAAATAAAAACAAATCCATGTTTTCCTGTGCATACAGCTGCAGTGTTTCTATTAATTACATAGACTGTGACGGGCTAACTTCTCCCACTAGAGTTTTACGATGAATTAAAAATGTTTTTACACTCTAGCATAAGTCAAAAGCGTGGGTAAACGAGACTAAAGTATTGGTATAAATGGGCTGAAATAAACTCACTGACCTCTCCATCTGCGCTAGAGACAACACTGCTATAATCATACCAGAGTTTAGTGTTATGTGTTTATGCTAAAATACCATTTATTTTATTTTTCGTCTGTATGACCACAGACAAAATTAAGAGCAATCACAATGTAAGATTGTGAATCTCTCATCCCTCATTTGTTTTGTATTTGTGTTACAAGAATATCCACAGATCCTTAAAAGTCATTTAAAAAGTTTTGAATTTGATGGTGCAAAATTAAGTCCTTAAATATCCTTGAAATTGATAATTAATAAATCTGATCTATCTATCCATCTATACACACACACAGGTGTGTATATATATATATATATATATATATATATATACACGTGTGTGTGTAATTGGTGTTCGGCATTTTTATCACAGCAGACATAGGAATGAGT
>JAPSES010000258.1:15449348-15488186 GCA_029822895.1 Maxillicosta whitleyi
CCCCCCCCCCCCCCCCAAGCACCATTACAAGACACCTCTTTAACATATTCTGTGAAGTCTGTAGAGACAGACTAGACCTGTGGTATTTTTACACAGAGATGCTTTACTACTAAGTAGGGTTTCACAATATACAGTATCTCAAAAAAGGAGTACACCCCTCATATTTCACCAACCATTTTATTACATGTTCTCAGTATAACAGATAAAACTTGGAGTAGTAGGTGCACAGCTTGTGTAGGTATATAGGTGTATATAGTTTATTGTATAAATACTGCCATAGTTGTTTTTTGTGAGATGTTGTCACTAGCTAATACAAGAAATCAAGGTTTTGCTTCCTGAAAAACACTAATATTGAAAAACTGAGATTGTTCCTCTTTGAGACATTTTTACTCAACAAAAATTCAATATGTAACTTGTTTGCTTTTTGTCTAAAATTAATTGAGTATGTTTCTCTAGTCAGATATGGTATATAATTGTAGTGAAGAAGGAGTATGTTTCAGGCAGTTTTTGTCATATGAGTTCATGCAGCCAGAAAACAATCATATGTATAACATTGAAAAAAATTAAAAATAGAGATTTAATTTAGCCACATCAACCAGCTCTACAATTACATTGCACTGTAGGATCCAGAAGTTTTGGAGTTGACTATACATGGGATTTAAATATGAGCATCTTAGTATCTGCCGCTTCCCCTTTTTACTGTTATTTTTGTAAATTGGGATGTTAAATGTATCCACCCGTTTAAAAAATGGGGGTACTACACGGCATGCAGTGTATTCAGTTTGCCTTTGATTGCAATATGTTTAACATATTTGCATTGCCCCCAGTTACAACCATAGTTTCCAGAACCCTGCGTTTATGCCAAGTCAGTCCCTACACTCATTTCCTTACTGTTAAAGTTTATGTAAAGCAGAAATGAGAAATGTCCTCCGGGCTTGCAGTAAAGCGGCCGAGCTGACCTGCACTCACATGATCCTGACAGTTATTCTTTGCTCAGAAGGAGACCAGATGCTGCAGGTATTCAGTTGCCAGGCTACACTCGAGCACAGGGCAGAGCAGTGGAGGTGAGGTGAGCAGCCAGGGCTTGTCTCAGCAGTGTTTTATTACATTACAGCCAATGGCACCAAGTCTAATCTCACTACCCTCTGTAAGAGAAAGCACTTCCCGTCTCAGAGCGTTATCAATTTGTCGAACAGCGTGAGCTATGAACTAGGACAAGCTGTATATGCGCTATAGCCGCTCACGGCTCAGGGACACTGTTATTAATCTATAATGGTGTTGACGTGTCAGCCCGCCTGCTGTCAGAGGCCAAAGGATGAACATTCCTGTTAGTAAACATGCTGACAGTTGTGTGACTTTGAGAGAAGCTACAGCGCTGATGATTAAGGACTGCGCCCAGCTAAAGGTTATGAGGCAACATAACTAACAGTTGTAATCCTTGATTTAGCAATGGGATTTCAGCTGCCATTAAAAGCTCTACCCATTTTCCTCTGATTTAATACAGTTCAACATACATCTAAGTTTGACTTGAGGTTTTTCTTGAACCCAGTTTGAGCTTCCTTGGGTGACATCAACTTTAGACAGAACTGAGATTTGAGGGTCAGTGATGAAGCAGGGAATGACCCGATTGACCCCAAAAGCCTGGGGGGGTTCACAGAGCAGCAGCACAGTCAGTGCTTCTATATCAGAGGGCATTTGTGCTGAGATAAGGGCTTGAAGTAAGGGAAGACCATGATGCTTTGGAGGGTGATCGATAGAGGTGCTCAGCAGAATAAACTGATGTTGTCGTTTGTGGGCTTTTGCTTTAGAGGAATGCTCTGTTCCTGCTACGGTATCAGCATTTTACAGCTTGGTACAAAGACATATTTATCATTTTCACTGTGCCTCATGGAGCCTGGATTGGATTTTTTGGGTCTCTACCAATATTAGAGAGTGAAAGAATTCTAATATTGATAAATAGTTGGATACATTTCTTAACAGTTCATGATGGAGATTCTGTTCTATTCCATATCCTATTCTAAACAGGTAATATTTATAATTTATACATGTTCAATATTAATCCTGAGGAGGAACTCCAAATTTAGATACTAGCCTATATATTAAAAATGATTAATGACTGGAGGCACAGGTTAAAGCTAAAGTAGGCATGATGATCGAGACAAAAGGTCTTTTCTACAATGTGAATCACATTTTTTCTCATCTATTTGACTGAAAACTCCACATTTTTGCATCATTTTTGGCTGATTCTTTCATAGTATTTAGACAGTAGTGAGAAAAACAAACTCAAAACAAATCTGCTCAAGGGTGAAGTAAACATTCATCCATATTTTTCTATCTGCATACATCTGTGACAGCTGGCAGTGCTTACGGAGGCCTGTCAGTCTTATTTCTTCTGTGATAGTTTCAGACTGAACTGAACCATCCCAATGACATAAATGACCTCCGATGTTGTGTTTTATAGTGCACGTAGAATGTCTGTAACCACCAGGAGTTCTCATAGTTAAAGTAATTCAGCGCGTCATAAATCATCATGAGTGTTTCATCAATGGCATCAAGACAATACAAACTCCTGTACCTTTAATTGGATTAATCACACACTGTTAGTTTTGAAAGACTCCAATGAATTATCTTAAACAGATTTAAATGTACTTACAACTCTAGTAACTTTAATTGTTCAAAACAAGTTTTCTGTAAAATATAATAATCACACAGGAACTTGAATCCAATACAATTTAATATCAGTGTAGTAGGAAAGTTTGATTAGCCTTTATTAATGAGTTATTTTAAGATGCACAATGTCTGATTACCATGAAAAGAAGATCACATGTCAAATTAAAGGGTCATATTTTGCTGAACTCACTTTTATTAGTCTTTGGTTCATTTATTTGCGTATTAGGACTCTAATAGTTCATATAGTTTGAATTCAAACCCTCCAGGTGCTGCAAAGCTATCTTTACATTAATTCCAGCAAAAATTGAGTGGATTTCTAAACCTGTTTCAACTCCTTTTTATAATAATATAATTTTATAACTGTCACAGCATAAGTCACAACATTTGCACATATAAGGTCAAGACTTCCAACAAACATTTCTCTGAGTTCGACATAATTGTTTAATAGGAGCAGCATTTCTAATAAAAACTGAAAATATGTCCAAACTTTGAGCCGATTACCGAAAATGGTCAGTTGTTGGTTGGCTGAATGAGACAGAGCGGCACAGCCAACAACCTGGAAGGGGGTGAGGTCATGTGCATTTAAAGGGCCAGCACTCAAAATTTTTTTTTTTTCATTACTCAAAAATAGGGTTGAAGATGTACCTGTAGAGATTAATTCGTGAATTCAGACCCAAGCAGAGCATTTACAGTCTATGTAGACCACAAAGAAATGTTTTAAAAAGTATAATTCCATTTCAGGAAACAAAATATCACTCTTTTTAAGATTTCTATGTTTTAAAATCATTAGTCACAAATAACTAGGGATGCACTGATACCAATTTGTTTCAAACTGAATACAAGTACTTACATCTGAGTACTTGCCGATACAAGTACCAATATGAGTAGAATAGAGTAGATAGAATAATACCATTACAATTCTTAGTTACTTTGAAAATGTGATTTATTGTTGCCATCATTAGTCTGACTGGAACAAAGTGTTGCTACTGACATTTAATTCATTGGAATTAGTGTTTCTTAGTGACTCAAGAAGAAAGTCAGTAATAACAAACATGGAGAGGACAGAGGTAACACTAATGTGGATACTAATGTAGCAGCGTTTCCACAGGTAAGGTTTAAAAGTGAAGCTTTAGGAGGGAAAGACAAATGAGTTTTAAAGTTAATTTTCACTTCTACAGGGGGGGGGTCCGCATCACTCCTTACCCTCATAGTATTATAAGTAGGACCAGCCCAGTCCTGGGTAGTTTTAATAAATATGTCAGTAGTTTTTCATGAACTCATACAGTTGCTCTTTGAACAGATCCTCTACCTCCATAGTTCCTGCTGGTATTCTTTGTCTGGGTACACATCTGTGAGCACCTGAAAAATGGACAAAACTGTGTACGCAGAGGACCGACAGAATTCTCCATCTGTATCCATCTGTGTCTTTGATGTTATTTTTGTCATTTATTTTTGAAGTCTCCACACTGCTGACATTATTCTCCCGTACCTGCTGCACTTAAATGAGTACAAGTAGTCATGCTAGTAGGTATCGGGCCCGATACTGGGATCAGTATCGGTGCATCCCTACAAATAACAATAGCATGAAGAACACAAATCAAGTAAAATTCCAGCATTCAACATCCTTCTTCATATGGACTAGTCAGATTGTCATTATTGTATCTGCCTTCCAAACTAGTCATATCAGTTGTTGCAACATAATGTCTGATAAGTCAGTCAGGCTCTAGTGCGTCACAACATTTTGTAATATTTCTTCTCACAGTAAACTTTATGCTCCTTGTCTCCTGACAGAATTCATCGAAGTGGCAGAAGAGATGCACTTTACAAAGAAAACCTGCTGCTGAGAGGCTGCACAATCCGCAACACAGAGGAGGCTGTGGGAATAGTTATTTACGCAGGTTAACTTCCAAAACAATCAGCTGACACGCTCCATGCATGACCTCTGACTGACTTGCACTAACTGTCTGTGTCTTGGCAGGTCACGAGACCAAAGCCATGCTGAACAACAACGGCCCGCGTTACAAGCGCAGTAAACTGGAGAGACAGATGAATGTAGATGTGTTCTGGTGTGTCATCATCCTGCTGGTCATGTGCCTTTTTGCTGCTGTTGGTACGTAGAGTTATGCAAATGTTTGAAATGCCTGCAATCCAATAAAAGACTTAAGTTGAAAGCTGCATTTCCCTAAATTTACTGTAAAAATAAAACTTTAGATGGACTTTTCCCTGTTCTTATTTATATCCTGTGTTGCAGTGTTTGTATGAGTTGACCTTGTGATGTTGCTGTTGCAGGTCATGGGCTGTGGATGTTTCAGTACGGAGATAAGAGGCCTGTGTTTGACGTTCTCAGTCCAGAGGGGACAGACTTATCACCCATCATGTCAGCTATTTATCTGTTCCTCACTATGATCATCGTCTTTCAGGTACACAACATGGAGATGCATAAAGAAACCAAAGCACAGAAGTGTACAAATAAAACATACATCATCTCAGAGTTGTAAATGTTTAATCCTACTGTGTACAATCTTAGTCGTTATGTAACATTATCACAGTCCCACAGAGTGTGTGTGACCTCTAGATCTTTATCTATACATTTATTCTGGATAGGATTGATAATGTACAGTGACATATCTCTGTGCTTCACGTTGCACAGTAATCTCTATATTACACAATCCAAATTTGAAAAAGTGCCAGCTGACAGGTATTGATCACCACTTTCTGCTTTCATGCAAAAATGTCAGATAAAATGTCACCCTGTCCTGGGTCTGATGGTGCGGTAGTGATGATTGGTTGGATATACCCTGCTCAGTAGTTCAACAACCAGCGTTGCCAGGCCTGATATACTCCCAAATAAACACATGACTCTGTTGGCATCCAGGCACAGATGTAGAGTACAGGCTGAACGTTCCTCCCAAAAGCTATGACTCATTTCTTCAGAACCACTTTCCATAAGTGTTAGTTGGAAATGCCCTGCTTGTTACACCAGCTTACAGTATATGCAGTTTTATTATTTTGACCTGTAGGAAGTCTAATTTAAACAGCAGGACCATCTGTAGTATAGCAGTGGAAAAAATTATACATAACATTCCACAGTGAAATACAGTTACTATAGTTCTAGTTCCTTGAATGTGTAGCAGTATTGTGGTCAAGACCCCCTTAACCAAGAACAAGTTGAGCCTGAGACCAGATTAGATACACAAGAAGAGCATCATAGCATGCTTTTTAAATATTATTATTTTAAGTGCTATATGCTATGTTTATGTCCTCTATTGGAAGTCGCTTTGGATAAAATCATCTGCTAAACGTAATGTAATATAATATTACAGATTGATTTTAAAGAAGTGGTTAAAAGATTTTTGGGATGAAATATAACTCTTAAAATGCACCTGAATGTAGCACTGTCCCTTCATTTGTTATGATTGGTCTGGAAGTGGAGTCATGAGTACTGTTGATCCTGAGGAAGACAACAGCAAATGAAAGTATACATGAGACTAAGACCTTCAAAAAGGCCTAAAGTTCAAACTCATGTACAATAACACTCCCGTGTATTTCCGTTAAAGTTTCCAATGTCTATGTCTATTAATTCTAATTCAAAGACAGATCATTTTATTCTAGTCAGTCTGTCAGCCCATCTCAGTAATACAGCGACGCAGTGACTCAGTAGCACTACATCACACATAAATTTCAGTAGGAGTTTAAGTAAATTGTCATCCAAAGGTAGTGAAATACTTTACCTTCTTTACCAGATTAATTATATATAACTGGATTATTTTTTATCAAAAGCAATTATGAATGTAAGTTTAATATGAAAATAAGGAACTTATGTATTAAATCCAGTGTTTGCTTTTAGTGCTTTATCTTCTGAAGAGTTCTGGCTACTTATTGGAATAAACCTGTTTCAGTGTTCATCCATATCTCCTGCAGGGTTTTTTTTCTTTTTGTTTTACCTCTGGCTGTTTAACACTGCTCCTGGAGCAAAAATGCAGCAGCTCAGCTTCGTTTGATCGCATATTCCCATCCATCTTCCTCTTGATCTCATTCCAGAAGTTTTCAGTAGGGCTTCAAAGTCTGGAAATTTTGAGTGGTGTGCTAATTTTTTCCAGATCTGTATGTTCAATAAACTTACTGACAGTCTGTTCTCTGGTGTAATAATGTGATCTATGTGTTTGTCTTCTTCCAGGTGCTGATACCCATCTCCCTTTTTGTGTCGATTGAGATTGTCAAGATCTGCCAGGTGTTCTTCATCCATCAGGACATGGATCTGTATGATGAGGAGACTGACTCTCACCTGCAGTGCAGAGCTCTTAATATCACTGAGGATCTGGGCCAGATGCAGTACATCTTCTCTGACAAGACGGGCACCCTGACTGAGAACAAGATGGTGTTTCGTCGCTGCACGGTGGCAGGGGTGGAATACTCGCACGATGCCAATGGTGAGACAAAATGGCACTAAAATACCCTCCACCCCCTGAACAGATGCATTTACAGGGTTTCTGCACATCCATAAAGAGCCTTAAAAAGTCTGAAAATTGAATCATCTGAAATTTAGGCCATAAAATACTCAATTAATTCATTGTAATGTGTGACGATTGTTAAGAGTAAAGAATGGGAAGAGTGTTTAAAAATGTGATGAAATCTGGGGCAAGTTGTTTTGTTATTATGACTTTATAATTTACTAATTTAAGGTGTTTTCTTTAGAAAGTGCAGCTGGATGGAGCCAAATGTGGACCGATACTGTGTTCATTTGGTGAAAATACTAATGGAAAGCTATTTTTTTGTCAATTAAATCTAACTTCTTTTTCAAATATTACATCAGTTTTGGAATTCTTCATAAAGTCGTCAGAAAAATCACTTCTCTTAATTTCTCACTTGTGCATCATTTATATGCTGTACATAATATAATGTTTTTATGTTATATATATATGTTTTTAAAATGTGAAATCCTTTTTTCTTTTTTATAATGGATAAAAATTTAAATATAACATAAACTCTGCAATTAAACAAAACCCTAGAATATTAAAATTTAAACTGAAAAAAATTTTTTTTTTTTTTAAAGGATGACAGGATTCATCCAAAACTATATTTAAAATGAAAAAAAATCATTTTTAATATATTTACATTGTTTAAATACATAGATGTAATTGGGGTTTTTTTCTTCAAAAGTCTAGAATAAAAATTTGACTGTATGATTATAGAATTTTTGTTTTCAGATTAACAAACGTCAAGGTAAAGTTTACTTTATATAGCACATTTAAAACAACGCAAGCTGCACAAAGTGCAGTACAAAGATGTAAGTAAAATACATGATGTAAGAAATGTGTAAGAATGAGGTTAAAATATACTAAAAATAGATAACAAATACAAAATAAATAAAACAGAACATCTAAAACACAATCAGTATTGGACAAGGTTTATGTTCATTCCACTGCACATTCATTTGAAGATATTTAGATATAAAAGCTTTAACAGCCACCTCTGAACACCATCACCATATATTTTTCTATATTAGCCTACATCATAAATATCACCTAACACTATGGGCCCTGATTTAGTTCTTAATTATTCATTCATAAATCTGTTGCTGTGAAAACTCCTGTGTGTCAGCCACTGTTTTACTGTTATTGTCTGTGTTGTGCAGCCAGAAGACTTGCTATGTACCAGGAGATGGACTCTGAGGAAGAGGAGTGCACGTCTCACGGTGGAACCCTTCCCAGACGGGACAGTGTGACGAGCCACCAGAGCGCCCGGGTGGTTCTGCGCTCCCAGAGCACCAAGTCCCACCGGAGGACGGGCAGCCGAGCGGAGGCCAAGCGAGCCAGCATCCTGTCTAAACACACGGCCTTCAGCAGCCCAATGGTCAGTGCGCCTCGCCGTCCCGCCACATTCGTTCTCCGTGCTATCTGCTCTTCACTGATAAATCCTCCTCTGTCCTGCAGGAAAAAGATATCACCCCCGACCCTCAGCTCCTAGACAAAGTCAATGAATGCAGCAGTCAGATGGACTTCATGCGCTTCCACAGCCAGCCCATGTCCCAGCTGCCCTCTGACCTCTCAGACATCATTGATTTCTTCATCGCTCTCACCATCTGCAACACGGTAGTGGTGTCCTCCCCCAACCAACCACGGCAGAAGGTAAAATTCTCGGAGGGATACGCTCCTCATGCTCTGTAAAGAATGACCTCATCCCATTTAAGGCAGCTAGATTTAATAGAAGCTGGTTTTTTATTTCAAGTTATTTACAGTAACTGCAGCCGTTTAAGTGAGTCTTCACATCACATGACATTACTCACGGCTGTCTCACTTTGTGTGTCCTCTGGCAGGTTGTTATACAGCGCTGACAGGATTACATTAACAGAGTACTCTGCAGCCAGAGTCAAGAGAATGTAACTTATACTAGGTTCTCTTCCTCATCAGACCTTTATCTTGTTTGTTTTCTTGCTCTTGACTAACGCTAGAAAATTGCTAATTATATAAAACATTGACATTCTGTTTCTGTGCGTGTTCAGGTCTTTTATGTGATTTCTGCTATTAACCCTTAATAAAAACAGAAACAATTTCACAATCTGTATCTCCTAAACTCTAATCCCTCCCACTTGAGATGTGAGCAGAGGAGCAAGGAGCCAAAGCAAAAGGCATTTAACAAAATTAGACATTGTCACCTCTGAGTTATCATTTTGGTAAGATATGATGTGTGGAACTGCTGCATCATCTGGTATTTTTTTATGTTCTGTTGTGTTTGAACAGTTCACAGCATGGCATAATGCGTCAAACTATGTAGGAATGTCACTTATTTTTTCTTTCATTAAACACACACGTTTGATCGTTGGATCATTTTACTAATACAACATCCGAAGAAGGAAATCTTTAGTATTTAAATGTGTGCTCCTGCTGTGGTTTGTATATTCCAGATGTATGACATACTTCTTTGAGACATCACAGGTCCAATTGCTGAGAAGGTTTCTGCTAACAATATTCTCAGTCATAAGTCCTCTAGCCGGCCTCCCCATTCTTCTTTAGGAATGAACACATCTGTATAAATGCAACCCTGACATTGATTTTTGGGTCACAAATATGAAGAACATGGACTTGAGGAGGCCTAGAATCAAGAAATGAGAAACGCCTGTAGTAGTAGATTATGTTGTGAATCAGCATCATAAGAGTCATTTCTACCACTACTGTTGATAAGATTCTGTTACATGACTCAGAAGCAGGTTTAAAGACAAGTGTCACAAAGTATTACGACCATTATGTCATTATATTCTAACAAAATGCCATCGCATAACATCAGAGATTAATATGACACATTGAAAGACAAGCGCAACTCTTTGCAGAGGATTAAATTACAGATTTATCTGAAACCGAACATTATTGGAAATATTTGATATGATGCACATTCACAATAACACAAATCTATCATCTATTTATTTTTCAGTCCAATCCAACTTTATTTATAACACACTTTAAAACAACCACAGTGGACCAAAGTGCTGTACAGGAAAATAAATAAAAAACAGAATAAAATAGATAAAAGCTATGTTCAATTAAAAACAACAAATTAAGAATAAGAATCAATAAAACCAATACCAAGTTAAACAACTGCAACTTTCAGTGCAGAAATGTTGCATATTAAATTAAAGGATGTGAGATGCACATACTACTTAAATATAATGTGTTTTATTATACTTAACCCATAAAGGCCCAGTGCTACTTTACTGTCAGTTCCTAAATTAAATTATCTGTTTATTTAACTTTTCTGAAGTGATTTATCACCATTTAAATTTAAGATAATATTATCCTGTGTATTTTGCATTTCATCATAAATCAGTTATTTTCCTGTATTTAATTTACTGATCATGAAGCTGATCATAAAAGCTTAAGTTAAGGGTTATTACATCAAAAACAGAAAACTGCAGAAAAAGTGACTTTGTCAGTAAAATCTATCATTAACTGAACATAAACCAATCATTTCCATCCACTGTCATTGATCTAGCTCCATAGGCTTTACTGGTGAATCAATGTTGTAGAAGATGACAGTTTTTCCACTTTCACTACGGAGCCTCCAAACGTCCAAACGGGTCAGATATGATGACTAAGAAAAGATGACAAACTGCATTTTACACCAATTATTTACATGTTTGATAGGATTAGTGGATCAACAGTTATCGAACAGCTTAGATCAGTTGATACCTTTAGTCTGTGTTGGATGTTTTATGAGTTAATATAAGCTGTTGCACATTACATTATAATTTCTTCTAATCTCTTATAAAATGATTGTAACTATGTCATTCTTCATTGAAAAGTGTAACAGTAATCACTGCACCTGATCAAAGGTGATTACTGTTATGTATAATAGGAATAAAGAGAGAACAGTGTCTGCAAACTAAATTATTACAACTTTACAATGACACTATTTTTACCACCACATCCTGCAAAAAAAACAAAAAAACAACCAAACCTCAAATTTCCTACACACTGAATTAATCAGAGGGCAGCTGACTGCAAGCTGAGGCTGTGTCTGATGGTGTGTGTAAATAAAACGATTTTCTTATCCATTGTGATTCTTCTGCTTTGTGACTATTGCACATGTTCTCATTGTGTCACAGACAAAGCCATAATTTATCAGCGCTGCTCTGTTGTAATTTGTTTCACTGTTGGGTCTGTAAGCCACTTTCTTCTTGCTCCTAGGATTGGTTATGAAACATGATTAGTACGTACAAAGATGGAGAGTACTAAAAGTAGAATCAATAGTGGGTTCAATATTCTACTGATATCTCTCCAAGCACTTATACAAGCTCTGGGATATTGTTTTCCTTCTTTTGAACACCTCAGGAGTAGTTTCCATCTTTTGACACAAAGGATAAAATTTGTCGTCTGTTTTTGTGACAAGGTTTCCAATAAAAACAGAATCGCAAAAAACACAAAAACCCTCCAAAAATTCTCATAAAGCTCCATCTGCACGTAGCTTCCACTGTTTTGTTGACCAAATCTTTGATGTGTTCGCTCCAGTCACAGTTGTGTATCCGTGCTTTGTTTTGTTTTGGGTGAGCCTGGGTGTGGTTGTCCTGTTCAGAGGTGATATCCTCTCCTGTCCACGCTGCATGGTGCACCGTCCTGCCAGTCAGAGCCACAAATCTGTGACACATTACTGTACTTTGTGTTTCTGTTTGGGGGTTATCTGATAAGATGGAAGGGAATGTAAATCTGCACAGAAGAGCTGGCTTTGATCCAGTATCTCTTCTGTTTTTGTGCTGTGTTTTATTTCTTTTTTTTTTTTTTTTTTCTCTGTGTGCCAGTGTAATTGTTCACATTTTATTACGATGCCCTTGTGGCTAACCCAACACCTGAATGATTTATACAGTTTATGTGTGAGAAATGCAGCTCCACTGCCAGAAGAGCTCCAAGTGAGTCACTCTTTCTGCTTTTGTACTGCACCGCCTTGGGATAAAGCACTGGCTGAAGGATTAAAGCCAGGGAATGCATTTTCATCATAGCTTTCTTTTCTGAAGCACCACATCAGTATCCAATCTGTGAAAGAGTTTGCACAGGTGGAAGGTTACAGTTGACATGTAACAGATTACTTATTACCCTGTACTACAGATCAACAAAGTAATTTCTTACAGGTGAAACAATATTCCAACAAATGTTCTAAAATTGAGCTAAAGAATTAGTTTAGAACTTGCTACACTGTCATATGTAACTATTGGCTCCCCAACACTGGATATCTGTGTGTGATTGTCTGGTCTTATTTGTGGCTTTTTGTCTTCCAGGTCAGGATGAGATTTGAGCTGAAGTCCCCAGTGAAGACCATCGAGGACTTCATCAAACGCTTCACACCCAGCAGGCTTACCTCAGGCTCCAACAGCAGCAGCTCGTCCAGCCTCATCACTAACCGCTCCTCCAACAGGGGCTGCTCCAGCATCCTGTCCTCCCCTTCCGCAGAGAGCACGCTCACCAAGCTGGACGAGGAGAAGCCTCCAAACCTGGAGCACACCTTCAGCCCTGTGCCACCCTGTTACAACGAAAAGGCCTGGGCTGTAGCAGAGGGAGAGCTGCGGTATGAGGCAGAGTCACCTGACGAGGCCGCGCTGGTCTATGCTGCAAGAGCCTACAAATGCTCCCTGGTGGGGCGGCTTCCGGACCAGGTGACTGTGGAACTGCCTCACCTGGGGAAACTGAGCTTTGAGCTGCTGCACACACTGGGCTTCGACTCCACCAGAAAACGCATGTCTGTGGTGGTTCGGCATCCGCTCACTGACCAGATTACCGTCTACACTAAAGGAGCAGACTCTGTCATCATGGACCTCATCAAACCCCCCAACACAGGTGAGAACTCACTCAGTTTGTTGTTCTGCTGGTGGTGCTTCTCCATTCCTCATGAATGTTAGAGCTGTACCTTATGATGTGTAACTTTGTCAAGTGACCCCAGATAATTTCATTTGCTCTTCACATGAGCATGGTTATACTGTGAAGCTGCTGTGTCCGGTGGCTTCTTTGTTGTCTTTGTTTGCAATTTTTTCAAACATCTTCAACTGGTCGTACTCATTTCATATTTCATATGAAGCATCATATGAAACTATGTTCAGTTTTGAGATTATGTTATATATAAAGATATGCCTTTAACTAATGGGCCATATTTTGATGGCTTATAAATTACTTATACTTATAATAAACCACATCTAATTTGATGGCTTATAACATGGAAAGGGTTACAGAAATCAATATAGTTACTATTGAGCACTGACAGGAAGTCATATATGGACTTCCATTTAATTTGTTCTCCGGTGAACGTACCACCCACTCTATTGGGAGATTGAGCTCCTGCATTAAGACCACAGAGCTCCGACAACCTCATAAATTCAAGTTGTTATTGATCCTTGATAGAACGTACCATTGAGATACCAGGCCATTGGTTCTTTTTTTGATGTCAATTAACACTGTAAACACTGGAATATTTGTTAGCATTTACGCCTCACAGCAAGAAGATTCCATGTTGGATTCTCAGTCAGACTGGAGCATTTCTGTGTTGAGTTAAGCTTTTGTCTTGGCACTGCGTGGGTTTCCTCTTGGTGCTCCAGTTTTCCTCACCATTAAAAACAGGTACATTTAGGTTAATTCTCCTCTCAGTGCCCTTGACACTGTCCTGATGAAGATCTAGAGTTGGTCCCTGAGTGCCTTCAGTGTTAGCTCACTGCTCCTAATGTGTTTGTGTGTGTTATGTGCTAATGCTAATACAAGGGTGTGTGTGTGTGTGTGTGTGTGTGTGTGTGTGTGTGTGTGTGTGTGTTATGAGGAAAATGCAGAGACCAAATTTCCCTACAGGGATAATAAAGCAAGTTAACCTCAGTCTTTAACCTTAGCCTCTTTCAGTTGAGACTGTCTTTCTAACTATGTAGCATAATTTTGGGATTAAAATAATGGCTAATATCTTTTTTTTAATAAATCATTAAGTATCATTCATTAATATTCATATCAATCATTAAGTAAGTTGTAACTGACAATGAATAATATCTTATAAAAAAAAAAAAAGCTGATTTGAAAGTGATATCTAAGTGCACTGACACGTTGGCAGACATTTACAGCCTTTTGTCAACATTTGGCATAAATATATAGAATAACAGGTTTGGAAAAACACTTGTAACCATGGTATATTAGCATTTTTTGGTCTCTACCATTTTAAAGACGAACATGTCTTTGGTTATAAAATCTGACTCACTGCTGCATTTGGGTCAGACTTAATTCTTAATTTGGTTTTATTAGCTGGTTTTTGTTCACCAAACTGCTGCTATTGATGCTGCCACTTAAGATGCTTTGTTTACATGACATCACACTGGGGTAGAACGAGACAAGCAAAGTCATTTATCTAATCAGTCGAGCCAAATATTGACCTATACAACCCTATTGGATTGTTATTATACTGTGGATTTATGTTATTAAATGCTCTTGGAAACCGAAATAGGTAGTGGTCAAATGACATAATGAGTGCAATTCAGATTAAACATTATCATCAACATTATGTACCTATCGAGGAGTTGCCTGGCCAGCCATACGTCTTTTCCAATGAGAAATCCATCTGAAATTGCGGGGCTTCAATCCAAACATGAATGTTGGACTAGCAGGTGCAGACTAAACCAATCACAGATAAGACAGGCGTGATGCTTTTGTCTGAGAAAAGTAATAATTCAGTCCTTGTTTTTGAATCAAGTAAAAAAAAAAAAAAAAAAACAACAGTTGTAAAAAGATTTGCGGACTTGGAACTGACTTGGACTCTCGATAAAAAGAAGTTGTGTATTTGACGTATTGTGAAACCGGCCCCCTAGACTTACATGTGATTGGTTCAGTATAGAATTACATTGTGTTTATTTCACAGCGATTAACTCAATTCCAGAAAACTGGATGGCTGGCCATGCTAATCAAAGAGTCATTCAAAGCTATCTGTAGTACTTATACTCTGAACAAATTACCCAAAACTATGAGTAAATGGTGTAGAATAAAGAGTACTGAAGTTTTGCTATAGATGCCAATGTGCTGTACTGTAAAGATAGGAAGTGAATATATTTACACTGACAATCTGATTTACGTGACCCTGTCGGTCTGCACTGTTGTGGAACACTGATGAGATAGGCTGAGAACTAGCATGAAACCATTTTTAGAGTCAAAAAAAGTGACAGTGATTTAAAAACTAGATGCACTGCTGTTGTTTTTAGCACTGGACACTGTTCTACATGAAAAGAATGGACTTTGATGATCTTTGCTAAGTTTCCCTTTTGTTGTGCCATGGTTCAGACAGTCTGTGGGTACATAATGCTGGTTCATTGGTGTTTTTTGTGTGTCCTGATACATGACTTGCCCTGCTGTTGAGTATGTGGAATATCAATAGTGTATAAAAACCCCTTTAAAGAACGCCAGGCAGAACTCAAACAGTGGGAAACTATGTAGAAACTATAATGAAATTTTTGCCATATGTTTATTCAACTAAATGAAAGTGATTTATGATGATTAGTGTAAATGAATAAATAACATCAGTGAACGTAACAATTCCAGTGGCTGCTTGTCGTCAACAGTGCAGATGTGTAGACAAACGCAGGGCAGCGCCTGCACATGGAGGTGGTCTGCCTTTCTACAGCACTCAGGGGTTCGCCCTCTTCACCCCGAGCATTCATGCTTTCCACTGATGTAAAAATATAGGCTCACGTTATGTAAGAACTTGTATTTTTAGAGCAAGTCACTGCTGCTAAACTCAAAGCCTGCCTTGATTGGTCGCTGGAAAAAAAAAACTTCCAGGCTTCCCTGTGTTTTTTTTTTCTTCCCCGTGTGATTAAAGGCTCTCTTCAAGTTCTTTACCGTCGTAATGGCAAAGGTGTAGCAGGTTGTTAGTATTCCAGGCACACAAAGAGCCACAGAGGCACTTTTCACTAATGCTTTGTACACGGTCACCAGACATCTGTCCACGGCTACTTAGCAAGGATTGTTGCAGCACATAGACTAAAGGCTTCATACTATACGCTGTTTGTGTGGCAGCAATTAAGGACTGTTTTTATTATGTGTCTGTCATAACAGAACATATCTCATAGGTATTAAACTTACTGTGGTGTTAAATAATCAAAGCAGCAGTTCTTCAAAAGAAACATGATTCTATGATTTTATATATATATATATATATATATATATAGTTTTTTTTGATCATGTAACCCATTACTCTAAAATATGTTGATGTTGAAAATAGAAGTGATCATCACCAACAACTGTAGCTTGAAATTGAACAGATCTGTAGTAACACTGATCATATTCTGAGTTCTATTGAGATCCTGTCTACATATACTCAACCCATTTTTTCCAGCAGTAATTAATGTTGTCACTTTATTTGGATGCTCTAATAAGTGCTGTGGTGTTACTGAATACAGAGTTTTCAGGTATACATACTGTTTGTGTTGTATAATATTGTCGATCACTTTACTTCTTAGTTGTGGACTCAAAATGTTTGTATTGTAAAATATAATGTTAGAACCCACTTGGACCATTTTATTGTCATATTTGTATTTTTAAAAATTGCATCAAGCATCCAAACTTTGAAAATAAAACTTGTGCTTGTGAACATGTAGGTTTAATGAACTCCATAGTGGTTTGACATGAACGTGGTTTAGATTCTTTTTAAAATATGTTGTTTACTGCAGCTCATGGTACTGAACTCCTGCAAATTAGAATGATTATTAATATGATTTTAGGGAAAACACAAATCACACAGTCCACAGAGCCTTCTATTAATCCTAAGTTACCATTATTATATCATGTTTCACCATTTATACCATTAGGAGTCATTGAATCAAAATAAAGAATGTAATAATAGATGACTTTGAAATTCTACGTGACTTGACTTGATTATACATATACGTACATGATTTGACATGGATGTTAAATATTAACATGAGATGTTACTTTTGACAGGCGACAAAATGAAACTGGCCTTTATGTAACAGACTGCTTTGAATTTGACCATTGTTTGAAATTTTTGATGATTGTACATATCAACAAAATGCATACCAGAGGCTGAGTGTTTTATTGGTATTTTAATGTGAGAATGCTACGTACTGAGGCCTATGTACACCCTACAGTGACTCATTTCAACTGCTCTCAGTAAAAGGGCGCTGTCATGTTGTGTGTGTAATCCATTTATTTCAGAGCCTGGTTAGTGGCTCCCTCCTGTTCATTAGAGACAGGTCGTTCATCTCAACAAGGCAGCTCCTCTTCACAGAAAAACACTTTAAATGATCCTCCTACGCTGAATGAAGACTTGCTAAATCCAACACATCAATGGAGAAAAGCATTCCCATCTTGTTTTGCTGTGTTTTTGGTTGTCCTTTTCCCTGGTCCAAGTCTGAATTATAATATGATTTGTCGCATTGATTTCCCATCATAACAAACATACACTTAAGCACCAGCTTTTGCTGATTGTTCAGCATTTTTAATGCGCTCTATACAGTAATGTCCGAGTTGGAGCAGTGGGTCATTTACAGAGGTTTTTCACTTAAAATTCACTGTGTAATGCTGCTCACCAGAGGAGAGAGGCCCCTCCTCCACCATGTGTCTCAGCTCAGTGTCGACCATCAGCTCTAATGGCCGACCGGGTGCGTCCTCACCCAGACAACTCACTACTGTCTCACCATCAAGTGAAACCAGCCAGAGCACAGTTGGGCCTCGTCATAACACAGACCGCCATAATGGCTCCATTCAGACAACGAGGGACTTGGTCTGTGTCGCTTTAATAACAGAGCGCATGGAAGTAGACTATAGACCCAGGGCCTTAGAAGTTGTTGACTGAAGTGTTTGTCATGACGTAACTAGTTTTAAAGCTCACTCGACCTCAGGACTCCTTGTTTGTTATTTTTAAAAACAGAAAGTCCTCCACCCATACTAAAAATTTAACATGTAATATTTCCACATTAAAACACCTATTAAAAAAACAATGCACCTTATGTTATATTTTGTTGACTTATAAACTTACATTGACTGTAATGTTTCCAACTGTTTTCATAATTTTAGATTCAGATAAACATGTCACAGTAACGACCCATTTTATTTGGTCACCCAAGAATTAAGGATAGGCATCTCTACGACGTAAAACATAAATTTCCACCCACACCTCAGGTAAAAATGTCATCTCTCAAAATGCTGTACTTACATTTTGCCTGCCTGACTAATTATTTATGCACATCCCTCCTATAAATGCCATCAAATAGACTTTACTGAACTTGATGTGTAGATATTTCATCAATGTAAAATGACATTATCACAATATGTGTATCTAAACATTAATTACAGATGAGGTATTGGCAATACCTCATCTGTAATGAATGAATTGCATAAATTCAGTTGAAGTCATCAACAGTGTTAGTTAATAATTGTTTTGCATTTGTCATTACTTACCTCAAAAGTAACAGTATTCCACAATAGGAATTAGGAAAAGGGATTTTGTATTATTTTAAGATACTTCCTTCAGTTCTCTTGTTAATTCCCACATAGATGCTTAATGTTATTTTAGTGTTGCTAGGTTCTATTACCCATCAGAACTATGGTAAATAAGTAGTGGTGAATGTAGCTGGAAAAAATTTTTGCAAGGCAGACTTCTGTCACAGGTATTTTGCTAAATGTTTGTGCACTCATCTGTTCAGACTAGTTACATGTCTTTAAACACATACCTATAATCAGTGGTTTTAGTTCTGCCTGGTTCACAGACTGTACATTCAAATTCTATGGTGTGAATCCAAGAGTCTCCTCCTTGGTTATTGAAGTTAACACTGGTGTCGTCCATCGTTTTCTTTTGTTTTTTGTTTTTCTTTGTTTTGGAGTTATAATGATGATGATGATTTTCTGTATTTTCTGTCTGTTTCATCAGCAGTTGTGATGAAAAATGTCATAATCGTTTACTGCTTCTTGTCATGGAATGACGTCTTTGTTGTTTTGATTGTCAGACCTGAACAGCAGAAATTACACACTGGGTGTTCAGCTACTATTAAGTCCTTCATCCTCACGTTCAGTTAAAGAAATGAAGGTCTCAGTGTCATGACAAAGTTTTTATCCTGGGTGTGTACAGTCTTACATTTTTGCATTTATTTGACCGTTCTTCTTTTGAGTGGATTTTTCCCATCTGTGTGTGAAAAGCTGCAATAAACCAACAGCTGTTTGTCAAAAAACTGAAGAAAAAAGAAGTTCCTTCAGAAATGACTAATTCCACAGTAATCCTCACTTCTCACCAAAACATGAAGAAAAAAGCTTTGACGTAAACAATCAAAAGTGATAAAGCTGAAACTTCCATAACGTCAGTAGTTTGACTTTATCTTCTTATGAAAGACAAATTTGTCGATTCCTGAGTTTTGAGTCTACTTGTTCCCCTCCATAAAAATAATTTTGCATGGCAGTGCATGGGTATCACTGCCTTCCAAGCTGTTGTGTTATTTGTGAGATTACATGGCTGGCAGTCTTGAGTGTTGGCTGGTGCATCTGTGTCAGGAGACTGATAAAGCCAATCTGTTTGTGCGCCGTCCCTCTGCCAGAAGGATGGCCAAGAGGCTGCACCGGACACACATTTAAGAGTCTCTTACAAATCCTCATCCCCCAGAGTTATAATCACTGATATTAATATCATAGGTAAATAAAGCACATTTGTAGGGACTTTGCAAAGGAGAAATGTTGTAATTTAATGTTGCTAATTATAGTGTAGACTCGACTTGATGAGTAATAAGGAGCCTTGGTGGAAAATATTGAGCCGCATGGTTAATTTAGGTGTGAGGACAGATGGCTTTCATGTGCCTCTTGGAAGAAGCCTTTAGCAATCTGGAGCCAAAATCCTAAAACATCCCAGAAAACATGGATATTTAAACTCAGTTCTCGTCTTTTTTTTTTCTTTGAAGGTAACTCCAAAGGGAAACGGCAAAAAAAGATCATCTACAGGACCCAAAACTACCTGAACCTGTACGCTGCAGACGGTCTCCGCACACTGTGCATCGCAAAAAAGGTAACAGAGTACAGCACAGTGTCTCATTAAACTGCAGCAGTAGAAGGAAGGAAGGTACAAATGATGTGTTTCGGCGGCTATTTGGCACGTTGTGTTTGTAGCCGCCGCACAGATGATAACACGGGCCGACCCTTCCAAAGTGACATTCTTGGTGACTCAGCTGCAATCTGTGCCACTTTCCCAGGCTGTTAATTTATGCTCTCACAAGCCGGCCTCATTATATCCCTGTTGGTGCAAAGCCTGTCACCAAACTGATGTGATAAAACACCTTCTCAAGGTCTCACATTCTCCCGTGGATATTCCTCATCGGAGTGTGTTCTACTGCAGCTGAGGTCAGAAGTTTACATACACCTTGGCTAAAATCCCTCCTAACCTGGTCACTTCACAAAAATGCACTTTAACACAGATGTTAGTTTTTCTGATTTTCATGTGGTCACAAAGAGAGAGGATTCTCTATAGAATATAGACCCAGACTCTTCTTTGAAAAATGCATACATTAATACACTGTCACATAGTAATAATACAAGTGTACAGTAGTGACAATAGTATGTTTCAATACTGAGGTAAAATGTTTGTTATAAAAGACCTTCTGTGAATGTGATGAAATATCACTAATGAAAGGCCTGGTTGATGTTTATAGTCCAAATAGTTTGTGCACACATATGTAAAGCATTCATTCACTTTTATTTAAGTCTGACAACACATAGTACTCATTCCAGATGGGGAACCTGCAAATAGTAGATAAAGTGTTGCATATTATCACTTTAGCTACGTCTGAGGAACCAGGGTTTGTTGTCTTCAAACTGTAGGGTTGGTGGTTCTACACACACTTTTCACACTTATATAGAAAAACACAATATATGATATTTTAATCTTACCGAGGCATTGTTGTTGGTTTTTTTAGATTAATAGTTGTAAAAATGTGACAGTTAATTGTCATTGTTAATTGTGAATTCAAGTGAATAGTTAATTTCTAGTACATATTTATTAAAGTATGTATTAATTTAAACTAAGATGGTACAGTGGTAGAACAGTTAAGCTCAATAATGCCTGTATTGGCAATTATAAGAAACTTCAGAGGTTTTATTATTAGTGTTGCTAAGCAGACTAAAACAGTAGTGTTTTGTAAATATGCTTTATGGCAGACCTGGGTATTATACGGCCTGTGGGCCTGATGCGGCCTGATAGCTGATCCTTACTGGCCCATGTGAGGTTACTGGCAATTATATACATGTACATGCAAATGTATACATTATTTTGTCTGACTCTAATAGATGCAACCAAGACAATACCACTGCTTTTATTTTGAAGGTTCTCCTAAATTAACATTTTTTGTCTCACATACTTTCTGTACTTGGCATAAGACATTTAAGTATTTCTTTACTGAAGTCTGAGATAAAGAAAAAGGACTGTGATGTGCAAACAAACAAAGTTGGATGCATTTATAGGCCTAGTTTTTCATGTAAAGTTAATGTGGAGCTGGTTTTGCACATTTTTTCCAAAGTAATTTTGTGAGTATTTATTAAATAGATGTATTCTGTGCTCTGAGTTTCATCACATCATTGAATTGATGCATTTACTGTTTTTATATTATAGTAAATTTTATAGATATAGTATATTGAGTAGAGCTGCAAATGTGTTGATCCAGGCCTTAATAACTGTCAAAGTTTCTCATGTGGCCTCCTAGGAAAATTAATTACCTACCCCTGCTTTATGGACAAATCTATTGGGACACTTATAAATCAATATTTCATTGTTAAGAGGGGGCTGGGCTACAAAACTATAACAATGTGTTATCATTTATTATTGTGATAAATATCAATGTAAGAAATGTTTTTATTTCATCTTTAGGTTGAATTTTGCCCACTTTGTTATCTACAACGCTTCAGTGTTTGGTTTTACAACATTTTATTCAATTAACTTTTTTTATTGCCATAATTGTTTTTACTTACCACTAGATTACTGGAATACTTGCCTTGTTCCAACCATGAATAATCAAAAGTGAAAAGTAGTTGAAAAATCATCATAATCAACATATTCATGGTGATATTGTTATATTAAACCTTATATAGTCTTGTTAAGGCATGATACAGTTAATTAGAGTTTTATAAGGACTTGTAGGGGTGTTATTACTTAATAACACCTATAATTAAGGTCCAATATAGCATTACTGATTTTCCCACCTCAGCTCAGAGTTCAGAGTTATCCAGTCTGAAGTTTTCAGTCATGACATGTATTTTCAGATATTTTCAGGCTGTTTAAGACAGTGGAAAAAGATGTGAATGGAAACTGTCTGTGTAAATAGTCTGAGAATGGATAAAATAAATAAAAGCTGAAATTGAAAATTCTTTTTACTAATATTCTAAAATATTAGATTAACAAAATATACAGCTGAGCAGAGGTGATATCCCAGATATTGAAGACTGAAACATACATTTACAAAGGTTTATGTAAACATCTGACCTTTATTGTTTGTGTGTTTCATAATATTTCATGTGGATGCATCAGGTTCTGACCAAAGAGGAATATGCCTGCTGGCTTCAGCGCCACCTAGAGGCTGAGACAGCCATCCAGGGAAGAGAGGAGCTGCTGTTTGACTCGGCCCTGAGGCTGGAGACCAACCTCCATCTCTTGGGTAAAAAGACGTCACATGTCCATAACTTCATCTTAACGTTGTCAGATGATTTGTCACAGTTTCACACCTTCGTCCACAGGAGCAACGGGCATCGAGGACCGCCTGCAGGACGGGGTTCCTGAGACTATAGCCTCGTTGCGGAAGGCAGGCCTGCAGATATGGGTGCTGACGGGGGACAAACAGGAGACAGCTGTCAATATCGCATATGCCTGTAAGCTGCTAGAGCCCGAAGAGGAAATCCTGACACTGAACGCCGATTCTCAGGTGACTGACACCAGCCACTGTTTTATAAATGAGAATGACTAGTTTATATTCTAACTTTATATTTATATTCTATATTCTATGGCAGAGAATTCAGATTATTTTGTGAAGATGTGTACATAGTATGCATTAGCCAAAGGTGATGCATTTAGTTAGACTCTTTTTACAGAGACATCACCATAAAACTCCAAATGTTTAGCATTTTAAATATATATGACTGGTTCTGCAGATAAAGACTATACCACATGACCAAAATCCCATAATCTGATACAGGTCATTCCATAACAAGATCACACATCATCATGATAGGGCACATTTTCTGTAAATTGCAATATAAGCATCATGTTGCAATAAAAAAAAATAATAATTATGAGAAGTGAAAGAACACAATATAAAATATAAGTGTGAAAAACTTAAGAAAATGGAAAACAGTTTTTACAAATAAATTAAAGCCTTAATTGTGAACAATGTCAAAAATATCAAAATGAACACATACCCAACAGCTTCTGTGTAAAATGACATCCAAAAGATGACAAGTATTGCTGGAAAGAGTCTGAGGTTGAGCTTCATAGAAACAGATATCACACAACTCCATGACACATTAGTTCATTTTCCATTGATTAACTAATTTTAATTGATTAATCCACTAAATCATATTTATTCTTACTGAAAACAATATGTATGTTAGGAATGGACTCAGATGTGTCATTTGTGGATGCACTGTGTTTAGTTCTGGGCCGCCAAAGCATCTGTTTTCCAGATGTGAAGCAGGTCAGGCCTCGGGTCCAATCCTGTTCTGAACCCACGCCGTTCTGTGCCTGTGTCTGAACCAGGAGGCGTGTGCTTTGTTGCTGGAGGAAAGTTTACACTACATCCAGGCCAAATTCCTCTGCAGCTCTGCGGACCATGCTGCCAAGGCCTTCACGGCCAACTTTGCACCCTTTGAGATCTATCCCTCTTCGTCTCCGTCCTCATCCTCTGCGCCCTTCATGGTGCACCGGTTGGGCCTGGTCATCGATGGCCGGACCTTGGCCTACGCTCTGGACAAGAGCTTGGAGGATAAATTCTTGGCTGTTGCCCGGAGCTGCCGTTCGGTGCTCTGCTGTCGTTCCACACCGCTGCAGAAGAGCATGGTGGTCAAACTGGTGCGGAACAAGCTTAAGGTCATGACGCTCGCCATAGGTAAGCACCAGAACCATTATCATCCATTATCCAGGTATAATGCTGCCCACAGTACATTCACATGACTTTACTGCACCTGTTTAATAATGGAGTCATTAACATCCAGCAGGTATTACATCATAACCTTCATCTTCATACATCGTCTGTGTCTAGAAAATACGAGGGAGATGCTGGAAGAGGGGTTTTATTCTCAAATTGTGATTTCTACTGACTGAAACTGATTACGTGGTTAGAAATAAAAGGTAATGCAGGTGGCTTTACATAATTTTAATTTGTACATATGAATATAATTTCTGAGAGTCATGGATGCAGAATTGGATAATACAGCCTCTTTGATTTCAATTCGGTTCAGATGTTCTTTGACTACCACTCAAATACATCCATGTGATGTGGATATTGTGTTCTTTTTCAATTAGTACCATGAGCACTCCATAAAATGAAATTAATTCCATGCCTGTTTTGCAGGGAAATGTCCATTCCTATGTGTTTTTTTTTTTGTTTTTGTTTTGTTTTTTACCTAAAGCCCTCAGGCTCAGAATCCATATGTAAATATTTTGTATCATTACACATGATGACACTGTGAGCCGAACTCTTCAACCCTCTATCATCATGTTGTACATTCCAGTAGCATCCAGGTCAGGTCAGGACATGCCTTAACCACAGTACCACAGAACACACACTTCCTGGGAAAAAAATCACCAAATAGTCCAAATATTTATAATATCATGTTTATAAGGGAAGTACTAATTGTAAGATTGTTGGCCAATATGTATATAATTGTCTATTTTTGCTTATTGTTTTTATACCAGGGAATTGTAAAAAAAAAAAAAAAAAAAAAGGGGGGGGGCTAGGCTATCTTCTCTGTGAATGAACATAAATCATGTTAAAGTATGAAATATGTTTTAATGTAACTTTACTGTCGATACTGGACAATGACAGTAAAAGTTGGTTGATATGGATGTTCAGTCAACATGTTAATTCATCTTTATTGTTATAAAGGGTCAGTTAAGTGTGTATTGGTTTGGTCCTATCATCTCATCCACATAGCAATGAATAGTTGGTTTCAGGTGCTGTTCAGGGTCATTCATAGTGTTACTACACTCACTACAGTACATCATTCTGATCAAATTTCATTCAAGTATTTAACAATATTATTATGATAATAATATAATATAATCCTCACAGATTTGAACTGTTTTCATGCTCATATGAAAAGCATGTCTTCACAGTGGTGCAGTTTGAAGGTCATATTCTCTGGGAAAACAAAGTATAGTAGTAGTTGTATCTCAGCTGACCAAAACCTACTGACAACAATGTTCATGTTGTTTATTAATATTAATAAGAATATAAAAAAAAAACCAAATGTCTAATCTGCATTAAACCACCCAATAATGGCACATTTAACCCATGTTTCAAAGCTTTAAAATGAAACATTAGCTCATTATTTATCCTATTTGTCAACATTTTGTGGCCTCTATCTGTTACCAGTCAGTTAATACAAACTTCATACTGTGTTTTTGATGCAGCATTTTACAGCCCATTTACCAGACTTTTTTTTTTTTTTTTTTTTTTTTTTATTTGTTAATGCATTACAGCCTATTTTATGGTGACCTGAAAGTCTTTATACACACCTCAAAAACTTCCTTAGAAGACAAACGTGTGTTATTTTAGGCAACATGCTGCTCCAACAAAAATTAATGAGCTTGTCAGGCCATTGGTTGGACCAGTGCCCGGCTTCACCTTCACTGCTGTTTTGTAAGTATGTGTTACACGGTGTTGAACTGGCATTTGAGGAGTTTATATCAGTTTTGGTAAATTGACTGTAAAGATGCAACAAGGTTTGGGCTCCAAGAAATTCTTGCGTTTATAAACACATTCACATTCCTAACATTCTGCCTCCAAAGTTGACTGTTTTGTTTTTTTGTTGTTGTTGTTTTGTTTTTTTGTTTTTTTATAATTAAACTGCATCCATCTATGTTCTTGCTGTTCAGCCAAAATGAAAAATCTGAGCAACTGATAATTTTAATGTCAGAACCTAAAATACTTGGGCTGGCTTGGCACACTAAATATTCATAATTAAGAGATCTCCCACCGTGCATCAGACTCCGATATCCCTGTAGCAGTTTTTGCTCTTGAACAGACCTGAACCCAGGTGTTTCTCTAAACGCAGTCACAGCGTGTTCCTCCTGCTGCGATGTCAATATGAGTTGACTTTGAAATTTAGGTTACAAAGCAGCACACATTCATCAAACACACCTCCTGCACCCTCAGTGTGACCACTGAGTCCAAACAATGTTATTTTGAGGCACCTTTATAATTATACGTTTGGGCTTAATGAAGCTGTAGCGTAGTGGAGGTGACATGAGCATGTCAGTGTGACTTATGACTGTCTTTTCCCTGTTTACCATTTATTTGTTCCTGCTGCACTCAGGAGGATCCTGTTTTTGCCAGCCAAGCGCTTTTCTGTCATTGCTATGTTAGCAGCATTGTAGTAATGTGGAGGAAACGCTGCATCTGCTAACACTCTTTATTTTACATCTCTGTGGGGACAGCACGTGAAGCTGAAGCGTTATCACGACAGCCAACAGCACAGCAAACATTTCAGCCATAACTCGATTCCTTTCTACTACAAATGTCTAATTCAATGAATGACTTCCGTCTACCGATGGGTTTTTTATGTCTCATTTAGCATCAAAGGGTTTGATCCAGTGAAAAATCTCAACATGTACCTGAGAGATTCGAACAAAATTTAGTCCAGGCTTTCATTGTCAGAAGATAAATTGTGCAGAATTTTCCTTTAATGTCCCCTAAATGTCTTTATTTACTGTTTAAGGTGTTATCTGTCCTCATTAAAAAATAAATAAATACATTACAGATTGACCAATATATGTTTTTCAGAGTTGGTTCCACTTTTTTGTCATTAAGGACATAAAGAGAACAGAACATATAGTGGGAACTGGTATACATTTGTGTTAAAAAAAAAAAAAAAAAAAAAGAAATGTAAATCTTGTTGCCATATTGGGATGGGCTTTTTAAACAAAAATACTGAGGGATAATCACTGGTAATTAGTCAAATATAACTATACGTGAGGTGTTGATGTAATTACCATCCTCTGTTTTATCAGCCGACAGTATATTAGGATTTTGGAAATCCTGAATTTGCTGCAAGTAAATGATAATTATTCAGTGGTCTTTTGCTTTATATGTTGTATAATGAATATTCAGAAGTCATGACCCATCTCTTGTGTCAGTCAAACACCTAGGCTTCACTGAAATATGCCAAAAAAAAAAGGACACATTTAAAAAAATATTCACGTAACATTTGTCAGTTTTCACATGAACTGTGGACATTATAAATCATACTCAGTAAATAAATCCTATCTTCTACTTTCAGAGCTGATAGGTAGCTACATGTGGTGCATTGATTACAGATGGAGTCAATTGTAAATCAATATATTTTATGGCATATTTAATTAAAAATTATAATGACAGCTGACAATCATAAAATACTGGTTCTGTCAGTTTTCACATTGGCCTCCTCTGCTCTGACAATCTTGCAGAATTGAGATTTTTTTCTTATTTCTCAGTGACAACCTTAACCTCCTGACAGCCAGCAAAGTGAAAGTTTTAGCTTTTTTGCATCAAACTGTCTTGATCAGAAATTGCATAACACACCACTTTGTTCATTCATATATATATTTTTTATTATTTTTTTTATTTATTTATATTTTTTATGGAATGTCCTTTGCAGTGGACAGCATTTTTAAAGTAAAACCATGAGACTTTTGTCCCCTACAGAGGACAAAAATACATTTCTGGGTGTCAGGAGGCTAAGCACAGTGTCAGAACTGCTTGTAAAACTACAAACTAACTTGTATTAGTATGAACTGCACCCTCACTGAACATCTTTTGAAGGTGTTCACAGGCTAGTACTGCAAACACACTCCTGTGGTAATCGCATCTACATAGATTTTGGTCAAATACATCAGTATTTTCCAACCACAACAGTCAGCCACCTCTGTGTGAGCGCCAATCACCACCTACCTCCACTATTCAAGTCAAGCATCGACACTCCAGCACCGTTTTACTTTCATAACAACAAAATTCTCTCAGCCCACTAACACTTCATCTCCCACTCCACCACCTGTAGTGACAAAAAAAATCTATCTACATTCTTTTTAAAGTCTATCAACAACAAGAAAAAACACTGCTCATCAGCCACCGCAGCAGGTCTAACAGCTTCCACAGTGTTGGTGAAGTGTGGAGCTTGTGACGGGTAGAATAGGATAATAAACACACACAGCTAATGCAACAGCTGGATAAAGGGACAGTTCTGTGACTACTGGTCAAATAATACCAATAATACCATACCATTACTGCATTACAGATCACATTTGTGTAAAGTAACTGATGCTTTCTACTCAGTTTAACTGTTATCACATTACCCACAGGTGACGGTGCAAATGATGTCAGCATGATCCAGGTGGCCGACGTGGGCGTGGGCATCTCAGGACAGGAGGGGATGCAGGTAAGGAGAGTTCTGACCAGGGATGAAGACGGCACAGTGGAGATGTGGGAGTGGAGGATGGTTAACTTTAGATGTTAAGGGGACAATGTCACGAGTCACTTCTATATTGATCTGCAAATTGCACAAATATAACTTGCACATAAAAATGTGCCTAATAATGGTAATAAAATAATATAATGGGAAACAATAATTTACAGAAGTTCTTGTTTTTCATTGGAAAGTTTTTGTGCTGGCGAGGTGGTTTTTCAGACATAGTGAAATTGGTATATCATACAAAACTGCAATGGAAAGACCTTTTTCCACAACTAGAGTGATTTTTTTATTTATTTTTTTTAAAGTATGTTGACATGTGTTACAACAAATGAGGAAAAGAGTTTCAGTAGAAACATGGCGCAGGATGTGTGGGCACACCAGGAAACAGAATGATTTTTAATTTAGTACGGAATAGAGGGATAATATATAATAATAATAATAATGAATATATCTGTAAATTAATGTGATATTTCTGTTCGTCGCCATGTTTTAGAATGACTTCTCATGTCTTCTCTGGATAATAAATAAACAAATCATCACATTTGTGACTTAATGAAAAAAATGACCTTAAGCACTTTTTTTGACATTTAGTAAATATCACCAACTATTTCACCCTGAATAAGTATAAAGCTCATTCTTTGTATGATGGTATCATCAAGTTTCAAGCTGTCAAAATAATACTTTTTCTTATAATCTTCATGTGCTGCTAATAGTTTACATTATAGCTCTGTTAGCTTAGCTCTGTTTTTAGACGTAGAACAGCCATAGTAAAAACACAAATCACCTCTGTTTTCTGCAGCAGTTTGTGTCAATAGTTGTACTAAAGATATATTTAACATTGAAGTAAAAGCCAGAACTGTCACAGTGTTTTAACTGCGGATTAACAAACAGCAAACTTATCAAACATAATAACATAACAGTAACTTCATACCTTAATAATCAAACTCATCAGTGGAGGAAAAAACCCCACTGTAGAATCCTTTACAGCTCTGTCCAGCGACAAAACAACAGAAATGTCTATCGTTACTTTAGAACTTTACTTTGAAAGTTTGTTCTCATCCCCAATTTCGCCTCTGTTAGTTTTCAACTTCATGGGAGACCTGCAGAATGACTCACTACTCCCTCCAGTGAACATGGTCATTCACAGTGATACATGGTACAATTTAGTTCATAGGTCAACAGTACAGTGCACTGAAATCTCTGACATAACATCAGTATTCCTTAATATAAAGAATCTAATGATGCATTCAGATCCTTTTTGTGTCTTTAAAAGTAGAAATTGTACATATAGCTCCTTTAACAAGAGAGTGAGAGGAACTATAGGAACAAGATATGGGAATCAAGGAAGACAGTGGCATTCATTTCCATAGTTAATAGTCTTTCATTAGTCTTGAGTGTGTGTTTGAGCCACATTTCCTCACATCCTCTAAATGGGATGATGTGTGTGTTGCTGACTCAGGCAGCTTGTCCTGTGCCCTGCAGAGAAGCAGCGCACTTTATGGATGCGTTATTCTCTACATCCTCCACACCAGCTCCTCTAGCTGCTGGAAGGTTATGGCCAGCGCCACAGCAAAGATAGCATCCTTTCAGTGTGAGTGGGGTAAAAACCCTCCCCCTCCCTATTTCACTTGAGTGCTGTTGTTCCAGAAAGGTGATCTTGCATAGCAATGATGGAGATTCCCAATTAACTTCCAGCAGAGGCTTTGCTGGCACGGTGCAGTGCAGAACATCTGTTAAAGTCTCCATATCCTGTCCTTAACTGGACCGCTAGATTAATCATTGTTAATCAAATTTAGTCTTAATGAGACAGCAGTCATTCCTCGGGATTCCGTAGAGTGCTGAAACATATATTTCTGCACTCAGGCCAGCACAGTGTGCATTATGATTAACAGAGTTTTCCTCTATTGGAAGGACACTCCCCATGTAGTCGTTTAGAGCCGTTATTAGAGCGCAGCAGAATTAAATTGCTGTACAACAAGGCAGGTGTTATTTTTCTTGTTGACAGATAATGTTGACAGGTAAGATGTGTCACTAAGGGTTAGAGCAGCTGTTTAAAATGTAAGTTATAAAGCAGGACGACCACAGGCGGCGTTTCATTTGAGATTGTGATAGATGAGACCGACAGTTTCCTGCTGCTGCAACGATGAATCCCAAAGCGTGGACGAACCATTTAAAGGTTATTGCTTTGGAAAGATTAGACCAACTAAAGAGTCATTAGAGAGAGGCAGGTGAGCCGTTTTCCAACTGCTATTTCTAATAACTTGCCTGGTCACGTGTTTGTGGACACTTACGAGATTTAATGTTGGATCGTTTTGGTGTGTTGCAGGCGGTGATGGCGAGCGACTTTGCACTCCCACGTTTCCGTTATCTCCAGAAGCTCCTGCTGGTCCACGGACACTGGTGCTACTCCAGACTGGCCAACATGATCCTATACTTCTTCTACAAGAATGCTGTGAGCCTTTTTTTACTGTACTGTTTCTAAATTCCAGCATATGGAAAAGTTTCATCTAGATCAGAATTAGCTGAATTTGGACGTCCCCTGTTTTGATGTCCAAGGTTCAGGAATCCATCGAAGAAGATTCCAGTGGAAGTCATGTGTGTCATACTTTTAAAATAATGAATGTTAAAAAAAAAAAAAAAAAAAAACAGGCCTGTTTGTTGTATTGCTATAGGGTTTTGTATGTTCAAACATTGTGTTTAAATAGAACTAGAACTCAGAGACAAATATTTATGTTAAACTCATTTTCTCATTAATTCATAGAATTTCACATTTTAAAACAATTTGTGTCACAATAACCTTTTACTTAATTTTTTTTTTTTTTTTTTTTTATTTTATTAGTGACACAAATTTAGTGAATTTCTGTTTTTTTTTTTTCTTGAATATTTTACATACAGGCCATTGTTACCAAATCCAGCTCAGCAGCACTCTAACCTGGAATATACGTTTGTGGAATAAAATATTACATCACCCGTTTTTGGGGGATTTTTTTGTTTTGTTTTGTTTTTTCAATTTCTTGTTCATTTTAATGCCTGATGCAACTAAAAGTACATTGGTTTGGACAAATATAATGATAACAACAAAAATAGCCCGTCATTTTCCATGTTTTCTTGATAAAAAACAAAATTACTTCAGTTTTTACATCGATATCTATGTCATTGTTCTGACCAAAACAGAGCTTTTAGACATTCCATGTCTTCTTTTCTGTCTGTTTTAGTCACATGATACACACAGGAGGTAGTACTTGATTGCATAACCATTGTTTTTGATTACTTTTGATGGTCTAATAATGTTTTCCTTGACTGTACATCTCACTGAAGGCAATTAGCTAAATAGTGTGGAGTTACTGCAAGTGTTTTTTGTTTGTAAGAAAGAGAAAACAGCACAACAAAACAATGCAAACATTTCATTTTCTTCAACTGGCTTGAGCCCAATATAAAACTATAATAATTGGTGTTGGCTTTAGAAATGGAATATTATGAGTCATTAAAATTTGAAGAAATTACATAGAAATATCTGAGACATTTGAAACATGATCTAACGTTTAACAAAATAAATACTGACATGAAACTGTATATTTATACATCTACACCCAGATTGAACAAAACTGTAAATTTAACCCACAGTTTTAAGATCAACTAAATATAATCTCCCTAACCAAAAAAAAAAAACACTACATAAACACCTTGAAACTAACCCAGATGAAACTAAAACCCAAAACCAAACTGAAAGGCCTAATAAAAACTAAGGAATGTTTCAAAACCACAACTCTGGCAAATGCATGAAATGATAAAAATGTGAAACTGTTTCCCTTCAGAGTTTTCTCATCTTTCTGTTTTTTTGTCTCATGTGAATTAATCAGTGTTTTGTTTTGCTCCTGCAGATGTTTGTAGCCCTCATCTTCTGGTATCAGTTCTACTGTGGATTCTCAGGTTCAGCCATGATTGACCAGTGGTATCTTATCTTCTTCAACCTGATGTTCTCCGCCTTCCCACAACTCATCACTGGCACGCTGGACAAAGACGTGTCAGCAGAGACTCTCCAACAACTACCTCAGCTCTACATCAGCGGCCAGAACTCCGAGGTCCAGCATGCTCTTTGTCTTCTGTGTGTGTGTATTGTGACAAATAAAGAGTACTCACTACTATCATCATCATACACCAAATATCATATACCAAATAATAATTTCATTTCAACTGTAGAATCAATGTTAAGCATCACTGAAGCTATTCTGGAGGCACATATTTGACCAACACGTCACTAAGGCCCCTCTCATCTCAGGCCAAGTCGCACTCACGTTAGTTTTCAGACCAGATTAAATGATTCACTTCCAAACTCCGCTGCCCCAAGAAGAAAGATCAGATTTCAACATATTTAAAGGGTTTACATGTACATTCTCACCAGCAGGGAGACGTTGCACACCATAAAACCACCAGCCAATCAATACAGTGTCAACCAAAAACCCACGAACATATGAAAAATAATAACTTTATGCCTTCATAAGACTCATAATCGAAGTCACTTGTGTAGAAGACGCACTGTGATATCATAATCAAATTTCTTTATTGTAGTTTTTCACAGTCTTGAAAACAATAACAGTGCTTCTAGTATTCTGTCACTTTCTTTGACTCTAAAAGTTGTCTCTTAATGGGTGTCATCCCCTCTTGTAACCTTCTGATGCTTTGGACCTATGGTGTTAGTTTTCAGCAGAGTGATCCAGGGCCGTGTATTTCCTGTGTATTGGTCTGCATGTCAGCCTGTGCTTATGACTGAACCTGTGTTTCTGTCCTGCAGGAATATAAGCCATATATGTTCTGGATGAACATGATCGATGCCTTCTACCAAAGCCTGATCTGCTTCTTCATTCCATACTTTGTGAGTCTGCTTTTAATTTCCATCAGCTCATCTTTTACTCACTGATTCCGTGTTGTTCTGAAAATGACTCATAATTTCCTGCTGTTTCTCGCCTGTTTGTCTATTTCTTTCTTTTTTTTTTTCAGGCGTACGCCGACTCTGACGTGGATCTATTTACATGGGGAACTCCCATCACCACCCTCGCTTTATTCACCATTCTTCTGCACTTGGGCATTGAGACCAAAACATGGGTAAGAGATTAAATAATAGACATCCTGATGAGTCGAATGGGGATGTGTTAAACTGTTCCTAGGTGGGAGATGGAGTATAAGCCTTAAGATTTCCTCAGTTCAGCCTAAAAGTGCAGCCTCTCTTCACCTACCTCAGCATGGGAGCACTTGTGTAACGGCTGACAGGCACATGGATATTTAACTCTGGCTGATTAGATTGAACCAGGACACCCTGCTGCAGCATCAGGGCCTATATATCAAGTGGACAGTGCCTGTGCTTCAGCGTGGGCTCCCTGCAAACTGTTCACATTAGAGCACAGCGCCGACTCGTACTCCAACACACAACCAGAATACCTGTTTCTGGTTTTTCAAACATCACACCTCTTTGGTTTTATTCTCAAGTAACAGCATGTGTTTCCTATAAGTGGCACAGTAGTCATGGTCACGAGCCACTTTAAATTTATGACCCTGCATTGAATCCCAGTCTTTTCCATTATGCTAAGGCTATATATTTAGCCTGACAAGTTTTGCACATGAAAAATGTCCTTTTCACTAACTATCTTCTTGGACATGATGGCCCCCTCGTGCACAGAGCTATTCACAACCATCAGCATCGACTGGAGGTAAACATTTCCAAATGCTCGCATGGCAGGTACTTCATTCTCAAGCTGCCCGGGAACATAATGCATGCATGATCGGTAAACGGCTGTGAAAGTCAATTAGAGATATTTGAGGTGACAGCAGGCGGTATTCTCTCACTCCCTCTTTACAGTAGCTACAAGGCTGTAATTAATTATGTGTGCGTGTGAAAGTGTCAGGAGGGACAATACGGCAAGTGTAGTATTCACTGTGTCAGATGTCTATCAGACATTAACTTCACCCCTGGGTGAAACATGGGTGCAGTTGTTCCCTGACTACCCAAACTAATTAAAGACCACAGCAAGACTTTTCATGTTGATGGTTTTAGCACATTTGTTGGACAAAACTGCAATCAAATCATACCTGAAGAACAGAAAAATGGGAATAAAAATTCCACATAAGGATGGAACGAGTGCAAAATTTCTCAACCGATACCGATATTTAACACATAAAGTATATAAAGTATTCAAAATATTTTCATGGTGAATTCCAAATGAATTTTTGATTTATTGCTATTTATTATAGTATTATCCTCTGCGTTTTTCATTTTCAGTGAAAATCAAGTATTTTCTTATATTTGATTGCCTGTAGCCTGAGTAAATTCAAAGGTTATGAAATAAAAACAGAGAAACCTAGAAAAAGAGGTTCTTCCCAGCAAAAAGTATCATTAACTGAACATAAAAACAAATGTCTCCAAACACTGTCATCTGTTTTATTTGTGAATCAATGCTGAAGAAGACGATAATGTTGATGATGAAGATGTCGTACGCAGCCTCGGAACCTCCAGATGGGTCGTATCTGATTACAATGAAAAGCTGAGAAACTGTAGTTTACCTCAGTTATTTACATATATTGATAGGATTAATGGTTCAGAGGTTATTGAACATGCGAGGTCAGCAGATACTTTTGGTATCAGCTGTTTACAGGGTTTCTGCAGGTCATTATCATTATGTACAAGTATGAAAGTTTCAGTTTTGGTAGACGAGTGTCACTGAAGACACTGTAAATTATATCCATGACATTGTAAGATCTGTCTGTGTCATATCTGAGTGCAGAGTGTTTTGTGTTGAGGTGATATTTGAGACATCCAATAATATGAACACAGATCAGTGTCCTATCAGTTCTTCCACTGGGTTGAAAATGTCCTTTCAATGAACCTGTCAACTTTTTTACTACTTCAGTCATATTTACAGAATGTGTACGGTGATGGACAGGGTTAAGGATGAACGGAGGAATGTATTTGTTGCCATTGTTCATGCATAAAAAAAATTGATAATGATGTTACTTTTAAGCCGCATGAAGAGAAAATGGCATAAATATAAAAAGAAATTTAAAAACTACAAAACCATTAAAAATAAATAAATCAAACCTGCATGAAAACAGTAATAAAAGGGTCAGTCACGTACACGTTCTGCAGGTGTTGCATGAACCCGATCAGTGGTGCATAATGAGCTATGTTATGACTCCATCATAAAAACTGTTCTTGGGTCTGTTTGTTGGGGTTTTGTATTGCGTCCCTGTTGTGATATTGATTTCCAGCCTGATCCGGTGTGTTTTAGTCAAATCCCTTGATGCTGTGTGTGTCCTCTGCAGACGTGGATGAACTGGCTGTCGATCAGCTTCAGCATAGCGCTGTTCTTCACCGTGGCTCTGTGCTACAATGCCTCCTGTCCCACCTGTTACTCCCCCTCCAACCCCTACTGGACCATGCAGAGGCTGCTGCAGGACCCCCTCTTCTACTTCCTGTGCATCATCACACCTGTCACGGCCCTGCTGCCCAGGTACACACTGGCTCATTTGTGCTCTGTGTTGTGAACTCTGTTGAACCCAGATGCCTTCCATGCTTCCTCCGGGGCTCTGGCATTAGTCTGGGGATGGTGCTGAAGTTCCTCCTGATGTTTTGGCTCTGCTTTTGCTTTGCAGATATTTCTACAGGGCGTGTCAAGGCACGCTGTTTCCTAGCCCGGTCCAAGTTGGAAGGCAGTTGGATAAACTCCCCGCTGAAACCCGCAGGAACATCCTCAGCCTGAGCAGGGTCAAGGTGGGGTCACCGCTCAGCTCCAAGCCCCCCTTCCTGTCCCTGGCCAAGCCCTTCCCTAAAGGTTGCAATACAACAGAGCAGGGGCGCTTCCCCAGCCCGAAGGCATCGCAGGGGTCCATTTTACAAACACACGACACAAGGAAGTGTCATAAAAGGAGTCAGAGCGACCCCCTGGGGCCTAAACACAGCGAGAAGAGCCTCTCTGATCTGTACACGCTGGTGTCCACAGAGGGGGACACTCTCCCTTACACCAAAGACTCCCACTGTCTCGATAAGACTTTAGACGTAAGCGCGTCGAGCTGGATCACCTCGACGCCGCAGATGGACAGCGTGGAGCTGCCGCCGGACCAAGGCTCCTCCCAGTGCGTCCGATACACCAGGAACTCAGAGGAAGGACTGGGGTCTGAGCCCAGCGTCCACAGGCCGGGTCAGAGGACGGAGCAGAGGCCAGAACCGGCGCTGCTCACCACGTCGTGACGCCGTTCAGTCTTAAGTATCGAACTCAGACTCCACTTTGCACGATAGTTTTTTTTTAAATCTAATTTTATTGTATTTTTCAAGGAGATTCTTTTATAAAAGACACAAAGAGGTACTTTATATTTTGGATGTATAAAAGTTAAGTCACAGAAGCACATCGCAAAAACTGGAAGAAAAAAATAGACATCTTTGAAGAAAATATCTCAAAATGATCCTATAAGACATCCCGACATTCCATCTGTATAAAGTTAGGCCTGTTTATGAATCATGATCAGAAAACATTCACACTCAAGGAGAAAATGCACAAAATGTACAAAATATTATGTAGTATGTAGGGACATGAAATAGAAGAAACTCTAAAGAGGTTGATTTTTTTACAATTCACAATAATAGATTTTCACATGACAAGTCACTGAAAAAATATGTTTACATTAGAATCTAAAAATAACAAAGACATACTATAATCCAATAAAAACACATGAGTGTCATACGTCCAGAACAGTTAGAATATTTACTAAAATAAATAAATCACACATTAGAACTAGGAATAAACAAAACAGAGTATAACAAACACGCAGAACATTTTAGAAATCTCAGACAAAACATGTTAATTAATCACAATAAAAAGACAAAACACCATCATCACAATGTTTTTTTTTCATGTACTAGATACCATTACTCTTCTGGGACATGGACACAACCATTTTAGTGAAGTTTAGTGGTATCTGTATTTTATATGAAGGTTTTTGGGATTTTATGGCTTCTTTAGAGCTATTTTAATGTCAAAAACAGCTTTCTTCGTTGCGTCCTTCTGTGGAGTTTGATGTTCTCCGTGGTTTTGTGTGGATTTCCCCCACTTCTCCGACTCCCTCTCACCATCTTAACACATGCACCTGAATGGGTTACCTGGTCAAATCTAAATCACCCATAGGTGTGAATGTGGGAGGGAATGGTTATTTGTCTGTTTATGTCAGGATTAAGACGGTTCAGAGGATCTATGGGTGAATGACTGTCACATGAATTGGTAATTAGGCTTAACTTTTAACATAATTATCACATTTTCTCAAAATTAAACAGTCAGGATGTTATAATTACTAGATAAGATGTCTAGTTTTAGTCTTTCATGAGCGATTGCCATGTGTTTCTGTATAAATCAAAGATATTTTTTGATGTTTGGGAGTTAAAAGAGCTGGAATTTCTCCCACGTATGTGCAAGTTTGAATCCTGGGAATTTTCTATTTCAACATTCATCTCAGTGTTCGTTCGGATCGTTTATTCGTGTGTTCGTTCTGATAAATGGTACATTCCACCAGTCGGTCTGGGAGCTTCGCCTGTAAACACACACACGACGACGACCTGGATCACACGCCGCCGAGGCCTTGAATCACTGTTCATGTTCTTGAGATGGAAAACGGAGCCTTTCAAGCCCCTTCGGAAACACGTTTTGATGCCATGTGAGATTTATCCTGACATGGATCAGCAAACAGAGGCATTTTAGTTATGTTACATGTAGTTTACTTACTGCTGGACTTTTAACTGTTTTTTTTTTTTTTTTTATCAAACATTGAAAAGCATGTTTATGATTTTTTTTTTTTTTTTTTTTCATACAATTACATTCCACTGAATTCTTGCAGGAGCTGTACACTTTAAACAGAATTATACTTTACAAGGAAATATAGTCTTATACAGCAAGAATCTACCAGAAATTATGCTTTGTGTGTGTGTGTGTGTGTGTGTGTGTGTGTGTGTGTGTGTGTGTGTGTGTGTGTGTGTGTGTGTGTGTGT
>JAPSES010000258.1:15495890-15516020 GCA_029822895.1 Maxillicosta whitleyi
TGTGTGTGTGTGTGTGTGTGTGTGTGTGTGTGTGTGTGTGTGTGTGTGTGTGTGTGTGTGTGTGTGTGTGAAAGAAAAGAAAAGCTGACAGCTCTGCCCAAGGCACTAACATTAAGTATCCAAAAATGTACAATGTAGAAAAAAACTGTCAGTTCTAATGAAGATTATCCAGTGTCACAACATATAGCCATGTCCATTATGTAATAAAATATGTTATTATATAATCAGGGTACCTTTTCCCTTTTCATCTGAGTAGTATTCAGCAAAAAAAAAAAAGCCTTTATTATTGTTGTAATGTGAGCATTCATTAGGTGGTGAGATGTTAATGTTGAGAAGAAACAGCAGAAAGGATATGGATTAACTGTGGAAAGCTGTCGACCTTCACTATTCAATTTCACATGCTACAATAAAAAACGTTTCCTGAGTCCTGGCTCCCAGGTGACTTAACTGCCAATCAGAGGTGAGTTCATAACCAACACAGACTGAGGTGAATGAATTTGAAACAGAAATGCAGATTCAACATTTACTGTTATAAATGCAAACCTTTTAAACCCTGTAAATGTAAAGTATATACACACTAGTCTAGTCTGCAAGTGTTTTGTAAATTAATTACATCATATAAATCAAATGTATCCAGCAAAAGGAATTAACTTGACCTTTGATCCTTATAGTATTATCCCTTTTATTTAAATAGGTGAAATCCTCAGTGATACTGAAATGTCTTTTTCATCAGTGAACTCACTACAAGAGCACAAAAATAAATAAATAAATAGTGGTGATAAGTAGTAACATACTGCATGTGTTAATGATAATCGCTAATTCAAATGCTAATCTTAATCCTAGGTGCTGTGTGTGTGTGTGTGTGTGTGTGTGTGTGTGTGTGTGTGTGTGTGTGTGTGTGTGTGTGTGTGTGTGTGTGTGTGTGCGTGCATGCGTGTATTAGGATGAGCAAAATGCATGATTTTCATATGGGGATAATAAAGTGAGTTAACCATAATCTTTTTAATGCAGCACAAACAAATAAATGAACACAATATCAGTTTAATGCAATGAAAGTTCAAGGACAAAACAGATCCAACGAATTTAGAAATAATCTCACAAACCAAGAATTCTGTGTTCTCAATCTGATCAAACACACAATGATCCCCTTCAAGTAATCATTGCTGACATTTTCAGCACCAATAAATTATTCCAAGAACAGGGTTATTGTACAGTGAAAACATGTTTGCATAATCCTCTACTTGTACAGTGTAAACCACTCAACTGTAACAGCTGCAGAAATCTGCAGAGATACAGAGAAACTAAACAGCAGCACATAGAGCACAGTGGTCTATGGGGTTTTCCACAGTTTATAATCAAAAATCAAGCACAATAACACTGTATAAGACTATTTTAAAAGCACTGGTCAAGTGTATTTCACAACATAATTCCATAGAGGAGGAAAAAAAAAAAAAACAGGTGTCTGGAGGTGTAACAATCTCTAAAATATAAGATAATGTAAGTTTTATTTATGAAGGGTATTTGATCTTATGTTAATATTCCCATTTTAACTGTAATGACTGGTGAATTAAATGTGGAGAGAAGTGAAGATAAGGTTGTATGCAAAAAAATATATAATTAAAAAAACAAATGATGAAAAAAATACTCCTGTGTCCTGGTTAAAGCAGTTTCTAACAATTAGAGGAGCACTGATAATGCTCAACCTTTATCACCTTTGTAATGGTAGAGATGACTGAAAATGTCCAATGATCACATCAGGTGCTGTTCAGTATACTCCCTGCTCTTGTGTTATCTGAGTTTATCCACATGTTTATGCTTATTGTTGTTAACTATTAACCATGTCTCTGGTTTCATTTTCATACTGTAACCTGCTGTATTGTAACCTTCATGCAAAAGCAGGCAGGCCCAGACTAGTGTTTAGGACTTCAGCCTCTGGTATCTTCATTCAGCTTTTATGCAAATAAATCTATATTTTAGTTTTCCTTTGTTTGATAATGCATCATTTTAGGGACACAAATGTTTTGTTTAGTTTTTTTCCAAAGTCAATGCTTTCAGTTTCCAAATGATTTATTTGTCCACATAAGCAACTTTTCATAAATTGTACACATTCACTTCTAAATGACCAAAAGCACATGAACTCCACTTTTATGTGACTTTACAAAATACACTGATGTAATTATAGGTTAACTATTTACAGCAAAACATATATTCAGTTCTCTTGGCTTTGAGGGTTAATCTATAATATTAACATACCATAATATCAAACAAGTCACCTAAAGAATCTGCCCGGTAATTACTTGCTTCTCAAATCTGTCTATAAATGTTTATGTTAATAAAACATTTATACATATTTTCATATAGACTTCAGTTCATAGCTATACATACTGTTTCATAGATATACATACTGTTAATATTGTCTATTGTTCATAGATATATGTACTGTTTCCATAGGTAATACAGATGCTTAATATTGTTCATAGATATACATACTATCACAAAGTCTTAATACTGTAATTGTGTATTTTATGTCTATTTTTTGTTCAACTTAGCTCATTCTTATTTTACTTCATGCAATTTTATATTCTGTTCTATTCTATGTAATAAATAACAGCTGTATAGTGCAGTGCATGTGTAAAAGCATAAAAACACAGAAGTTGTCTAGAAAGCAGATACTATAAAGCACAATTCATGTAAAACTTCCTCCTGTAGCTCACTGGTTTAGGAACAGTGTTGGTCAATGAAGAAGCACAGAGCGAAAAAGGGAAATGACACCAGCTTTGTGGAGATGTGGCAGCCTCTGATAGATCACTTTCACAGATATGTCGGTGATGTCACCCAAAGAGGGAAGGGCTCACTGAACTAGAAAATCTGCAGGTGCCCGTTCACAGCAGGAAGTGAGTGACAACCAGAGTGAGTGTTTCCTGGCACTGCGAAGAAACGTTACTCTATATACGTAGGAAGTGCAGCTACTCACACACAGACACAAAAAAACAACAACAAGAAAACAGACAAAAAATAGACATAGTTGTATTTCCTGTATCTGAAACTTCATACATGCACTCCACTGTGCCACATAGTTACACTGTGGATTCATAACATACAACAGAGTGATTATAGATTCAGAATTCTGTGCAATTTAATATTTTTACTCTACATTTATCCACCAATTGCAGACAGAAAGATGAAGCATTAATGCATCAGTAATGTAGATATTATACCATTTAATTTTAGTATGTATGTACTGTCTAAACTGTCTGTAAACCTGTGCAATACAAGTATGTGTGTACGAAGTGTCTGAACTGTGCATTTAATGAAGGCTTTATTGACCCGCAGATTTTACTGGATGTTTTATTTATTACTTGTATTTATTCTCTTGCACTGAAGAGGGTAAGCTCTACCCAATTTCATTGTATAGCTGTTGTACAATAACATTCTATTCTATTCTATTTTTATTCTATTCTGTCAATCAGATCAAACTCTTGCAAAACACTACATCTTTCAAAGTCTTAGGATATAATCATAATGAAATGGTAAATAAATAAATAAATACATTTAACCATTTGCTACAAGACATTTTTGTCACACTATTTGTTATAAATCATGTTGTTAATTCATTAATGTAACATCATTTTCAGCTTTTTTTCAAACATCGTTTTTATGGAAAAAGAAAACCCACATTTCTGTACTGCAATGTAAGTGTATATACAGAATAAGTTATTCCAATGTCATATTTCTTGGGGTAAAAAGTAATTTTCTAAAAAAACAAAAACAAAAAAAACAGATTTTTTTTCGTAGAGCCATCAAAATGAAATAAAACCCCTCACACAATAAGAGAATCAGTGATGATCGCAACATTTAAGAAATACGAGGAAAATCTGTTATTTGTATTAACGTTGTTCAACACTGTAATGACCGTATGATCCATTTTAATCTTCTGTTTTGTGTCCAGGTATGGAAGTGTGTGAATTAATAGTTCAGATAACACCTGATCCTGTCTATTCTGCTCAACAATGTTAATGCAGGCTTACACTTACAAACACCCTGACAGAAGGATGAAGTACAATATACACCTGCACTGCTCACCCAGAAACCAGCCCACACCCATGTCCATTATGTCATGTTTGACTTATGCAGAGTGAACCACATGACTGGCATCTGATTGTAGCCACTGCCAAGAGTTTCACTCCCAACAAGGATCCTCACTTCTTAATGACAAAATAGCAGATTCTAATGGAGTCCAGATCACCATCTCCAAAACTAAATGTACGGATGAAGGAACAGACTCAGACTCTGACTCAGACTCTGACTTTTTGTAAATAATATTTTGTTTACTTTGCTTTGTTTTGTTGTTGTCGCTTCATTTTCCTTTCCCCAAAATCAACCATAAAGATGATGTATTTCTAAATCCATGTGAATCGGTGTCAGATGATTGAGCCGTGGCTGTTCCCTTGTCAGTTTTTATTCTTTTCTTTTATTCTTTCACTCGGTTTTTGGTGACTAATTAGCAACCATATATGTTCCCATATCTCTTCACACACACACCCCCCCCCCCCCCTGCTATGGTAACAAAAGGCTTTTTGAAGAGACTGAAGGTGTGACTTGCAAATGGAATTCATCCTATAAAAGTGGATCTTGTGAGAGATTCTTGGTCTTTTCTTCACAATTGCTGCTAGTTTGTAGAACTGACCTTTCTTTGCAAAGAAATAAAATCTTGTCAGTCAGCAGATGTCTCTATTTCATTATTCACCAGCAGCCGAGATAACATTTCGATAACACACCACTGAGTTCGTCCCCTTTTCTTTCTATAATGAATCTCTGGGCTTGTGAATGACTGTCTTTAAATAAAGTATGTGTAACAGTGAAGGGATAAGACTAAGGATGTCTGTCTAATGACATTTAGAACAAATTAATCAGTTTGTGTTTTTCTAGACTGTGAACATTAATCTTTTTTTTTATCATGGCTGTATTTTTCCTCCTCCCTTTTCCTTCTCTCCTCTTGTTCTCCACCTCTACTCCTCTTCTTTTCCTCCCCTCCTCAGAGAGAAAGATCTTCTCTTTTTGTTTTGTCTCTCTTCTCATTGTTTCCCATCTTTGCTTCACCTTATCCCCCCTCCTCCATTTCTCTTTGCCTTCTTCTAGAGTTAATGTACTGTATATATATATTTTTTTTTACAAAAACTGTTTCAAAAACCATAACACCTGAACCATGGTTGCGATATTACCATGACCATATTGGACATTATGTAATCTTTCTTGCTTACAGTTAGATCATCAGGTTGAAACACGTCTCCCTGCTGTTTCTGGTGTGTGATGTCATCCAGCCATAAATAGCCCCGCATATAACACATAACACGTAACACATAACACATAACACATAATGGTGCATAACACATAATGGTACATAACACAAAAACTTTAGCACAAAAAGAAGTAGGGCTAATGATAGTTTGTGTTTGTGTCCTGTACCCCGCTGTAGGACTCTGAAGCACATGATGCTCAGAGGGACAAGGAGCTGCAAACCATGGCAGTGTTTGTGATTCTGAAGGGGGGGGGGGGGGGTCTGCAGAAGGCACCTAAAGACAAAGGCATCATCATTGAGGGTGTACAAGTGTTGCATGAGCTGACTTCGGTTGCCTCAGCTTGTGCCCTGCTTCTAGGTTTGATTTATGCACTCAACCTAACTTATCCAAAACCCCTTTGCTTCACTTTTGAAGTGCTTCAAAAAATCTTCATGCAGCTTGATCAGCACAAGATGTCCCCCAAAGTCTATATAATCTGTATAGTAAACTTCAAAGCTCCCAGTAGCAGCACACAACCACGGCCAACAAATGGCCTTGTGCCATATTATGAAGGAACAACTGTGTTTGGACACAGCATGTAAAATACGTAGATTCTTTTGGATGTTGGACCTTTTTTATGCTCCAAGACACAATGAATATACTAAACAAATATTCCTCAAATCACAGTTTTAAATTTTTTTTTACACATATTTTGTAATGGGTATGGTAGAATGTTTTCCTTCTGTTTTTAGGGAAAGGTTGCATTTCACTTTTGATGTGTTCAGTTATACAACAAACTATATTATTTATAATAATAATAATAATAATAATAGTTTCTGTATAATCTTTTTAATAATTGTGATAACACTGAATGTGTTGAGATTGTTATTTGTGTAACACTGTGTTGCATATTTTACATTTGACACTGTTATAACTCTGTTGTCTTACTAACAGTGCATTTTGTGCATGTGTGTTTTAAAAAGGACAAATGTGTAATGTTTTGGCCCAAAAGCTGTGTTGTGGGCATGAAGTTAATGATTCATTACATGTATATAAAAAGAAACATCAGATTAACTTATTTTTTTTTACAAATATTGTCATTCAACTTAAAATTGTAATTTGAGTTATATTAAACAAACTAAAATTTCATTTTAAGATTACTACAAAAAAATACATTTACATTAAGCCATATTATTAGGTCAGAAAAGAGCAATATTTTATGTTTTGGGTTATGCAAATTATTGACATGGAAAAAAATTACATTTTAAGACTGATTTGCTTTAATTTTACGTTTACAATGGAGCATTAGGGCCATTCATGAAGGAGAAGATATTTTTTGAGTATGACGAGATTAAAGTCGACATGTCGACGTTAAACTTGGAAATGTCCAGAATAAAGTTGATGTCCCATAAAGATTAAAGTCGACATCAAATTTCAATTTTATTCTTGGAATTTCGAGTTTAATGTCGGCATATCGAGTTTAAAGTCGACCCATCAAGATTAAAGTCGACATCCAATTTCAATTTTATTGTTGGAATTTGGACTTTAATGTCGACATGTTGACTTATATCTCGTCATATCAAAAAATATCTTCTCCTTCATGAATGACCCTAATGCTCCATCGTATAAGTTAGATTAATTCAAAACATTGATTTGAGAATAATTAAATTATTAAGTACATGTGACTTTATCGATTGTGCTAATATAAGTTTTCATACATGGTGGTCACTCCAGTGAACAGTTATTCTACAGCTGTTCTCTTGTATATTCATAGGTTTTGTTGTTTTAGTTCCATATTAGCCAACACATTGGACTCTCATGCACAATCCCATACACTGACATTCATACAGTTGCTGTAACTTTGCTGTTCTAGACAAACCTGACCTGCATTAACATGTTTGAGTCCGAATCAATTGCTAATCATTATTAGACTGTAAATAATAGTTTTCTTAAACAATAAATAAATAAATCGCACAATATCTCCATGAAATGAGTAATATCTAGTATTAAAGTGTTTTAAAATGTGAGAACACATCAGAGTAGCTGCATTAAAAATGCTTTATTTAATAGTTTCCATATGGTATCCCTTTCTGATAAAACATTTTAAATACATGCTTCTTTGCTTTGAAAATTAAACATATGGTGTCCAGATGAGTGGACATGTAACTCCATGAAAAATAGGTTATTTAAAAAATTCAATCACATTGTTTTGTTCATGACTAAAAAAAAGAATAAAAACACTCAGGAAGAAAAATCTTGACTAAGGTTCTGATAATTGATGCATGAAATGGTTCATTTCAAATAACTTTATTCATTAAGGTGTTACCAAATGAAACAATTAAATTAAGTTGGTTGAACAATTTTCATTTTTCAGTGTATATCCTCATACTTTAATAGATAAACTGCTCATGTTTAGACCCCAAACACTGAACAGCCTTTGCCTGAATAAACTAAATAAATTACATTAAATTAAGTTTCATTGAACACATTGCAAATGACATTATAACTATAAGACATAAAAATTTGGTTTGATGGCTGTTATTTAAAAAAAAAAAATCTTCTAAACTTAAAAAACGTCATGCAAGTAATAAACGCTGTATTTTTTTTCTTATTTCATTGCATTTCCGGCAGTATGTTGCAACGTGTTTGACACATGTTCAAACAGTGACGATAAAAATCATGTGATTTATTTAGTGCTAATAAGACTTTTATTAGCACTAAATAAATCACATCAATAATAAATCATCTGTATGTGTTATCATTGGTTGTTCCCCTCAAAATAACACAGTAAATATGATTGGATATTCTGCAATATAATAATAATAATAATAATAATTCATTTATAACTTGTTCATTATTTTTCTATGGTTTTTACATATATGATGTAGTGACAGTTGAAACTATAATTCATTTCCCAGTTATTACCATATGTTCTCACTTTCATCTGTGATCTGATTTCTGTTCTTCTTGGTTTGTTGAGATGTTTCAGATTCATGACTGATATATGAAGTCTGATTTTCTGATGTATTTTCAGGTTGACTCCAGACAAACCGGATTCACATAAACAAAGGCGTGTAATAGAACATGTTTAATGTGGTGTTTGTTCTTTTACTGAAGCACTAACTAGGTCTGTTCACGTCTTCACCCTGTGGTTTATTATTAAATTAGCTCATTAGTGGCAGGTCTATAAATGGTTGCAGTGACAGGTCTGTGTGTGGACTTCACAGTCATCTGCTGTTGCTTCATGTGAACACAGGCAGAGTCAGGGTGCGGGTTCGTTGCTCATGTGGAGGCTGTCGTTCCTCTGCAGAGGCAGCTCTGTATCAACCTGTGACGCGTCACCCATGAAGCGGAAGAGGAAGACAGGAAGAAGAGAGGCCACCGTCCTGCTCAGCAGTTAGCTGCTCGGTGGAGTTCGAGTTTTTTCTTCAAGGCTATGATTGACAGAGTCAGCAGAGGTTTACACGGGCATGTCCGCACACTCGCTCGGTTGTTATCGTAACAGAAAGATCTGCAGTATGGCGAGTCAAGAAAGAGCCCACAGTTCTCGCCACTCACAAACAAGAACAAGAACATCATTTGTCGGATTGTTGCGGATGTTATTTATTGCTTTTATTCACACGGCGCGGGCAAATAAACAAGGTTTGTAACTTAGCTTTCTACGTCCGCATTAGCTAGCGCTAACTTCCGTAGACATTTCTACGAAGTGTGGGTTGAGGTTACCTTTAACGGGCCAACTTTCTCACTGCTAACCCGCTAACATTAATACCTCTACACTGCTAACATACTGTTATGTCTTATAGCTAATAGCCAAATTTCCTTAAATACGAGCTATGGCTGGCAGGTGGTTAGTACACAGCATTAGCGTTATGTGGCCTTTAACATTTCAGTTAATGTTCTTCTACAGCTCCTTGTCATGTTGTTATCCTCTCCATATATGGCTAAGTTTGGCTAATATTCTACCTAGCAAACACAACAAACAGTACGACTGGTTAGCATCATGGCTAGCACTAACGTTAGCTTACTGTGTGATCTCGGCTCAAAGGCATGAAAACTTGTCATCCTGATATTATTAAAGTAACACTGGAACCATGTCACAGGCACCCAATGCACCCACTTACTCATATTAAACGAAGGAAACAACTCAGATGACAGTGAGATTTGTTAACATGGGTAGGTGATTTGATTTTGACCCTGGGATGGTTTTTGGTTGGCAGTGATTAGTCCAGACGGGCCAAATAACAGCCAGAGCACTGGGGTGTCCAGCTGACAGAACCCCTGATCATGTCAGGTCACAGAGATAAGTATACCAATCATGAGTGGACAGCTGCCAGCCACTTCCACGATAAGCTATACCAACTTTGAAAGGTGTCTGATCTCTATAAGTTGTTTACTTTGCCACCAAGCTGTTTCAACACTGAGTCTTTATCTTACATGTGATACACTTTAAAAAGGTGGCTATTCACTGGCTATCTGGCAACTGCTGCAGAAATATATGCCACTTTTTTTTAAAAAAAATAAAAAATGTAGATAGTATCATTCCTTTCCCAATGTCAATACTGCAAGTGCACTGCTCTGCAAATAAGTCTTGTGTTTACATGGACATAGATTCTGCAAGCTGTGTCTTACTGCATTCATACATTTTACATCAAGGGAGGTTATGTGTGAGTTGATGGAGAAATTATAAAACTTCCTTTCAGTGTGGCAATCACATTGAAAACCACTGTTGCACTTGTGCCAACAGCTGTGACCAGCATGTCTTTTGTTCTTGCTCTGAAGACTGGAGTAGGTTTTTAATTTGTAGAAGGCACTTTGAATGTTTTGGCTCAGGGTATTTATATTGAAAGTGAAAAATATGATAACAAACTAGGGAGACCCTAAAATACTTTAACAGCCTCAAAATATATCACTATGGAGAGCTTGAGAGTAGGGTCAACTTGAGTTTAGGAGACAGCTGAGACAGCTCTGGTAGGCATCAATGCGGGTTCAGTACAAGTTCAGGGATACACCACATAGAAGAGTGTAATTTATATCTGAGGTCTGAGTAAATTACACACTGTTTATAGCCAACACAATTTAATTAAATGTAGCATTTCATTTGCATGTAGGCCTACATGACAGTTATTTCTTTGTTTACTTAAGACATTGTTTGCTAAAAAGTCAAACACAAATGTCATTTTGGTTTATATTTTGTAATGGTCAGTGATTGATTGATGATTGTCTTAAGTATAAATTTATTATCAAGTACAAGTCCATGGTTCTGACAAGTGTGAGTGTGCTGTTACATGATTTATAAAGGCTGATCTTGGACCATGAATTGGAAGATTCAGAGTAGGTGGTGTCAGCTGAAAGAGATTTCAGTAAGTGAAAGTGTAAGTGCTTGGTAGCAGGAAAAATTTTACACACTCAAAACTTACTCATCTTGTCAGTGAATAATATCAAAGTAATATTCACCTTCAGTATCAGCTGGAACAGTTTGGTGATAATGCAGCGATTAGTAATGATTTACTACCTTATTTTCATATTCAGTATGAAGGTGTTTCTTTGTTTGAGTTTGTAGAGGACATCCACCTCCATGTAAAAACGCAGATAGAATCCATGTTCTCTGTTGCAGATAAAATGTCTTGTTTGTGGTGTTGATTAGAAACCAAATGTTGTGTGTGAATGCAGATCAGTAATCATTTTGTCCTGTTCTGAGTCTGTTCTGAAAGTACACAAGATTAAAGTTCACGTGCACTTCGGAGTTATCTTTACTGGTAATATTAGTGGCTGCCAGCAGATGTTTTCTGCTGTGGAGGTTTAGATATAGGTGTTAGGAAAATCTAAATCTGAAAACTGTATTTTGCAGTCTTCAGTTCAGTTTAAGTACAATTATATTTCTAATCCATGAACAAATCTGTTAATTAATCTGTTAACAAATTAGTTAGTTACAAATCTCATTTTATTTGTTGGCATGTACAAACATAATTTATTTTTTGTGATTATAAAAGTTTTTTTGTTTTTTTTTAAATGATGCTGATCATTTTCATTTCTGTTTTTGTTCACAGCATTCATTCAATCAGATACAATCCTAGAAGTTCTACATTTTGGTGAGGGGAGCCTATTACAGGTAAATGCAGTGCTTTTATTTTTGCTTCTAAACCTATTTACAATAATGTTATCTAAATGACTACATTAATGACTTTCTAAATCCTTGTCTCTGTTCTTTATGCAGGCAGACTCCGACATTGATTTTAGTTTATATCATCAACAAAGGTAGGTTTTCATTTTTTTTCCTCTTCTCCTTTGTTGCAGTTGGAACTCCAAACAAATAGATGTTTCTGTCTTTGTTTTGCCTCCATTAATGTGGTCCTAGCTGGTGTTTTGTTGCTGTTGTGGTCAAGACAAGTTCTTGAATCACCTGACAGTGGAAAACCTGTCTAGTGCAGCTCACCTAATGATCCTGCCATCTGCAGCAGAATCAACATCCACCAACTAGACAACAAACAGTAAAGATTGTGTTGAAATAATGCTCTCACATATGCTTAGACTTTGTGAACAAACAAGCGCAAGCATTTTGTCATAGATTATGAACCTTTAAAACTTGGGTTTCATTATCATATGAAACTTCATAAGCTAAGACAGAAGTAAGCTATAACAATACTGTCAAACAACTTTGGTAAATAGCCTGAAATCCACCAAGGAGAATAGTCAGAGAATCTGCCTTGTCTGAGTTCTGAGCCCCTCCCTGTGTTCTGTTAGTGACTTGGGTTGTCAAGAAAACATGTGAGTCTGTATCCCCAAGTGCACCTGTATTGCTTCATCACAAACCAGCTGGGAAATACTCATAAAAATGCAGTGTAGCATTTTATACCTCAGAGGCAGTTAATATGAGGTTGACAGAAGGTAGTTTGATGAGGATAATTGACAGGCAGATAGTCTGGTTTTTGGGTTTGTTTTACAGCTGTGGAGCCTTACTGGTCACGCTGACTGACACGTGTGAAGCTACATCATCTCAGTCAGATTCCTTTGAATAAGGCTGGGCAATGTGACAGTCCTACTCTATCTATATAGTCTAGTCTAGTCTATAGTTTATAGGCTCGAATTCACAGACTACCTAATCTTCCAGAGATCATGTAGTTTTGTCTTGTTACTTCTATTTCCCAACTTCATAAGACCTCAACAAGCTTATAACAATATGGATTTTTGCTACAACAAATTAATAGCTGTCCACACACATACAGCTCTATTTATTGGACAAATTTCTTCATGGGTCCTTTTCTTCCCTAACTTGATGTACATGTAAACAGTGCACTTGAGCTAAAACAATGGCCAGCAGCAGTTTGGACCAAGGCCTACTTCTAAAACTGAGTTGAACAAGACAGACAGAGATAAGTGGCTAATGTTGTCACTTTTATTCAGTCAATAAAACTAGACAACAACAGAGAACATGTGTTGAAAAAATACTAATATGAACCTGTCACTTATTTCTATTATGTAGTGTGGATTGAAAATTTTGGTCTTATATCTTAGGCATGATGAAGTGTCAGAATTTAAAAAGGGCAAAGCGGGATGTTATTGTCTGATATCTTCTTAAAGAATACATATATTTTTGTTATTCTATTAATAAGTTATTGGTTCCTGCACATTTTATGTTATGTATATATCCTATATTATCTATCCTTTATGTGTTGTATATATTTGTGTGATCTGTAGTATGGAATTTGCTTTTTGTATATTTCAGCATTTCATTGTAGTTTTGTATATTGTAAATAATATTGCCAGTAATCCTAGACATTTGTCAGTGGTTTAATACCAAAGTTATGAGCTATAGTGTTTTTAGTTTTATTTGTTTTGATTGTGCAAACACATAAAACCTATCTGTTCTGCCTATCTGTGGTCGGCAGAACATCTCAAAACAAAAAAAACAAAAACAAAAAAAAAGATTTCCATTCAAGTTGTGCCTTATGATTGCACTTACCATTCCGTCTTTTAACCAGGTTGCCCATCCTCACGTGTACCTACTTTGAGTGCTGTACTAGATACCACTATGACTAAATGAAGTATGCTTCAGAAGGACTAATTATTTGTCAATCACAGCTGTACTAATCTAATTAATTAATCTTGAGTGGCCTTAAGTGGAGGTATGCTCAGCTTTTCCTCACGACTGTCACGACATGTATTTTTAGCTTTATCGCTGAAACTCGGACCCCCGCGTGTTTCTGCAAGTGGCTGCGAAGGGCAGCATTGCAGCTGTGTCCAACAGGTAGAACCACTTCAGTTATTAAACAAAATGTCTGTATAAAGGTAGGTAGCATATATAAGTTCACGCTAAAAAACAGTGCTGATTTTTCAGATCCTAGACTTCTACCCTATTGTTACTTCTCACATATATGTTTTTTGTGTGCAGTGCACAGTCTTTACTATTTGCACAGCATGTTCTTATCCATAAAAGGGTTATCTTGTACTGGCATAGCATGACCACTCCCTCAACAGTTCAGAAGGAGGGTGCTTTGCAGTTTGACTGTTGTTTCAGTGGTCTTTAAAATCTTGAACTTCCCCTAATTTTTCCTGTACATTAAGGGGGGTTTTGTGTAAGTGTACAGTTTGGAAGTGTGTTGTTAATCATTATCTCATATTCTGCGCTCTGTATTTGTACACATCAGGTCCGTTCCATGGGAATTAATGTGCTTTTCACAGCCACTTTGCGTCATGCCCTCGTGTTGAGGTTACCCTGACACTGGACATATGCAGATCTTAGGCCAAGAGGCAGAGAACACTCCTCATGATCTCCACAGCTACTCCAATTACACACTGACATTCAACACATTAGCTCTGAAGCGCTGAGCAAAGACTGAGCACATTTCACAGCCAGGATACATTTTGAATCTTTAATCCCACAAGAATTTTGTCAGTAGTTGTTATATTAATGAGTGAGGTAAAGACAGGCAGTAGATCACAGATTATCCCAGTGCTGGGTCGGGGTACTGTGTGGATTACATACGGATTCCCACAGGGGATGGAAATCTATCCCGTCTCCTGTGAGCTCAGCTATTGGAGCACACTGCTATGGCCATTGTCTGCCCCTGTACACTTTGGTAGTAAATAGGTGAAATTGATCTCTAGTAAATTGTCAGACTCCAGGGTAATGTTAGGATAATTACATTTGAGTGATGTATTAGTGAATGGTGCTCCACATTAATTATGTTGCACAGACGCAAGGGGGGAAAAATCAGCTTAGTCTTTAATGTAATTTTCTTGGGCCGTTTCAGTTTTTTTTTTTTTTGCAAATGCTTCTGCGAATGTCAGTCTGAGACATTAAGTTGTTTGGCTGTGAAAGAGGTAAATGAGTGAACTGTGATGAAATACATCACTGCTGGTGTTCATGTGTAGGAAGAATCATCCTTTTTTTTTTGGATGAAAATGGTGCAAAAGGCCACTTCCTGTTTTCAGATGACACTGAACTGGGTAAAGCTCAAGCTGAGGTATGTAGAGCTGCCACAACTAATCAGACTGCGTTGGCAGCCCTCGCAATCATATAATGCAAACAACTGCAATTTGAGGTCCAGTGTATGTCTGGTGATATTTTGGAATCAAGACACTGAGTAGAGAGTTTTATAAGGTAAAACCAAAAATACACATGAACATTTTTGTACTTTTTTCATACAGCTTATATTAAATGTACATCTTGACATTCTGATATGTGTATGTTCCCCTTTGTCAACAAAAAACTGAAAACATATCTATGAAAATAGTCAGTGATATTTGATTCTGTCTAAGAGCGTACACTTAATACACTTTTTTCTTGGACAAGGCTTTTTTTTTTTTTTTTTTTTTTTAACAGCAGTGCAAGTAACTTAAACTAAACCTTCCATCATGCAATGGGTGGAGTTGCATGTAGGCTCACAGTGGGTTAGGATACACTTTAATAATCGTCACCCAAAGCTCACTTGTGTGCCACACCTGCAACACTGATGAACTTCAGTTTCCATAAGATTTACATAAAGGCTCTCATTACACTGCTCTGTTGTATATTACCCTTGCCAAAGAGGAGTTGCCTCTCTTTGGGGTCGGCCCCATCTATTGTTAACTTACAACTGTTGTCAGACAGGTTTGGTGAGTTATGTCTTTATACTACAACCAGACGGGTGCAAGCCATGTTCACAAGTATTTATTTCCTCCATATGAGAGCAACACCACGCCATCAACGAGATGTCGTTTTCTCCTTTCTTGTCTACTCTTTTTTTTCGTAGATATTTTACATATGGAAATGTTCTGCTGCAGATGGGAGTCCGCCTTGTGCTGTGCTAATCTATTGTTAAAATCTAGACACAAACTGTAGTGTCTTGCTTATGCTTTTAGCTGCTCATTTGTTTGAAAGGCGCACAGTCATGGGTGCTGTTTTTCCTAGCTTGCTGTACGTCCTGTCATTACTCTATGTTTCTCACAGCACATCCCCGCACCGTGGGAACTGCCGACCTATACGATTTGAACCTCCAATGTTGGACTTCCATGAACAGTGAGTGCTTTACATATTAAATCCTCATGAGACCCAGTAAACCCAGTAAAAAGTTTTGACTTTTCTATTTTAAATAACTGTCTTGGTTGGAAACAGCATGATGCAACAGTTTTTTTCAGATACATTTTTTCATTTTTTGTGGAATGTCCTTTGCAGTGGATAGATTTTTTTTTTCTTTAAGTGAAGCTGTGAAACTCTTGACCCGTACAGAACAGTACAGAAATCAATTACTGGGTCGTAGGAGATTGTATAAACACTGTTTATTTTGTAGTTCAACCTCACTTCACAATTGTGTTATTTAAAAAGCACATACAGTCAATTTCTTTAAGAATCTTTAATCAAAAGCACTCCAGAATTTTATTAAACCACACCCAGAGTGAGTAAGCGCTGGTATTGTTATTATCACATCAAGTACTGTCAGCAGACTGCCAACAATGCATGTGTTCTTAAGAAAGAATTATTGAAATCTATGGAATTCGCTTCACAAAACGACATGTGCCAACTTAAGCTTGGATTGACTTGTAAAGGTAAATTCCATTATCATAGTAGTTGCACACCCATGCAGTGTAGTCTGGTTTCGAGTACAGTCTCCCAGGCAGCAGACTGTCAGTGATACAGTAGCATTTTGAGCAACTAAAGGACTGCACAATGAGGAGCCCAGCTGTCTTGGTCTGTCCTACTTCTACAATAAACAATCCACTTATCAGCTGTGAATGTTCTGAGGGCATGAAAATAAAACCTTGTGAAATTGTCCCCCATCTCAAACACTTATGAGGTCTCAATAAATCTGCTCATTGTAGCTCAACTTTAAATTTACTGCAGAAAATCTTAAAATAACAGCCAGTTCTTTACTTCTACCTTGCTGGTCTCTCTCATAAGGTGATTTTAGGATATTATTGTAAATAATTTCACTGTAAATGAACTTGATCAATTTACATTTATTTTACGAAATGTAAACAAAGAGGCAGCAGAACCACATTAACTAATAAAAAGCTATTCAAAACATTTTATTACAGAAGATATGGGTGTAAAAATTGTGTCTTCTGAGCAAAAGGTGGAAACAAATTTTTTTTTTTTTTTCCAGTTTTAAATTTTTCTGTATACAACAGTTTCTAAACAGCAGAATGTCATGATAAAATCTGTCAACATCAAAATATGCATGAGTAAAATGGTAAATCACTGAAATATTTAATGGATTGTAGGTGACCATCTAAAGCAAATTAATAAAAGAAGAATGTATTGCAGTGTAGTCATAGTTATAATAAGATTATTGTTTTTGGTTTTTTTTTGTTTGTTTTGAAATCACATTAATGAAAAATAAATTGCATCCTTTTTTTAAGGTGTAGGTTCAAATATTTTTTAATATTCAATCAATCATTTTACTGGCCAAAGCTAAAATGACATGGTTATGCGTTAATAGGCAGCACATGAAGTTTATGACATTCACCAGTTTTTTATTCATCATCATTGTAGTTTTGTACAGTTCAGTTCAGTTTGGCTAAAAACACAGTTAATCACAGGATGTTTAGGTATAAACTACATCTTAATTATTTACAGGGAATGAATTATTGTGTGATGTCACACAAAGAGAAGAGGAGCATTTATTTCAAACATACTCAACTGTGAAGAGCAAATGTGTTTCAATATTAATGCATTTTTAATAGATTACCATTTTAAGTAAATGTTTTTTTTTTAATCTTTTTAAAGAAATGTCATCATGTTTGGAATTAAATATATTAACAAATTGTTTTTTGTGTTTTTGTTTACAGGCCTGTTGGAATGCCAAAAATGGAGAAAGTTTATTTACATAATCCTAGTTCAGAAGAAATTAGTTTGATATCAATATCAGCAACAACAGCACATTTTCACGCATCATTTTTCCAGAATAGGGTAAGTAATCACCACTGAGTAATGACTGTGTAAGCACCGATGCAACATCACCATCAGACAAAATGTCACAAACCAATCAGATCTTTGTGGATGACAGAGGCTGGTTGTTCTGTTGCGTGTCCTTTATCTCATTATTTTGTCACATTGTCTTGTGTTTCCTTTACACATGATCAGGAAACACGCTACATTTCGGCATAATAATAATATAGGACGCAAATTGCATGTGCCAGGGCAACATGTGCCAACGACAGTGATCTTTGGGGATTGTAATGTGGTGCTATCCAGTGGCACTGTATAAAGTGAATGTCTGCACACAAAGACCCAGGAAAGTAAGACTTTAACAACTATCAGGTTATGGCGAGGATCGGGTGTACAGTATTCAATAATATGCGGTATCCCTACCAGTTATTAAGAAAAACAAGCATGAATGCAGGATATAACATCCCCAGAGGATGCCTCCAAAATAACTCTGACATACTTGTGCATAAACATAATGTTTTTCTGCGAGGTAAACTTGTCCTGTGGTTCGTATACTGTGACAACCACAGTGGAGGACAAACTCCGCTCATTTATTGTGCACAGGAATATAATGTTACTCCAAAGGACTTTTTTTTTCACATATTAGAGAAAGAATAATGTTTTCTGAAAAGCATGTGAACACTCCCCTCACAGGAAATACCTGTTCTGTGGCTTGAGGCACAATTGCTGTACAGATAATTTAGAAACAAAGTCAGGACTTGGTATGTGCATGTGCTTAAATGCTTATAGTGTGTAATTTAAGGTGTCTAGAGCAGGATGTTTAGGTTTCTGCAGATGATCCACAATTCTGTATGCAGGCCTGAGGTTCATACGTGTCACTGTTTGCTTGTTTGTTAATTGGAAATAATGTGTTATTTTGACTGATAAACATGTAGTGGAACAAACTTTAGGGTATGTACAGATAACAGGACAGTATATATAAACAATGATTCTAGGATCATTCTAGGTCAGTCTAGGTAAATGCAGTTAATACTAGCTAGTGGGACATTACAAAGATGGGTTGGGTGTTTTCTCACATGGTTTCAGTACTTTCTCTTTGTCCCAGGCTGGCAGAGAGACAAGGGGCGTGTCCAGTTGAAGACATGGGTGATGCCATATAAGGCTTATAAACTAGAGAAGTACAACTAGGGGTGGATCTTAAGTTTGGACAAAAAGTTGGAAAAAAAAACAACTTCAAATCAGTAGTGAAAACAGTAAGAAACACACATTCAAAGTGTTTATAATAAAACATAAGCTGTAGTGAACAATAAAAAGTATCACGTGATTTCATTTATTGTTAGAAAGGAGGTCATTTCTTAGTACATGTGTCAGGAGTGTGGATAAAAAAATACATCTGTGAGCTGAAACAGGATGTGCAACTGGTAGTGTCCACATCAACCACCTCATATATTAGGATGATTTACTAGTTTTCTCTCCATACAAGTCTGGTCTTCATCAGTCATTGGGAGTTTGTTCACAGTAAGGCATGGATTTTGACATTAATTGTATTTTATAATTAGAAATGAGGAAGCCAGAAAATCTGCAGGTCCGGACTCACTCTACTTCCTCTCCTATAGTGAGTGCCCTGGTGTATGTCACGGTATTAAGTGTCACATGAAAACGTGACAACCTGTACTGTACTCATCTGGTTTCATTATTATCTCCTGTGATAAATGAATGACTTTGTTGCAGACATTTGGCTTGTGTGTACAACACATGAAATGGATACCAACTAGTGTTGTCACGATACCAATATTTTGGTACCAGTACCAACATTTATTTCGATACTTTTCGGTACTTAAAAAACAAAACAAAAACAGAACACAGAAAATTGCATTACTGACTTTATAATCAAAAATCTTATAAACATTAACAGTAATTGTAACAACAGATAAATAAAAGGAATTAAAGAAGAACAGTGAGAACCTCTGAGGCAATAAAAAGTTAATAAATTAACAACTGAAACAACATCTCAGAGCTCTGCAGTGAAAAAGGACACTGATATTTAAAATAATATATGGTATTTTCATTAGATAATTATGTAATGAACTGGATGTCGGTTTTTAGAACAGGATGTGTCTAAATTGTAAAATGGTTTCTGCAAATTTTGTTTAATTCTGAAACTTTAATTAATTTTTAACACACAATAATAAGTGTCCTGTGTTTATTTAGTTACACCTTGCATTATAAAAGAACTCTGTGTTCAGTGCATGTTTTGTAATGTGTAATATAAACAGGTGTGATTTGTCTTAAAGGGTGATGATGGGATGGCTCTTTTTTTAATGATGGAAACTTAAGTGACCCAGTGGTTCTGTCTGGCACATGCACGGGTCCGGAGTGTGTCACTGATGAGTCACCGAAGGAGGGGGGGGGGGTACTAGGGTAGGCTCCACATGTGTCCGAGCAGCAGCGCACAGAACGGGGGCCAGTGACAGCGGCAGCACC
>JAPSES010000258.1:15516544-15554703 GCA_029822895.1 Maxillicosta whitleyi
ACCTCAGTTCACAAAAACACATTCACTGTTTGGGAAATCTGTTTGTTTTTTAATCCTGTAATAGTCTGTCATGAGATGGGTAAGAATATATATATATATATATATATTTAGCTCTAGGGTAGATAAAATCTCCAAGACAAGAATTTTTTTTTTTTAATAATGGCTGCACTATTCTTTGCTGTTAATGCTGTGTATTAACTGTTTACCTTATGTTCTACCTTTTATGTTTTTGGGGAACCTGCTGATGCAATTGATACTATAATCCCCAGTGATCTATACTGCTGTCACTTAAACCATGTGGTTCACTTCAGTATTTTCTATTCAATTTTCCTAGTTGTATTGTGTACATGTTGGAAACTTGAGGACAAAACTCAGTGTTTACCCAAAATGTTCCTTACTTTACTGTACATCACTACTTTAGGATACTGGGTTTACATCCTGTTACTGTGAAGTACATATATTTTATAACTACCATTTGTATTTATAACTTTAAAGATGTAATGCATAGAAGGTCTGTCTGTTGTCTTTTTGCTATAGCCTGTATCTTCCTTTTTTTCACAATAAAGTGTCTAGAACAAATGTTTTTAGGAGGAAACTAAGGTGCAGCGACACAGTCCCTCACCACTAAAATATTAAAGTTAGAGAACAGTTGTAATTTTTTCATAGCAGGTAGATCTTTAGAAGTCAGGTGTCGTATGTGGAATTGTGTTTTGGGGTCTCAGCTGTGGTGACTTGGGTATATAACCTACAATTTTCTTTGTTAATCAGAGCCACTATTAATGACATGATTTCTTTTTTGTGTTCTTTCTGCAGATAATTCCACCTGGGGGGAACACGTCATTTGATGTTGTGTTTCTGGCTCGAGTAGTTGGGAATGTAGAAAATACTTTATTTATTAATACATCACATCATGGAGTCTTTACATACCAGGTACAGACAAACATTAATGTTCTTTTGCAAGGTGGAATGTTTGTAGTTGGGGAATGGTGTTAAATATTTTTTTTTGTTTTTCACCTTTTGCCTCAAAGGTGTTTGGGGTTGGAATCCCGAACCCATACAGGCTGCGACCGTTTATAGGGGCCAGGGTCCCAGTAAACAGCAGCTTCTCACCTCTTATAAACATTCACAACCCATTCAGTGAACCACTGCAGGTAAGAAAGAGCTGTTAAAAGTATGAGGAGATAAATTTTATTTGTTTGCATGCCAAACTACTGAGGCAGAGTGTAAATGTAAGAAGTATATTAAATAAACTAAGTTCTAACATTCCCTAATTTACAAGAAGTTTTAAATTTGCAAGTAAAGAAACAGACATTTTGAGTGTTCTCTGATGCTATAAAGTCAATATTTATTTTCCATATTAGTTGTGTTTATGATGTATACTTTAAGAAAATTTCAACTGACAATACAATGTATGTTTGTGAACATTTTTAGACTTAATTCAGGCTTTTCATGATGACCAAATGATTTTTTTAAGAGGTTAAAGGTGTTTATGTTCTCTATGATTTACTTAGAATGTGTCCTTTTTCTTGTAATATTTACCGCTATTGTGGAGTATTGCAGTCCTATCAATACATGTGATATCATGTCCCTACTGTAACCACATAATGTTTTGTATTAATGTTGAAATTATTTGTAGAGTAGCATCAGCAGCACAATAACACTCTTAATTTCTTTTCTTTTTCTAAAACTTTTTCTTGCACATGTATTTTTTCTGAGAAATTACTTCCTTCCTCTGCTTTTTGTCTTGACTCGCAATACCCCTAATATACTGTTGTGCTTTTCTACTCAAGGTTGTAGAGATGTATTCCAGTGGTGGAGATCTTCATTTAGAGCTTCCCACTGGACAACAAGGAGGCACTGGAAAATTATGGGTGAGTTTCATATATCAGCCCGTTTGTTTTCTTAGTTTTTTAGCCATCACAGTCGAGTCACTGTTTCTCCTCCTGCCCTTTCCTTTTGCCCTTTTACAGGAGATTCCTCCATTTGAAACAAAGGGTGTCATGAGAGCCAGTTTTTCATCAAGAGACGTAGACAACCACACCGCTTTCATCAGAATCAAAACCAACGCTCCGAATGAGGATCAGTTCATCATCCTCCCTGTAGAGGTGGAGGTCACCTCAGGTATGTTACCAAACTGCAATACTGTGTCCTATTGTTTTGAAAACATCAGATTTTCTGTTTCTGTAATACATCTATTTTGACTGTCTGCATTTTCCCTGTTCCTTGTTCTTGTTCTTTGTGTAGCGCCTGGTATATATTCCTCCACAGAAATGCTTGACTTTGGTACGCTGCGATCACAAGGTAAATCAAGTCTCAAGCAACATGGAATTTTTTATTTTCCAAGTCATCGTCCTGTGGTCCTCTGTGCTAATCTGTTCTCTTTCTTAACTATAATGTGTTGCAGATCGTCCAAAACTGCTGAATCTACACCTTTTAAATTCAGGAGCAAAAGATGTTCCAATAACAGTAGGTGTTATTAAAGGACTCATGTTTTGTTAAACCCACTTTTATTAGTCTTTGATACATTTATTTGTGAACTAATAGTTCAGATAATTTTAATTTGAATCCTCCAGGTGCTAAACTATCTTTACATTAATTTTGGCAAAAATCGAATGGATTTCTACAACCTATTTTAATTCCTTCTTAATTTGTTATATTTTATAATTAGTTACGTAACAACATTTGCACATATAAGGTCCAGACTTCAGATCGTCAGAGTACGACATAATTGTTTATCAGCAGTGGTTGAAAATATACTGAAAATATGTCCAAACTTCGAGCCGATTACCTAAAATATTCAGTTGTGTTTGAAGTGGACAGAGCAGCACAGCTAACAACCTGGAGGGGGTGGGCTTTGAAGAGGCTCATTTGCATCTAAAAAGGCAGCATTCAAAACGATCTTTCTGGTGTCATTACTCTGAAATAATGTTGAAGATGGACCTGTGGAGTTGAAATAATTATGAATTGAGACTCAAGTATAGCATTTACAGTTTATGTAAACCACAAGGAAATGTTTGAAAATGTATAATTCCATTTAAAAAAAAATAAGAATCTAAATATCCTTACTTTATGGAAATCATTAATGTTAATTACTCATAAACTAGTCATCATCCATGTAACATAATTTCCTTTGTATTACACTTTTACAGAGTGTACGTACAACGCCATCAAATGAAGCAGTGACGGTAGATTTTAAAGCAGTTACACTGAAAGCAGGAGAGAGCAGATATACCAAAGTTGCAAGTATAAGTTTTGATGGTAAGTTATGTTTTCTTTTCATTTGGTGGAAACTATTTAATTGAAATTTTGTTTTCAGAACCTCACACTGTTTTTCATGAATACATTCACATATTAATAGTTATAATTAAGTGCGTATATTGCAGTTGACAGATACTTGATGGATGTGATCTGTTCACTGTTCATCAACTTTAAGTTTCACATTATGTCCTGACTCCGTTTGTTGCACTCTTTAGTTTGAAATTGCATAACTTCCTCTGGTGTGGCTTTTAGTATCTCTTTTTTTTTTTGTGCTGAACTTATCCATTGTTTCAATCTGCTTTTTCATCACAGCTTCAAAAGCGAGAAGACCATATCAGTTTTCCGGAAAAATAACTGTGAAAGCAAAAGAAAAGAGTTACTCTAAGCTTGAAATCCCATACCAAGCAGAAGTTTTAGATGGGTGAGTGACTCAATTATAGGAGCTACAGAGACGGACAGTAATACATCAAAATGTCTGTGTTTGAAATGACAAAAATAACATCTAAACAAACCGAAAAAGAAGCCATTTATGGACATTTTGACAAATGCTCAAGAAAAAAAACACCTGAACTAACACCAACAACCAGAGTTGTGTGTCAAAGAAATGTGTAGTTAATTTAACAAAGCAACAGTTAAACATGGAGGAAAAGTTCACAGCAAATTACAATGAAGATGTTAGAAACATGGGATGTAACAATAAAAGAGCTTATCATACAAAGTGTAAATAAGAAATAAAACAATGTGTCCAGGCCTGGCTCTGTCTGTAGTTTGGATGAATAGAATTAAGTACTATGAATATCTAAGTCCCCAGTAGTATGCTTTATAAGTTGATTCACAGATTTCTTGCATTTTAAACCTAGGTGAAAATAGTTTGCAGTGTTTAATTGCAAATTACTTTTTATGTCTTTCAGCAAAATACAAATAGCAAAATACTCAAAATAATTAAAGGTCTATTACTTTTCTGCATATTGACTCTGTCTTATGTGTCTGTATCTGTGTAAAAAAGTGGCACAGTTTTAGTCAAGAACTTTGCTTCAGTCTCTGATCTTTAAAGAAAATTAAATAAGGGTTATCTTCAGTTTAATAGCTATAAAATATAATATTTAGTTGTATTGTTAAGAAAAATGCAGTTAATCCTCTTTCATTAGCATTACATGTAACAAAAACATGTATTTATTCAATAAGGAATACATTGAGTCCTTGTCATCATGATCAAAACTAAATATAATTAAATTTAATGTTGCATTTCATTTTAAACTCATTTAATGGAATTACTGCCCACTTCTGTATTAACAGTACTTTTCTAAATATTAACTGTTGGACTATATTTAGACTGTATTTCTGAAGGTGTCTCTGTCCTGTTGTCTCCTGTGGCAGCTACCTGGGCTTTGACCACACAGCTACCTTGTTCCATATCAGGGACAGCCCAGTTGACCCAGTGGACAGACCCATATTTCTCACAAATGTCTTCAACTTTGCAATCCGGATACACAATGTGTCCTTGCCTGAAGAAGCCAAAACCATGTTTAATGTGAGTTTGACCAGAATTGGAAACCTAATGGGGTTGTTCTGCTCACTACGTAGAGGGCAAAATGATGACACTTCTTGTCTTACTTTCTATTTTAGGTGCAAAACTTCAGCGCACCCATTGTTATTCCAGCTCACGAGTCGCGTTACATCTTTTCCCTCCTTTTCCGCCCTGTGCGACCCTCCATCCACATCGACAGCAACCTCCTCCTTATCACAAATGCATCTAAATTTCACCTGCCTGTCCGGGCTTACACAGGCTTCCTGGAGGTACAGTTAGTTGGAAATAAAAACCTGCTTTATCTCAGTGCTGTTGTCTTCTTCATAGGTAACATGAGATTGTGTGAGTAATGTGGGTTTTATTTGTCATCTGGTGTGAGCAGCCACTGGTTCTGCCGCCCAGTCTGAAGGAAAACCTCCTGGACTTTGGTGTCCGCAGTGCAACAGACACCAGCAGCATCACATTTGTTGTGGTCAACAGTAATCCCATAGAGGTGAGCTCACACTCTAGAACATTTTGAAATCACTTAAGTGTGTTTTTATTTCTCCTTGGAGCTAAGTTTTCCAAAACACTGCTGAGTAGGACTGTAACCTACAACCACAATGATCCTGATCCTGTCATTTCACTTCACTAGAAAGCACACTTTGTGTGAAGTCAGAGAATAAATGGTTTGGATAAAATGTCCTGTGTAAAGGCCTCTTTCTGCTTACATTTTGAATAAGACAAAATAAGGCACAGACTATAAATATGAAATTAAGCATTAGGTCTTAACTCCATATATTATTGTATACATATATATATATATGTATATAGTCTTTTATCCAGATGTTGATGGATTTCTGTCTTTCCATTTAAGTACATATTTTTGGAATCTTGAGTCTGATTGGATGACGAATGCATATTTTGTTGCCATGTTAAAAACTCCTGTAGAATCTTAAGGATTTTATTTTGAAGTAATAACATCATTTTCTAATCAGTCAAATTGCTTTCATCAGATCAGTGATTTATTTCCTAAGCAGCCATATAACATGTACAGCAAGCACACATTGTTGCAAAACAAACCTCTCCGGGATGAAGTCTTGCATCACCCCGTCTGGGTTTATTTCACAATATTGAACAGTTGTACCTTATTCCATACATAACAAACAACCATACTGCTCAGTGCGTTGGGTAAAATTGTCATGCTCTCAAATATTTTAAACTGCTTCATCATGTTGTAACATAAATGTTTATGCAAATATGTCCTTGGCAGGGTTGAAAAATGTACAGGCACACATCGTTCAGTGAAATGACCGATATTCCAACGTTTAGGGTCTGATACACATTTAATGTTTTCACACCACCTTCTTTCCTCAGTTGGAGATCAAGTCATGGCTCGTCACTGGAGAGAGTCTTTCTATGGAGCTGCTGAAAACAGAGAAAGGAAACACAACAGTGGCTCTGAGTCGCCTGAGAGAGCTGCAGAACACCTCCACCTCCCCTCACAGAACAGTAAGAGCTCCACATTTCAAAGAACTGCCAATGCAATGTTTTATCCTCATCACATCAGTTTAACAGTGTTGAACAGGTAGTGTCACCAGTATATACAGGCCCTGAGTAAAATTAAAGTTGGAAGTAACTTTAGCAAATACTACTACTTTTTTCCATATTGTCTAATCACTTTGTGCATTTTGTGTATTCAAAACAATCATAGTTAAAGAGCCTGAATGCAACAAAACACGGTCATTTGGCCCAAAAGCAAACAAAATAGTTTCCAGTGAATTTTGATCCACTAATCACCTCATAAATGCAGCTCTACTTAACATCACACGATGAAGCCATGTCAGATTTCTGATGAATAATGGAAACAAGATGTGAAATGTCATTTAGGGGTCAGACTTTTTTTTAACATTTTCAAGAGTATACAAAACGTACGTCTGGGGGGGAGGGGGTTAATGACGGATGTACGCTTTCAAATTGTTGAATAAATGTCAATACCGAAGACAAAAATAAAGTCCACCACACCTTGATGGTTGAATGGTAGAAAATAGTGTCAACATTTTGTATACTCTTTTGGAGGGGGGGAGGGGCTATTTTGAAAGAGTACATTTTGTACGCTCTTGAAAATGTTGAAAAAAAAAAGGATGACCCCTTAATATTAGTATGAACCACCAGTGTGTTTTATAAAACTATTTAAATGGAACTAAACTTTTAGAAACTGTCTTAAAGTTTTTGTCATTGTTGTTGAAGTCTACATTCCATTTCAGTTTAATGAAATACTCTTGTCTTTTCTCTCTTTTTGAGTCAAATCCCTGAGAAGATGGATAGATAACAGATAGCATTTCCAAGAAAAGAACAATGAGACTGATGATGTATTGAATGTCTTATTCACAATTTTTGTCTTTAGTTGTGGCTATGCTTTTGGATGCCTTCACCATGTGATTGGTTTTCCTTAGAACGCAGAAGAAAAATCTAACATTGAAACTCAAAAATCTAAAGGAAAACAGTAAAATTCTAAATTAGTAGAGAAAGTAATTCATACTAAATTAAATTTAAAACAAAATGTTGATTGAAAGGACAAAGAAAATGATTTGAAAGGCTGTTAATGCACCTGATTCTTCTGTTCAAAGGTGATATTAGCGTCTGGCTACTATGCAGCATTTAGAGTGACACTGGTGGCCAAAGCACTGGAGGGAACGTATGACGGAGCCATACATATAACCACAGATTACGAGGTAGGAACGGCAGCCTGTCTGATATCTAATCTACTGCTCTTTCCAATGACTGCAAAGGTAAAATATAAAAAAATCTTGATTTTTTTTTTTTTTTTTTTTTTTTTTTTTTTTTTTGCTAGATATTGACCATCCCAGTGAAAGCTCTCATTGCTGTGGGCACATTAAACAGCTCTCCTAAACACATTGTTTTGCCACCATCATTTCCTGTAAGTAACTTAAACTGCACACTTTATCCACTTTGTTCTGCTGTGGTATAAGCTTCAACTTCCTGTGTGATGCCTGAGGTGTTATCTCTCTCAACATGTCTGAATATGTCTGTTTTTTTGTTTTTTTCTGTAGGGGAAAGTTGTGCACCAAAGCTTCAGCATACAGAGCTCTTTTACACAGAAAGTGAGGCTCCAGCAGATCCGCTCACTGACAGAAGATATTCGCTTCTATTATAAACGGCTCCGCAACAACAAAGATGAGCTGGAGCCCAGACGCAAATCAAAGGTTGGCCCTCATCACAAAGTCAGATTAGGCAGGCGTTTTTGTTCTTAAACACATAAACTTAATTTGCTTTCCACTCCATCTTTTTCAGGTGGCAAATATTTATTTTGATGCCAGCTTGCAGTGTGGTGATCACTGTTATGTGGGGCTGCCATTTGTGCTTAAATGTAAGTGTTGTTTGATTTGAAGCTGTATGCTCACATCCAAGTCTGACATAAGTTTAACAGAATTGTTCTATTCTGCCACAGCTGAGTCCAAGCCACATGGACTGGCTCTGCAGGAGGATATATGGGACGCTGATGTGGATCTTCATCAGAAACTTCTCAGACGGTGGAAGGAGCTGAAAGAGCGCTCAAGCCACAAGTAAGCACATCAGCAATAAGGCCTCTGTTATCAGATTTTACTGTTGCATTAGTCATTGCACGCTAGTTGTCTATTACTGGAGAAGTCACAAGGTTTTTCTTTGTTATCAAAGGATTGAAGCCGTGTTTGAAGTCAACACAGATCTACAGAAAAATGTGCAAGCTAAAATAACAGCGCAGTTGACCTGGCCCTCACTGGTCAACTCTTCACAACGAATTATGTTCCCCCTGACCAACACAAATAGCTCCTCTGTGAGTACACACAATCCAGCTCTTGTTAGTAGACATGCAGCAATGTTTTAAGGTGTTTGTATTGAATGAGTGTGTTGAAGACTGAAGTCAGATGTTTGATCCTATGCAGGATGAAGAGGTGATTCTACAGAACCCAGCTGATGTCCCAGTCTTTGTTCAAGTTCTCCCCTTGGCCCTGTTACCCAATCCCTCTGTATTTTCTGGAAAACTGGCTGACAGGTAGGGAGTCTCCCCAAATTCCAACACTCCAGCATAAGAAAATATCGACACATGTTTTCCAAATCTGTATCATTCCTCCAAAGCATTCTATTAAGTTTTTAAGTAGTAGATGGAACGTTTTGAGTTTGTTCGATGTCATAAAACTCATTTCCAGGTTCAAACAGATATTACCAATGGAGTCTGTATGCTTGTTGACTGTAACTTTTTACTTAAATATGGCATCACTTACGGTTCAGAATGGGCTAATTTCATTTATTTAAAAAATACATTTAGAATATTCAGTTTTCTGTAGGTGTATTAAATACTGTTAAAGCTTAGGGTCAATGTAGGATACACCCCCTCAGTTGGGAATGAGATTAAAATAACAAGGAGGAACACTGCTGCATTTAATAAAAACTGGGGGAAAAAACAGGAATTTAGTTAAATAGTTATCAGATCAAATTAAAGACGGCATGTTTCAACGGTAGTTTGGAAGCATAGATATAATGTTTGATCTAGAATGTTTTGCAATTGCTATATTAGGACCTACTACATTTTTCTTATTATGCCAAATGTCTCTGTAATATGGGTGTTGGAACATAGTTTTGGTCTTTCTGCCTGTCAAGGGTGTAATTCCACCGTGATGCCAATTGAGTATCCACTATAGAGATATACATCAGACAGTATGATTTTGTGATGTGTTTCAATCATAGGATTGTTGTGTCGTAATCTGTCTTCAATTGTTTGGGTCCACTTGCTCCAACATAAAAACATAAACTTGGATGGCATAAAATTAAACTTTACAGATTATACATATGGTAGTGTGGTCTGTATATCACAGTAATCACAATAAATCACCTTATTTACAGTATAATGATACACATTGATTATTGCCCTCACACAGCCTCCTTATATTGTTTTTTTTCCCTGTTTTTTCAGGTTACCATTAGGAAATTTGTCCAATATCAACATTGACACAAATACATTAGAGTTCCAGGTTCATCGAAATCAAGTAAGTGTTAAAAGAGCAACAACTAAATTCGTGATTTTGCTGGGATTCCACTGCTGGTTGTTTGGCATACACTGTAATTGCATTGCTAACACACAGTCCTTGTGGAAGCATGTGGAAGTTGTTTGCTTCTAACAAGCCCTTTGTTTGTTTGGCAGACATCGGTAATGAAGAGCAGTACAGGGTTTGTAGAGGGATCAGCCAGACCCTTTGTGTTCAACCTCTTCCTGCTGCCTGGTGAAGTCAAATCCTTCAGCGTCAGGTTCACTCCCATCAGTAACCACAGCATCTCCTCCCTCCTCATCATCCGGTAACATGCTTTGGAAGCCATACTCATTGTGTTACACCCACCTTCTACAAATATGAATCACCTTACTAAAAATATTTGCTGATTGGGAACTTGTTTTAGGAATAACCTGACTGTGATTGATACAATCGTACTTCACGGACGAGGAACAACAGAGAGCCTGAAAGTTGCAGGGAAGGCTCCGGGCCAAGGCAGCTCACTAAGGTTTAAGATGACTGAGGCCCTGCTTAAAGACTGCACAGAGAGTGAGTTTACCACATTTCTAATCATTCTGTTTGTCATTTCTGTCCCAACTAGACTTACACAGTTACTTCATCATCAACATAATCTCTTAATATCACTAAAGGATTCTGTGGGTTATTAAAAGATCTCAAATGCACAGTACATAGTTTGTGCTTCTAGGGTATATAAATAAAAATAATGTGATATTTTCATGTAGAGTGTGAACATGGGTGGTATTTACTGGCAAGGTAGTGCATTAAAGTTTAATTCACATTATGTTTCATGATTTTAAATTCATATGGCATGTCTAATAAAATATCCATAACACTAACGTTATTAAACTGATCAATTAAAGAAACAGTTAAATTTAATCAAAAACATAATTAAGGACTCCCTCAGTTGGACAATTTGTATAAAAATTGTCAAAGTAATCATAAAATCTCAATCTTAAAATGCTTGAATTATGATTTGATAGATCTCAAAGGTTATGTAGTTACCATTACTTTCATAACGTTGCACATACAATGATCAGACTTGAACAAAGCTACAAAATGAAACCAACCCACTGCCATTAGCATTAAACAAAACCATTCTGCCTCACCAGTGGTATGTGCTTTAATGTAGTGTTTCCTCTCTTCAAATACGAGTTACTTCTAGAAGTGAAGTACTGAAAGTTTGTCAAAGACTACTTTCATCTTATTTGATTAAGTGTCAGTACTAAGAGCTGGCTTGTGTGCAGCTCATTTAGTGCTTGGTTGAAGCCTGTAGAAAATAAAGAAGTTGAAGTCTGTGGCATCGAGTTCAAGAAAACACTTTTGATGTTGTGTTTTTGGCTTTAGAGTTGTAGAAAATATAGAAAAACCAGAAGTAACAGCCTATCAAACAATTTTCATATTCTTTGTGCTTTTCTCCAGTATAGATGTTTAAATTTGCATTCATTTTGTTATCTTAAAGGTTTTTAAATTCAAAGAATCATACAAGAGGGTTATTAGTACTTTCATATATCCCAGAAAACTAAAACCCAGTGTCTGATTTTGATCACAACCTGACACTTCGGAATAAATCCCAACAGTTTAAGCATTTGCACTTACACACTGGACATGTAAGACATCTTAGCCCATGAATGTCAGTAATTATGACCTGCATACAACTCCACTAATTTTCTTTGTTTATTTCTTCCAGAGACAAAAGTCAAGGAGCCAAACTTCACTCTCAAAAGAACTTTCAGAGTGGAGAACACAGGCCTGCTCCCAATCACGATCCGATCAGCAGAAATCAACGGTCAAGCCTGTGAAGGATATGGATTCAAAGTTCTCAACTGTCAAGAATTTGCACTCAAGCCAAATGCTTCAAAAGACCTCATCATACTGTGAGTGGACATGTGTATGTTTGTCTTTTTGAGTCTTGCAGTGTCCTGTGCAGTTTGAAGAGCTTGTCAAAACCGTACGCGTTGGAACTTTACTATGCGTTTGTGCGCTCTCTCTCCCCTCCCTTATCCACAAACTCTATTAATACTCGCCTTCACCGTCTCTGGCTGAGTAAGCTCTCAGTAAGAGGATGAATTGGCTCTCTGTCTGTCTGCAGCCTCTGCTCTAACCTCAGCTCTCATTTCACTTTATCACTTCAACTTCATGTTCATTCTCAACATGGTTTGAAACATACGCTTACCATCCCTTTTACAGACAATGAAAAATTCCACATAATGTCAGAGTTAGTGCTGTAAATGGTCCTATAATAGCCAGTGGCCTTTTCAGGAACGGGCTTATATATTTTCCACAATCTCTCACCAAGCTGGGTTCCTCACAGTGGGGTTAAAGCTGTGGGCTGCTAGCTTCCTGTGAAACATTTCCTCATTTTAACTGCATGGCTGTCGTTAAGTGTCACAGCAGAGGACAGCTTCTGAACTCTTAGTTATGTGTGCAGAGATTATAGTTATAGTTATGACCACTGGACCATGGGTTACACAAATAAATTATGTAAAAGTAACAAAAAGAGTAACATAAACGTAAAGTAAACTGTTGAGCCAAGTTGTAAAACAGCAAAACACTGCTTATACATTGTACATCACTGTTGGATTAGTCCAAGTCAGATAAATATATACAGTAATGCACTGCAAAATATTAGAAAAAAATACAAAACAAATAAAATGAAGCAATTGAAATTATCTTGTTTGTGGGGGGGGAAAAAATAAATAAAATAATATCCAGGTTTTGTAAAATTAACTTTATATTAACTCATGAAATCAAAACTATTATGTTAATTTTCCTTTCAACAGTTTTCACTACTAAAAATGATTATTTTTAATTCACAAAAGTTGCAATATTGTGTTTTTGTCTTAAAATGCATTTAAATTGAATGAAATGAAGCACACAGACTTAGTATTGCCTGTAATTATTTATAATTATTCAGTTTGTTTAGTGAAAGATTGCAGATGTAACAGAATGTAGACCTGCTGGGGCCCTTATTTACCTCAGTTACAGAAGGTAACAGGACTTTATTTGATGTAGATTTATGTTAGAAGCTCATCGTGTTTACATTGTATTTAATTAGAAGAAAAGCTTATACATTAATCTGAAGCCCTGTTTTGACCAGTTTTTGTTTATCTTGTTAAAATGGGGCAAACTCAACATTTCCTTTAAGTGTTTGAAGTGAAAAACTTTCTACTAAATATAAAATATCCACCTTTAAAAATAAAACATCTATAGAAACACCCTAGAGGTAATATTGGCTTTAACACATGTAAGGCGTGTTCATCAGTAAGATTTCCTTTAACAGTTATTTATTGGGAAATGTCTCGAATAATCCCTTATGCTGCTGCTTTAGTATCTGTCTTCTGTTTTAAAATGGTATTTCCACTGTTCATCCTAGTTTCTCAAATATCAGCTTCATTTAGTTTCTCCAGAACTAAGAGAAACAATTCGTAATTTTTTTTTTTTTTTTTACATACAATCTGCTCTTTCCTAGCACATCATTCTCCAAACAAGATCAAAAAGACTTGGTGGTTGCACAGAAGACTACAAGCTTGTTTGGAACAGTAGTTGTTGCAGTGCACCTCTTACCCTCAGCCACCACTTAACACCGTCTCCCTATAAATAGAAGCCCTACTTTGTGGTCCAGAGTATTTTAAATGAATGTGTTTCCTTCCTCTTGTTGCAGGTTTACACCCGACTTCACTTCATCTCGAGTGATCCGGGAGCTGAAATTGGTCACATGTGGGGGCTCTGAGTTCGTATTTGTCCTGAACGCCTCCTTGCCCTATCACATGTTAGCTGCATGTGCAGAGACCCTGCCCAGACCGAGCTGGGAGCTGGAGCTCTACATCATAGTGTCTCTCATTATGAGGTGAAGGCAAGCACATATACACACTATACAACTTAATGTATTTGTGCCATATGAGCATTGATACTTGTTTTTACACATCTATTTGATTGAATAAAATTACGAAGTTGTGTTTCTGCACAGATTACATTGAACTAAAGTTCTAGAAACCAAAAGTGCATTTCCACTGATAGTTAACACTCAACTTGACTCTTTATGCTTGACCTTTTACATTTCCACTATGTAATAGTAGGTACTTTTAGGTGTGATTTACCTGATTTGACCTCTGCTGAAACTGCTAGTTTACTATAAAGTGATGTGAAAATAGACACACCACTGTTCCAGAATCACTTTTGAATTATGTGCACCATCCTATTCTGATGCAAGGTATTTATCAGTTGCCAAGGCAACACAATAGGTACATGACATTTACTTAAGCTCTTACAAGTATGACAGGATGGACATCATTCCTGTGGTCCAACTCAGACGGGAGTGTAGTTATCAGAGTTGAAGTGTTGTCAAAATATGGTTATGTTTGGTCACTATGGAAACCAGCTGTTATTTTCACTTTGGAAATGCAATGGACGAGTTGAATTGATCCATTACTCTAAATATGTGTAAAAAAAAAAAAAAAAAAATTCTTTAGACCATTGATGGTTTGTATTACACTTTGGTCTGAAGATGTGTAGAGCTTAGACAAGTTAATTCAGTGATGTGGAAAAAAAACATAATGTAATGGAGATGTCATTTTTGTGCCCAACTACATAGGGAAGTGTATGTATAGGCATAGGACCTGGACTGTGCCTGAAATTAAGTGAAATGCTGTAAATAATACCCAATCACAAATGTTTGCACTACGCATCAATTGTCAGATGATAACTAATAAACCTAGAAACTATCTGGGTAAATGCAAGTTATAACTGTAGAAAATAACACCAAAGAATGAGGAGGATAGGCAAATGGATTAGTGCATGATGTGATAACTTGTCCCTATAGTGGCTGAAAATGTCCTGGAAAATAACTTCAGGGAAAGAGTGGGAACCCTGATAGTTCTTGAACCATCAGAAAATGCTACCTCTAAAGCAGGGAACTTTGGAAAGTAAAATAAATTCTGTGGGACTAAATTTAGACCCGAGTCCCTGCAGTGGGAACACACCAGCTCCCCCAAAGGTTCATTGCTCCTTGGTAAAGTTCCTGCTATGGAAATGCAGCTAAAATCTTCCAAACTCAGAAAATGTCCCCTTAATATCAGTTATCACACTGTTAAAGGGAATAAGGTGAATCTTAAACCACTCATTTGTTGTCTTTTCAGTTCCATGTTTCTGTTGGTGATTGCCACAGCCTATGTGGAGGCTAAAAGCATATGGGAGCCTTTTAAGAGACGAGTGTCTGTGGAATCCAACTCCTCCTTGGAGACCGGGAGACCATTTAATCTCAGGGACATTGTGCAAATTCACAGTGATTCAAAGTAAGTATGATGAACTGATCAAGGGATAAGTGTGCAAATGAAGAATATATAGGCTGTATCCACAAATTTATCCTGTCAGTGGTTCTTATGACATTTAGTTTTATGACACATACAGAAGACAGTTAGCAAATGTTGGGCAGAGTCTGTGGCTAACCACTGCCCACAGTTTTTGTGTCTGACACTGTCGCACCAGTTGGGTGTCATCAGGAATTCAGTTTGCATTTTTAATCACTGGCAGCCAAAGTCTGACTGGGACCTGTCTGTCTCCAACTTGAACTGTAGTGGGGCTGAACATTAAATACAGTGTTATAGAAGTAGAAAAAATAAATAATAGTTTTTAGATGGAATTAAAATGTCAGGCTGTCTACGTGTCCTGATTGACCTTCTTGCTGCCCCTGCTATCAAACTGCACAAAAATGAATAAAATCAGGAGATTCTTCTAAATAATTACAACAGATGTCAATAGTCAAGAAATGACCGTCTGATAAAGGAGAGATTTCAAAGAAAGATACTGTATTTGCCTGTTGACATCTTCTGCAGCTATGAGGCCAGGACCTCCAAAGCCCACTGCCCACTGGTGACATGGCAGGATTTAGTTGAGCTTGGCAGCATCAACAATTTACATATTCACCTACGCACACCTCCACCAGTGAAATCTCTTGAATAATCAGAGATTAAAATCAGACACCACGGGGTTAGTCTGTGTGTTCTGTACTTGTTTTAACCTGGTTCAATCATAGTATCTGGTCTCTTCATAGAATCCCAAAGAGCAGATGCAGAACATACAGTTTAAGTTGTTTAACAGGTTTTCTGTCATTACGCAGGTTAAATGATTACAGTGACTCAGCCCAGAGCTCCAGAGGTTTATATGCATCCAGCAACGGAGCAGTGAGAGTCGGAGGCAGACAGAGCAGCAGCCGATCCTTCTCAGACTCAGACAGCCAAGATAAGAGATCCCGCATCGCCTTTGGCCGCCCATCTATGCAAGCTACTTCCAGCCAGCTCATCAAAGGAAGTACAACCTCAGGCCAAGATGGCCCTGCAGCTGCATGTCAGCTAACCAATCGCAAAGCTCGTAGTAAGCAACTAGACCTCCAGAGCCAAAGTTTATCCGGGTCATCGTTGCCTCACAGAGGTCTGTGCCCCGACGATGCAGATTATGCCAACCTGATAGGGGCCATGGACAACGACCTCGACCGTCCAGAACCTCTCAGTACAGAAGCTCTATCGGAGCAGAGTGCTCAGTCTGCACAAAACAAAGGTATCTGCCTAATTTTCATCAGGAACTACTACGAGATTAGGTTCTTTATACTCATGTACATATTTGAAATAATAAGTCAATATCATTTACAGTTTTGGAATCCAAAGGGAAGCTGCGAAGTAAAACAAAAGCCCAGAGGAAGAAGGAAGAGAAAGAGAAAAAAAACGCAGTGAAGACTCAGGGAGATGAGCTTAAAGACAACCTGGCTGACAATGACGACAGCTCCTCCACCACTACAGAGACCTCCAATCCAGATGTGGAGACAAACATCAAAGAGGTATTGACAGGCCATCTGAGTGGCATTATGACTCTTTACTCACAAAAAAACATCATCATCACCCACAAAAAAAACATATGACAAAGAGCTATGAGTAGTGTTGCACTGATCCTGAAGTCCTCAGCCAATGTCAGTGGCTAAAACAATAATTTAGGCGATCACTAAAATGGACTTCTGTATTTGTTTACTTTGTTTCATGTTGTTTTAATGACCATCACCATGCAGATTATTATCAGGATGAATTGACAGCTTTTCCACAGCTTAAAGCTACTGAAATGGAACTAAATGGAGTGTAGCTGGGCTTTCTCATCATGAGATGCGGAGCTTTTGCATCATCAAATAAAAATCATCTGCTTCCATCAGTGAATGTCACCTTATTTGCCAATAGGCCACTGACAGACAAAAAAGTAAATTCCAGCCGTTATCAGTGTTAGGTCGACTGTCTGATGCATCACTAAGCATCTCTCGCAGTTTTTGTCAGTCAGCACCTCAGGTTATTCTGAATGACTGTTACCATGGCAACGAAGGTTCTAAGCAGTTAACATTTCAGGATATTAATACTTAAAGGTGAGATTGTCGCTATTTTTCAGAAATAATCATCATCCTTTCTACAAACCCGAATGCATATGACATAACCAGGGGTGTGATATCACAGATGGAACCCTGTAGAGCTGTTTGAAACCAGCAGCTGAACTGTTGGCTTATTAGTCTGGAATACAGACAGCACAGTTATACAAATAGTATTTTTTTTCTTACTGCAGTGGAAATAAACATGCCTCTAACGTTTTGCAATCCTCCAGGAACCAGTGAAAAAGAAAGGAAGAACAATTACTACTGAAAAAGTCAAAGAAGAAACTTCAAATTTCTTAATTAAACCCAAAACCAAGAAGCAAGGAACCACAAAGAAAGAAAACCAAGTGGAGAAATCCAGGTCTGTGTTCTTATTTAACCCTAGTTGAATACTTTAGTTCCTTTGTTTTTTTCTGGTCTTGATAAATCTTTATTATCCTCAGTTCTCTTGAGTTACCATACGTCACACGGCTGGAGAACAAACAGCGCAAGAGCTTCACATCCAAAGCTCTGCACCCACTCAGCAGCCTCCCAAAGACCAGACCCCTGCAGAAACAGAGATGTGAGTTTCCTCTCTGACACTTTGCCTCTTTGACTTTTTTGCCTCAATATTTCTAACATTTTTGTCCTCTGGCAGTAGATGGAAAGCTGGATGAAGGGCGCCCCTCTCTCTTGGCCAAGCTGTTATCTAGCAGCTCTGTGTCAGAGCTGGGCCACAGCAGCAGTTCAGAGGGCGAGAAGGAGTTCGCCTCTCCAGAATGGGACGTGCCCGTTTGCAAAAACAGCGTCCGTAAGTCAACAGCTGAGCCCGTTTGGCCTTGTCCACTGCCTCTGCTGCATACATTTAATCCAACCTATCACTGATCACCTTTTTAATTAATGTCACTTTTCTTCTCGACGTGCAGAGGCAGACAGTCTTCAGCAGATCTCCCTTCAGACCATCAATGCAGATCCTTTCCTTAAAAGAGCCGTGTCAACCGGGACCTGCTCCCCTCCACCAACCTCCCCCACCCTACTGCCCAGAGTCACCTACAGCAGTGTGCTCAACAGCAACAGGTATCCACGTCGCACACAAAAACCTCTGATAAAGCTCTTTACCTCTGTATACTGTGTTACATATGACAGAGCAACAAACAGTGTTTCTTCTAGTATACTGCACCTTTTATTTATTTTTTTTTCATAGAATACCTTTATTATCTTTGTAATAAGTACAACAAAATTTAAAGTGGCATCCAGCTTGTACATCAATTATATACAGAACCTACTATAAAAATAATATAAAATAAATAAGCAGAAATCATCACCAGTTTATGTACTAGTTCACTTCATACATCCCACAAAACCATGGCATGGTCAAATGCGAAGCTCTGTTGCGGTGCAGTTTCGTGTTGTATGCATACGACAACCAGCTACACTGAGAGAAAACAAGAAAAGTAATCCAAAGGAAATAAAGATGTGTCCATACAGTGAAAATGGGTCTATGATGCTATTGCGTGTCTAAAGGTGTGATATGTGAGGAGTGAGTATAAACATTGTTGGAGACACACTAAACATGCAGTATTATTCTACCAGGATCTAATGAGGACATTTATTCTATAAACATGTTTGTACTAACTACTCTGATGTACTTGTTCAAAAAATGTCACAGTGCTGAGTAGGTTTATATTATCATGTTACTAAACACCTTTAGTTTTTATACCTGCCAAGAAAATGAAAAATAAAATAGTCCTTAAGTATTATAATGTATAATGTGCTTATCTTTGTGTGTAATGCATTTTAAAGCCCAGATCAATCCCATTCAACATCAACATTAATGTTGCTGTTGGTCCACGGCTGTGATTTTTCTTTTCATTTTACTTTATGTGTTTGCGTAACATGTTTTGTCAAGTTGGTGTTTTTTGTGATATTTTTGTGTTGACGTCCATTTTCTTCTTTTGTCATTCAGGAAAAACATGTCACAGTGTGATTTTTGTGCGTACATATAGTCCAGTACTGGGTTTGGTTATTGAAACTGTTTAAACTATATTCCTCCCTATTTTTGCCTACAACAAAGAAACATTTTTTTTTAGTCCAATGGCCCAAAGTGTCCAGTGGATTATTGGTATCAGTTGTCATCTGTTAACTATTTTTCAGGAATCTCTGGAAATACTGATTTGTACATTTTTTCCCCCATTGGTTTATAATGTAACACATTTCAAAGTGCTGTAACTTCAACAGTTGAAGATATTGATGTAATTAATATTGACAATTGAGAGGAAGTCACATGTGGGCTTTCATTTGATGCCATGACCTGTGACCTTGAAAGGTCAAACCCAGACTATAGATTTTGGGTATCCACCTAAACACATGTACAAACAAGAGGAAAATAAACATTAAAAAAAAAAGTCAGTTCTACAAGAAGTTTTTCTAAAGTCTACATTCCAAATTAACACCATGAGTAATATGATGAATTATACTAGTATCACAACTGATGACACAACTTTTGACTTAATATGATCTTTAATGGTCAAACAAATGTCAGTTAAATTTGAATTAATCTTTAAATATGCTGTTGTCCTTGGTCCTATTTTTTCATTAAACTTTCTATTATTTTTCAGTGAGGGAAACCTGAAAAAGGCCCCTGGAAATAAACTGTCTGCAGCTACTCCACTCCCAGGCAAAAATGGGATCCCCACCTTTGCTGCCGTAGCTGCAGGTTATGACAAGAGCCCAGGTAAATGTGTAGCAACAAGCTAACGTTACATTGACGTCTGAACGTGGCAGTAAACACAACAAGATACAAATGCTTTGCTTTCCATGTCAGGTGGCTCCGGCCCAGGAAAAAGTGACAACCAGGGAAAGAGTCTTGCGCACATGACGTCAGTGGAAAGTGATAGCTCCGACAGGTAACACGAGAAAACAGAAACATTTATACGACCGATATAAGTGAAAAATACAGCCGTGTCTTCATTGCTTCTAAATGTGCTCCTGTCTAGTTCTGGACTGTGGAGTCCCATCGACCCAGCCACCAGCCCAAACTTCCCTTCCAACTCGTTCTCTGCCTTTGGGCCCAACAACTCCTTCAACCTGACAGGAGGTGATCATCACAGCCCTGTTGGGAACACACACAACAGTTTAGAGAAATGCCAAATGGGGAATGAGACTGACGTGAATGTTGTGTGTAGTTTTCAGTGGCATGAATCTTCCAAAGACATCTGAGCCTCAGCAGAGTTGGCCTGAGTTTACCACCGTATCCTCTTCCATCTGGGACATACCAAGCAGTGACCCTCTGCACTCCTGGCCCAGCAGCTCCAGCTCACCGACTGCCCCGACCTCAGTAAGACCCCAGTTCTGTTGGTGTAACGGGTTCAAGTCTAAGACCCAACCATCCATGCAATTTCAACAGGTCATACAGTAGTAGATAAAGGTTTTTGGACACACTATATATGTATATATGATATATATCAGTAACAATCAGTCTGAGGTCACTGATTCTACTCAGTATTGTTCCATTCTCCAAACCCACATTCCCTTCTGCACATGCTCTGTTCCTTCATGGTAAAAACTGGATGTTCTGCAACATCCAGCGCATTACATGTTGAAACTGTCAAGAATGTAGTTTTGTTATTTTTCTCTTGTAACAGTAAAAACATAAATTGTATTTTTTTGGTCTGTTTGATGTAGCCACACCTTTTGAAGCATAAAAAAGATTATTCTGCAAATATTTCACGATATGTGAGATTGTAAAATTTTAATTGTCCAAAAACATTTTTTCCACTACTGTAATCTAATATTATTCAGAAATTTACATGAACTTCAAAATATATCTTTTAAATTCTATGTTGATCCTGCTGTTACATAATCACTATATTGCAATAATTTGCCGTAATAATGTTCACTTTATATAACCTAGATAATCATCATCATTCATCAGTTTAAACAACTGGATGAAACTAACAAACACATTATATTGTCATTATGTTTTCCACTAACTAATGGATGCTCCTTTCATAACGTCCTCTCCATTTCTCTCCTGTTCTCAGCGTTCTGGTGTTTTATATGAATTTAGTGCTTTGTTTCAGTACTTAGTAGATGTGAACATAAATGCATAATTTGCTCCTTTAATTATGACTTTCTTTTACCGTAGTATATCATTTATTTAGATTTTTATCCATTTAAGATGTTTGTCTTGATGTTGTTGGGAAGGGGTGTAAAAAAAAAAAAAAAAAAGAACAACAAATACATTCAAAGTATGGAGACAAAGAATGTAAAGATTAGAAGTCCAGATGTTTGTGTAGAGCAAAAGAAAGTGAGTATATATATAGTTTAAGACTATTTAGGCTTTGTCTGTAATTAGTTCTTTTTGTTTGTTGTACAACTCTGAAGTTTGTTTTTCTCTTGTTTAGTCACTCCTGGGAAACACCCGCAATCCCTGGTCTGCAACGACGCCGTTTAGTAGCTCTATTTGGTCGACTAGTGCCGACTCGACCTTGCACCCGTTCAGTCCATCGACCAACCCGCCTCTGACTGATCTGGTCAACAGTCCTGCCCCGTCACCACCAGCTTCCACCGAGATGAATCGAACCTACAACCCATGGAACATGTGGCGCCCCACGCTGGGCAAACGCAGCTCTGAGCCGTGGCCGAGCTCCACCAACAACGGCAATTAAAACGACGCGTGACGGCACTTCACTGAAGCGCGTCATGGATTTGATGGAATGTCCAATTCTTTTATAATCGGTGAATTCCAACATAACGCAACGTTACCTCAAGTGTAACTTCTTTGGTAGCCCAGTGCTGCAGGTTACCAACCTTTAATTTAGTTCTGCAGCTTTTTATTTATGGGGGCAGACATGCTAACTTTTATTTGGATTTGTTTTAACAGGTCCCCCTAAAAGACCAATATTTGCAGCATGGTATGCTAATGCCAGTGCAGACATTTCACTCTGATGGAACGCTGTTAAATGCATTCCATCTGATAGTCTGACACCTGACACAGAAATTCTGAAGATCAGTATTAACGTTGGAACAGACATCTTATTTTAAGCCATGCGTCTTAATTTCCATTCTTGGTCTTTTGGTTTTTTTTATTGGTTTGTGATTACAACAAAAAATGACCAAGTCAAATTAGCATTATTTGAAAATTACTGCGCTAGGCTTTTATTTGGTATCTAACGAGTGATTTTTCAGAACAATGGCCCAAAACGCTTCATGAACATTTATGTTCCCTATTCTGAACTGGGTTCACCCTCAAATTTCAAAGGCCTCTGTGGGAATAATTTGGTCAAATGATCAAAGATTGCTTAAGTTTGAGGTTTGTATTGTACATCACCTCTTTGTCAGCAAATTTAAATAAAGGATTTCAGCAAGCACTATGTCTCCAGTGTTACTTTATTATATTAAAAAGATGTAATGACGACACTTGTTACATGGTCTGGATTTCAGTTATGTAATGTACCACCAGGGGGCAGCAACCCCACAGAAAAGTACTTGAAATGTTCTGTTTCTGACTTTAGATCACCAGAATATTTTAGCACTGGCATCTGTTAGTTATTCTGCTTCATGGTGTTTAATGTTAGATTGTTTTCCCATATGAGCTCTCACACATTGAGTTGAATTACTGGAGTTTAGAAATAAATAAATTGGAGGAAAAAAATGCTTTCCCTCTCGGACATTCAGGGTATACACATTTAGTAAGTGTGATATGCTATTGCTTGTGTCTGTGGGTTGGTTTCACTGAGGGAGCATGGGAGTTGTAGTTCTGTATATAGAAAACTATTATTTATTTATCTCATTATTCTGTTGCTTTGGTTCATCATTACAAAACTTTCTACCATCAATGTTCATCAACAACAACAAAAAAAAAATGATGACTTAAATTTAACGTTTATAGGCTTCTATTTTCCAATTGATCAAAGGTTAACACAACCTCTGATTCTGATTGAAAATATATTGTGATCAGACTAGTCGATGTGTAAACATAGTAAGTAGTAGTAGTAAACATAAGACTTTTTATCCTTCATAAAAAAAACACTGGTGTTGACGTGCTCCTTTAGGTCCAGTGGTTGTAGTGAGTTAAGGTACTACAAGAGTTCTAACACCACCTGAAGTGTGAAGTGTGATCTGTCTTAAAACTAAAGGGAAGAGATGAATGTCAGAGCTGTGTGTTTTTGAAGGGTTTGTTACTTCATACAGTATGATTACAGACCACATGCACATTAATCTGTCCCTTTAGACAGTTTTACTTGTAAATAATGAATCCAAATATTTTCTTCGATAACTTTTTGTATTTTTACAAAATCAGAATTGAACATTTGACTTTTCATATTAAACTAGAAAAGCACTGAGAGCACAAACCTCTGCCAAGCAGCACAGTTCCCCCACATATTGTGACTCCCACATTTGTTTTTTTTTAATCTATTTTATTAGATTCTTTACACTGGAAACATACCCTTTGCAATTAGAATTACACTGATATCATAATTTGTTGAATAGTTATTCGTGAAAATCGACATTTCTGGTTTACTTCAGGATGTAGCTCCATAATTATTGAAGATACGTCTATAGAAAAGTCCATAGGCTATATGAGAAAACATGAGTTCCACTGCCATCTGGTGGACATTTGTTAGTACCACAACAACACCAATAATAACTAACGGAGAGTCATTTTAAAAAAATTCCTGGATCCAGGCAGTGATCTGGATCGCCTCCAAAATTTAATCAGTTCTTCCTTGTCTCGGAGCAAACATTTCCTGAAAATTTCATTAAAATCCATTCATAACTTTTTGAGTTATCTTGCTAACAAATAAACAAACACATAAACAAACCCAGGTGAAAACATTACCTCCTTGGCAAAGGTAAATATAACATTTTTTATTTCATTGAAATTCAAAAATACAGAAAGTCACATTTAGCAACATAATGTAATTGGTTGGCTATAGTTTTAATTTGATGGTTTATCCTTCAAATCACACATTCAATCTGAATTTTAGCTGTTTGGATTTTTATTATTCAGTCATTTCTTTGTTCTAAAAATATATGATTTGGAGTCTGTGAACATTAAAGAATGACAAAAAAGAAGTTAGTGATAATTTTAAGTGTTGAATTCAGAGACAAAACAAATGCAAAGCTGCAAATGATGCATCAACTTCCCCAGATTAACTTTAGATTTGTTTTTGCAAGTTGAACAGATCTACTGACAATACTTGCAATATTATAAACTAAAAAAACAAAAAAAAGTTGTAGCTTTAATGCTGTTTGTGATTAATCATTTTCTAAAAAAAAAAAAAAATCTGCACCAAAACCTGCCCTGATGTTTATGAAAACCATACTTTGACTTCTCATACCCTTCATTGATGCCTCTGGGATAGTGTTGTCAAACGTACAGTACAATTATTTACCATTTATTCAGGGTTTTCCAATTTACTGCATATTTGTTTTAGATTATAGACTCCTGAGACCCAGCAATGCATTTTTGTCGTCTGTAGGAGATCGAGTTTCACAGCTTTACCTAAAAGTCCACTGTCCACTTCAAAGAACATTCAAAGGACAAAAATAAAAATGAAAAAAATTATCTAACAAAAACTGTTGCATTACACTGTTTCCAATCAAGGCAATTATTTAATGTAAAAAAAAAAAAAAAGCCGAACTTTTCCTTACTAGGTCTCAGTTGATTACTTTTAAGCGGTTTGTCATTTATTACAGGGTTGTCTAAGGGACGCCATCAGTAACTGACCAAACTTGTCAATGTCACATTTGGTCAAAACAAACACACTGTGGCTCTTCTTTAACTCATTTGTGCGATCTAACGCCATCATGCCACGGGTGATCGTGCCTTGCAGTTCCACTTGGACTGGACACTCAATTTTCTCGGTCACCAAACTGCTGTCGATGCAGGCGGCCATGGCGTAGGAGTCGTATGAGACGAAGCCCGGTCCAAAGTGTACGTCACGTTTGTTCCTCATGGTTTCTTTGGAGTATGCCCAGCATTTAGACATGATCATCTTCATAAAGCGAGCAGCAGGTGCATCCTGATTGACCAACTCTTCAAAGAACTCCTGTAAATTCACCAACAGCATTTGTTTGGAGCAGAGGAGTCATGCAGGATTGTTCAGTTCTTCATAAGTGCATGTCTTACCCATGAAAGTGCATTTCTGCAGGAATATTCCCATGTTGCTATGAATGTAGGGCACAGATATTCTTCCAACACAATGTAGGCAGACTCTACGTCTAGGAAAAAGTTAAACTCAGCACATAACGTCACATTCCCTTTTCCTGCAAAGACGGGAAAGAGTATAAGAGGCTGCATGTTTGGAATACGAATACTGTAATCCTGTTGTTTATTACCTTCCATGTTGCCGCCCATAATGTACAGATCTTTCAGTTTTTTTGGAAAATCTGGATCCAATCTGACTGCAAGTGCCAGATTAGTGAGGGGGCCGAGAGCCACCAAGGTGACCTGTGGAAAAGAAGACTTCAGCTCAACGTCACCACAGGTTATACCACAAAACATAATGTATAAAGAATCAGATTTCTGTCATTATAAAGTGCTTACATATGAGAAGAACAGAGACTGAAACTAACTGAAATAAAACACACACTAATTTGAGAGGAGCTAAATCCAAGTCTAAATCTAACTAATTTACTTCTACAGATTAAGTTAATCTGTATTTTTATCTGTATCTATATATGTATCAACATAAATCAGTATCTCACCAACTACTTGAAACTAAACCCAATACGAAGTGTTTTAAAGTGTAAGATTTTAAGGCTAATTGAATTAATCCATCAATCTGAATAAAACATATTTTTTCTTGACACACAACAGTACCATATTTGGGGAATACTACAGTACACTACACTAATGAGTCCATTAAAGTCTTTATGGAATAATTTATGACATTATTATTGTTGCAAATTCATGTTTCAATGATGTCACTGTGTCCACCACTTTCAAGCTAGTGGAACAGAAGAAAAAAAACATTCAACAAAGGCTCAAATGTTCACATTATGCATTAATATACTGTACTGTATAGTGTAAAATTGACATTAATATAATCTGAAACAAAACTGTACTGAATGTGTTTCTATTACCAATAAGACAAATCTACTCTACAGCATTTCCAGTTAGCAGTGTAATATTTTTTTTTCAGAAAGTTAGCAGTAATATTAACTTAGCAATTTTTATCCATCACACTTTAACAGCTCTATGCTTTTGTCCAAATATGGCCACATTTTGAGTCTGAAATCTAACCTAATCAGTGCCCTTGACCAGTTGCTAATGCTAATCTGTAAAGCTAATGCTAACGGTAGGTGGTGTTGTGAGGACAAATTTCCCTACAGATATAACAAAGCAAGTTAACCATTACATTTTAACTTTGTGGATGAATGTTTTTATAAAGTCTATGGCTGTCTGTCTAAATATTAACCTGAAAAAATGGATGTGGTTTGTGTCACAGCAACCAGAAGAAGGTCTGCACAAATAGAATAAGTAATTTAACAACAAGATCAATTTAACATTATCACATAAATAGAGATGCATTGACTAAAAAAAAATCTGTGCTGATACTAATATTCAATGTGAGAAATTAACTCATAAGCTGTCATTTTATCATTGTTTATGTTATATATTCCGTCATTCCATCAATAAGTCTTTCATCCCTTCATTATATTACATTTCAATGGGCACTAACTCAATCATACAAATTTAAGAAAATAAAAAGTTTATCAATTACCAATTTATCTATTGTTTCTCTCAGCTTCTTTTTGAGGGCAATCTGATTCCATACAACACATAAACTGCATCAAGTTTCTACATAGATAGACATACTTTATTTATCCCACCCTGGTGAAATTTTCTCACCTGGTTCTGGTGTTCAGAAACCAGTCGAATCATTGCATTGACTGCATGTTCTCTCTGGATTTTCTTCTCCCATTGTGGGTCTTTGTCTTTAATCACATCTCCCAGTCCATCGGTTCCAAAGTGATCACTATGTGGTTTGTTGGCTCCCACAAGCGGACCATGAGCACCACGAAATACTGGAATCTGTGGAAATTACTCTGCTTTGTAGAGTTTTCACTAAGTTGTGTGTATAGAAAATCAATAAGGCATAAAACAATCTTTAGATGTGCTCAGCTCTTTGCCACATAAACAACAACAGGAGGAAATAACTACATCTACAGTGTAGGATTTGATTTGATGTGGTCATTTAAAGATGGTTAATGAACTTACCTGCTCACGCTCACAGACAGACAGCACCCTCAACACATTCTGACAAACATTATCAATGTCTGTATTCCCAAATACACAGGTGACACCCAGGACCTGGATGTTGGGTGCTGCCAAGGCCATCATTATAGCTTGAGCATCATCTATGCCACTGTCTGTGTCAATAATCACCAGCTTCTTTGCCATTGTCTTCTGTGAAATCTAAATATTACAAAGTCACAGTCAAATATAGCTTCTTTCCTTCAGATAAAGAAATATGAGTTGTGTATATTTGTTTTTACTTTAAGACTTTTAAGGACCAAAACAGCTGCCAGTAACCAACAGCATTTGCTGATCTAAAATGTTTAGACCATAATCCTATCAATACAGTGATATAATGCAGGTATAAATCCTCAAATAGACTCATCTGATATGGCCCATTTGTATTTTCACAGACTCCTTAGTGAACATGGAAACACCGTCATCTTCTGCAACATCGATTCACGGGTAAAAACCCATGTAGTCTGACAAATGAGATGATAGTTGTAGATGCTAGATTTTACAGTCAGTTAATAATGTATTTTGTCTTAAAGTTACTCTTTCTCCAGTTTGATCCATTATATAAATAAAATAACTTTTGAATTTACCTCGACCTCCTATGAACATTACATTAAAAATTCCAGATTTTTATTTTTGAATGCTGACAGGCCATGCGATAGATAGAAATTACACATTCAGACTTATATGCAAAAGACTTACTCTTTGGGAAGAAACTCACAAGTATTTAAAATATAAAAAAATAAACATTTAAAACGTAAAATGAATGTATCTATACTAAGTAAAAAAACAAGCTCTTATATTTAAACAGAAACCAGAGAATGGCTTTTGTACAATATGTACATTGTGCAATGTTCATTGATGTACATGATCAGTAAATTTAATAGGTAACCGCTTGATTTACACTGAAAAATGCAGAGGATAGATTAAGAAATCACAATAGGTCACATAGGAAAGGTTGGATATGGAGAAAAATGAATTTGAATGTCACCACAAAAATAGTTTTAGATCTTTAAGTGTTAGGTAAATATGTTTTGTCTCTAGTGGACTATTTGTCTGTTTTATGTCTAGTTCCACGTGTTGTAATGAACAATGTTAAAACCGAAGCCAAAGTCCATGTATGTGTAAACATACTTGGCCAATAAAGCTGATTCTGATATACAAGACATGCGATGTCACGTACTACAGTGATTTGTTTACGACACAGTAACACAGTCGCCACTGAGGAGACAAAGACACATTCACGTACAATTAGGTATTTTGACAGTTGAAACTTTCATATAGAAAAAAAATCATTGAGTTGAAGAAGTGTTAGTAATTGGCCAACAGCTTTTTGCCAGTGACTAAGGTCTTATGTATGTGGCTATGCAGTTTTTATCATTAAGTTATTTAAAATATTAGATTGAAATTCACCAAGAGTTCATTAAACAAACAAAAACAAAACATCTTACCCACTGCCGAACTGAAACCGAGCGAAGCCCAAATGCCTCTCTGATTGGTTGGACCATTTTAAAGTTTTATAACACAGGAAAGACACGGGAAGTATTAAGGAGAAAATATTAAACCAAACTTTAGAACGCAAATGATAACGATTGTAATAAAGATAATATTTTCAAATGTAGTATTATAATTTCGTTTATTTCTTATTTTTCACATTTTCATGGTTAGAATCTGATTTGATACGTTTTATCTTTTTGAACCCCCCTTGAAATTGTACAGATGGTACATTCCCTTTAACCTGCACAGGAAGAGGATACGGGTCAGGAGGACGACGTTTTAGTTTTATTATCGTTCATTATTCAGATGTTCAGAGTTAATAGCCCATTACGTATATTAATAAATAGTTAGCTTGTCGATTTGCCGTTTGCTCCAAAGACTCAGCACCAGGTATGATAAATATTGGCGATGAAAATAACGGTAACAGCTGGGCGTGTTTATATGTTAACGGCACTGATGATGCTGTGTTCAGGACGGCTTAACATGTGAGCTGTAAATGTTTATTGTTCTGCAGACTAGGATTAAACGTACTGTGTTAATGCATGACTTAGTACGGGCTAAAGGTAATATACGATGCTGCTTAGTGTGTTTGGTTAGACAAAGGCATTCAGGGTGATGACTTTGTGAGGAATATCAGTATGTGATCCAGTGGCGAGGCTAGCCCTTTTTTTGGAGGGGGCTCAAACCCATCCAAAACTTGCCTTAATCCATCCTATTGTTTAGTCCTCAAATCCAATTGTATATATTTTTTCCGCAAACCTGTTTTGAGATGGGGAAAATTGTAAGCGGCTCAAATGAGCCAGTAAAATCAAACAACCTCCCTTCATGCATCCCTTGTGTCTGATTGGTGGGTGGGCTGCATTGAAAAAAATCAAAATAAGCAGCCCGGGAGCACTAGAAGCAGGACTGATAACCTGCGGTGCAGCTGTCATTAAAACACTAATGATCAGGTAATGCTTCATTTTAGGACCATGACATAATCTGTCAGGTGTCTATTAAACAGCACTTGACCCCACAAGAAGACTTTATCAATGCATTTATGTGTAAGTTAGGATAAGTTATGTCACTACCTTGTTGTCTGCCAAGTTAGAAGTAAAATAATCCTCACTTGCTACAAGCAGGTTTGATACGTTTTTGGATATTTTGTGTGGACTCTCGCCGTCTAGCTCTGTTTTTAGTCTCCATGGTAACGGGGGTTTGAGATGACGCTGGTGCCATTTTTTCCCACAATTTCCCAATTTCACCCTATATGATCTAACGATATAACACGTTTAAAAGTACAGTCACATTAAAAGCAGTTTAATAAAACAACTTTTAATTTTCTTCTTGTTTCTACTATAGAAGATATAATCTGAAACAGTGGAGGGGAACATTAACCCCTTTGTAAATGTGTGTTTTACTTAAAATGGTCAGCAGATGGCGCATAGCGTAGGTTAGGAACATGACCCAGAGAAGCAGATGCTGCAGAGATCCTGCCGTCGAGCTGAAAGCAAGCTGAAGTTTTCTGCCTCATTGTTCCTACGTACAACTTGAGACATCCTCTCCTCATCATGGCCAAGTGTTAGACAGCAGGGTACCACCACACCCCTTCCTAACACCCCTAGGGTTTTCATGAGAGCATATAGAATCTATAATAATGCAACCATGGTCTGATACAGTCCTACTACTATATGAGCCATTTCAGCAGATATTATGTGTTATTGTTATATTATCTTAAACCTTTGATGTATAATATTAATGATGAACAATGATCAATTAAGGGATAAAAGACCATATTGAACTTTAGGTTATTTTTGGGTTATTTCTAAAAAACCCATGCCTTCTGATTGATGTGATTTGATGTGTATTGAGATACGAACTACTGTCCTCCATGGACAGCACATAATTCCATATCATATTTACACAGTACAAAATCACATTTAGAAGACATAGGCTTTTAGAAATAGCTCAAAACTAGCTTAAAGTTCAATATGATCTTTTATCCCTTAATAAGCCAAAAAAGCAGACAAAATGTAATAGACAGCTGTGGTCAGTTGAACCTTCTCCACAATTTACACTTTCATTCATTTTGGAGAAGACTTGATCATTGTTCATCCTTAATCATTAATATTATACATCATAGGTTTATGATAATATTAGATTTTCTTCTGGTGAAATGGCTGATGCAGTGCTGGGATTTTATGTCAGTGGATCTTGTACATAGATCATGGTTGGATTATCACAGATTCTTGTTATACATGCTTTTATGAAAAATCCTTGCCTTTTCTAATAAATGTGTAATATAGATTAAATTGAATAGCCTAAAAATTCTTTGTTAAGAACAGATGTCAGCTGCTTCCTGGGGTCTGAGCTCCCCCAAAGGTCAGATCCTAGAGTTACCCCTGATGTGATCACATATTTGCAATGTTCTATCTCTATGGTAACATCTCCCATTTCTATTTATATTGCCTGCACTGTTTGTCCTCTTCCCTCCAGAAAGAGACAGTCATTCCATCAGTATCAGAACCAGTCTCACCCCATTCTGTCTGAGTGAATATTCAATGCCTAATACATCAGAAGGACAAGGAGCAAACCTGTCTGGGCCAGCAGAACCATCGGCACTACAGAGGCCCCCTGATGTAGAAGAAGATCATGGTCTTCTCAGCTCCCTAGCCCGGGATGCTGCGAGAGTACGACGGGCTTCAAGTGCAGAGCTCCACCTGCCTTGGACTTGTCCGGTCACACACTCCCGGGAGAAGTTCTACACAGTGTGCTCTGACTATGCTCTACTCAACCAGGCTGCGTCAGTCTACCGTCCCCCAAACACAGCAAGGGATCTGGTCTCAAACAAGCCTGATGATGGGCTGCCACTGGTGAAGTCTAAAGCCTCAACTGAGTTCAGCCCCTGTCAGCCTGGAGGAGCCCATGTGGGATCAGATGGGGACTGCGACATGGAAGAAGTGACCTCCGGCAACACAAAACCTATTTTAGCTTGGGAAATTGACACAGCAGACTTTAATGCTGTGCTCACCAGGAAAATAAGAACTAGTAAGGAAAATACTAAGAAATATCTTATTTTCATTTGGAAACTACTGTCTGCAAGTCAGTTGAAAAAAGATCACAGAAGTCAAAATAATGAGTTAGAATTGTCACAAATTGTCATTATATTGAGAAACTGGCTCATTAAATTCAACTCATCTTTGGGGGATTTTAAGGTATTTTATACTGAGAAAGTAACTCACCTTATCTTTGGAATATGAAGTCATTACTTTGACTCACAGGATCTTTTTTAGGACAAATATATGGTTTGTCTTCTTGCTGTTAACTATTTTTTTTACAATGTATATTACATTATGATTATGTCCCGTAGCTGTATTTGTAAGGTTATTATCTTATAAAACACTGAGTCATGAAAAACGCAGATAGTTCAAGTCCCTGAATGACCTCCAGTGTCAAACATTGTATTTTAGGCAATGTGAAGAAATGTAGCGCCAAGAAGATGAAGTCTTCAGATCGACCCAACCGATACCTGCAAGACATCCCTCCTCATGCCTCACTAGAGGAGATCAAACAAAGAAAAGTACTCGACCTGCGAAGATGGTAACAATATATTTAGTTCTTGAAAGCCTTCAAAAAAAATCTTCAATCAGCATTCTGAATTATGTCTCACCTCAGTCTCCAACATTGCTGTAAAACATGGGTGTCTGCTTTATTTCAGTATTCAAGGATTTTTTTATGTCTTTGTTTCAGGTACTGCATCAGTCGGCCTCAGTACAAGACTTCCTGTGGGATCTCCTCACTGGTGTCCTGCTGGAACTTCTTGTATAGCACTTTGGGTGCAGGGAGGTGAGCAGCATGACTGACCTTCAGAGTTTCTGCATCTAGTGGCGAAGTCGATGAATTATTCCACTAGCTGAATCCCTGTTGTTACATCCTCCTCTACAGTGGCTGCTAGAAGCTGTATCATTATATCAATGTTATCAGGACCAATATGATATGATAGTATTGTTGCAGAGATTCCAAATTCTGGTCTTGAACAGTCTTAGATTTAACTTTAAATCTTCAGGAGTCATATGATAAAACTTCATCTTAGTCACTTGTGGTGTGTGATCATTTCCTGAAAAGTGTCTGTTTATTTGCATCATTAGTCTTCCACCCATCTCTCAAGAGGAAGCGCTGCATATTCTTGGGTTTCAGCCACCTTTTGAAGAAATCAAGTTTGGTCCTTTCACAGGCAATGCTACATTAATGCGGTACAGAAAACCTCTCTTACAGTGTTATTTCTCCAGTGTTTGATTTTGGGAATTGCACACAGTTCTGTTATGTTCTGTTATTTTACAGGTGGTTCAGACAAATTAACGACAATTTCAGAGTGCGAGGTTGCTCTTACATTCTGTACAAGCCTCATGGAAAACACAAGACAGCAGGAGAAACAGGTGAGTCCCTCAGATGTCATGTTTCAGTACAGGCCCACTCGAAACGGAGCATTTAACCAGTCATGTCTTTTTAGCTGAAGGGGCATTAATGAAACTGACACAGGGGCTGAAGGATGAAACTATGGCCTACATTTACCACTGCCAGAACCACTACTTCTGCCCAGTGGGCTTCGAAGCCACGCCACTGAAGGCTGCAAAGGCTTATAGGTAGGTCACAACACTACATTTTAAAGCTACTGGAACGTTGGCTTAAAAGTATAAAAATACATGGATGGCATTAAGTGGAGTGTCTCATGAAGTACGACTAAAAATAACTCTTCATACCTGATAGAAAACCTTGATGACAACATAGCTCAGTATTGCTCATCAGTGTGGTTCAAGTCGTGGCAGATGATGTTGTGATTGACATCTCCCATCCTCATCACATTATCATGACACTAATATCAGCTACAAATGACTGAGGCTAAATGTTAGCACTCCTAATAGTATCCCACTGAGCTACTTATTTAATATATTAAATATATTACAGTAAGTAGCTCATTTGGATGTGTCATTTTCATAATAAGTGTTTGGGTATAATCACACTGGATTTCAAACCATTTATCTGAATGTTTGCGTGAACAGAGATTTTTGATTGAAAGTCATTTCTTATATTTTCTGATGCTTGCTATAATGTGTGGATTTAGATCCTGCATGTATAAAGATTTGTGTGTTCCCATGTTTATACTGTTTTTTGTGTAAAGGGGCCCATTGCCACCAAATGAAATGGAGTACTGGATCTTAATCGGTGAACCCAGCAGGAAACACCCAGCTATTCACTGTAAAAAGTAAGCCCCACCTTTCTCAGCCTCATTTAATCAGGCATCAGTTTCAAGATGCTTAAGTATAAAACCTCTCTCTCTTTTCAGATGGCTGGATATAGTGACTGACCTCAACACACAAAATCCAGATTACCTGGACATCCGTCACACAGATAGGGGGATTCAGCGCCGGAAAACAAAAAAGGTTCTCATTTTTCTCAGCTGTTATTTTTAATATTGGTTTTGTATAAACCTGTACTGGGGCAGTGGTTAAATTAAGACACTGGGCTTACAGGTGGGGGGAAACCTGCACTGCATCATGGCCTTCCAGAGGGTGAACTGGCAGAAGCTTGGACCGTGGGCTCTAAATCTGGAGAACCTCCGCCATGACTTCCACCACTCTGGCACAGAGCAGGCCCACGGCAGCGAGGACGCAGAGGAGCGAACGTCATCCAAGCGGCTGGCCCACCTGGGACGCTCACACAGTATGGGAAGTCAGAAAGACACCAACTGGAAGCGCCTGTCCAATACCACAGAGTACAGACAGCGGAGCTCCCCAGACAGCGATCTGGAAGAAGACATCGCAGACTAAAGAAGGTTCATTAGCACATTCAGCGAGAAATAGAAACAATTACAACACAGTTCAGAAACCTTAAGATGGTACTAAAAGCCAACAAATGTGAAAAGAAAAAACCAAGAAATGATTAAAAGCTCAACATTCTTACTGAAGGGGTAATTAGCTCAAATAAATCCACATAAAAACCCCAGAATGTACGAACCTCCATAGGAAATCTGTTGATTATGAAAACAGTCAAACATGCACACCCCTTCCCTCGGTGTTCCTGTCAGGCCGAGTTGACACTGTCATGTTGGTGTAACATCTTAATCACATCGGGCCAGCAGGCAAGTAAGCTGTCAATCAACGCACACATGTATTAGCGCAAAACTCTTCTTAACAAAGCAATAACTTACACAAAACCAGCGGTATATTTATTCAAGGGGCCTAATGCAACAGTAAGAAGCAGTGAGATGAGAATTATTGAAAGAATAAAAAACCTAGTGTTTCTATAGAAATAAGTGTTAATGATAAGCCATGCATTTACTGTAGCTGCTTAACCATTTACTCTTCCAATAACACATGCGGGCAGTATAGAGTGAACACTTTACCCATTAAGGGGCATGATGTAACATTCTTCACGCACACAGGTAGAATATGTGAACTCCACACAGAAACCATCCATCCATCTGATGGTCAGCTGAGGGAGTACTCTCAATCACTGCACCGCCCTGCCGCCCCTAATGTAATCTATAATGAGTTCCAAGCCATTATTGTTCATGATTCTCACAAACGCTCCAAGTGGACTGTCAGATATTTGCAGAGTTTATCAAAAGCTTCACTGCATTAGAATGATTCACTCCACCTTTAACAGCTGGGCATTGACGCTGCGTGTACTGAGTATCTGTAGCACTGACTCAGAAACACTTTGCGTCTTAATTATGTTTATAAAACAAATCAGCTTGATTGGGGTTAGCTGTATCAGTTTATTGTAAGAAATCCTGACTATTACCAGGCTTATCCCCTTATTAGTAGTGGCCAAACTGCAGTATGATGAGTTATTATGGTTTTCAGTTATTGTCAAGTCTGTCTGCTGTTCCTCTTTGCTTTTCTTACAGCACTTTTTAATGTTTTTTTTTGTTGTTGTTGACTGTAAGTGATGCACCACCAGGTAGTCACTGCCTCTACTTCTGCTGCATCAGGTGCAAATCAGGCCAAGTTGGAAGGTCATGACATGAACGTGACATTGTATGCCAAATATAGACAAGATAATTAACGGAGGAGCACAACTGTCTTACATGCTTGAGTCTAAGTGTATACTTGATAAATGGCACCAACTGAAAAATGAATGTGCAATAAATAATTAAATATTAATAAATATATTTATTATTAATAAATAATTTTGTAGAATTGTCAAAGCTGATTCCACAAAGGAAGTTCCACCTTAAGGCTGTGCTGTGTTGTAATTATTTATTCTCTCCCTGTATTTAAACTGAAATAAGCTGAGGTTAGTTGTTTTTAGGTGTTACAGTCACACTACAGAACTATTTCCATATCATCCCATGACTAATCACTTGCACATTTTTCTGCCTTTATGTATGGTTCTATATCCCATCCTTTAAAACTCCATATACATGATATTCAACTAGTGTTGCCTAGGAATCATAAGACATCCTTTTCAGAAATGGCACACCTCCATGATTCATTGTACAGGTAAATGGACTTGTTTCACGCCTGACGTACAGTGGTTAGTTCAGTGGAAATGCTGTCCAGTGAAAGTGTTTGTGAAAGCTGCTGACATTTCCTTGTGCTTTGTGAAACCTAAGACTGTGTTAATGATCCCAGATTTTCAGAAATTCTGGGAGCTGTACTAAAGTGATAGTGGAATCACTCCTGAAATCCCAAATGTGAACTGCAGGAAGTCACGACTGCATGTTTTCTTCATGTTTATGTACAGACATTAGGGACTGAGCCTGGAAGGGATCCTGGAAGGTACGTCCCACTCACACAGTGAGCGGACTTGCCTGGAACAGCAAGGCCCTATTGTATTTCTTTCATTTTTTATTGTTATTTCGTGCCACTTTAAACTGGAATTTGACCACCTAAACATGCTCAAAAACTCACAAAATTTGGCACGCATGTCACGTCTGGCAAAAAATATGATAAAATGTAAAAAATTAACCCCATAGTTGCCAAAATGTCTCTCTAGCACCACCTATATTTACAAAAACGGCCCTAGCAGCCAACAGGAATGTTGAAGAGGTATGAAACAAATGCCAAAATGTTTATCTCTGCCTGATAAATCATACGCTGACACCCATGAGCTAACTCCAACAGGAAGTTATCAATTCGTCTTTAAGAGAAAAAGCACTCACACACATACCTCCAGTACAAATGTCATAGAGACATGAAACTAATGGCAAAATGTTCATCTAATCCAGCTCTAAAAATCATATGCAAACACCTATGACCTAACTGCAACAGGAAGTTGGCAATTTACCTTTCAAATTAAAACCTTCAAATTGAATCTATATCTGAGGACGTTTGTCGTATTGGCTTCTAAATAGCAGTTTTTTTCCCCACACATTATATATCCATATGTTCACAAGACTCACCACAACTCTTTTGTGCAAAAATGTTTGAGATAGGAGGTACAGTTATGGATTATTTTTATACTTTCAAACTCGAAACTGCAATTTGACCTAGTCATGCTCAAAAATTCACCAAATTTAGCATACATGTCATGTCTGGCTAACAGTTTGATGCAATATAAAAATTAACCCTTTGGGTGTCCAAATGTGCTCTACATATGCAAAAAGGACCCTAGCAGCCATTAGGAATGTCAAAGACATGACATAGACAAAATGTTGGTCTTGAACCTGAGAAATGACACACTGGCACCCATGAGCTAAATCCAACAGGAAGTTGACAATGTGCTTTTCAATGTATTCTAATGTCAATTAATTAACAAGACAATCTTATGCCACACTCACTGCTTATTCTGTTCAAACCTTTTTTTTGGACACATATTATATATCCATACATTCAGAAGAGTCCCTACAAGCCTCAGGTGAAAGAATTTTTGAAATAGGATGTATGGTTATGAATTAATCGGCGTTTGTTTCATTAGAGGTTTCTCCCTGCATCTCAGCATTAACACTTTTCTCTGGGAACCAGAATGGTGAAAGCTGATTGGTTGAAATCCTCTCAGTGAGAATTTCATTTGTCTTGTGTTTTCATTGTACACATTCCATAAGATGGTGCTGTATCCCCATGATTTGACAGTGAGATCACTATTTTGACTTTTTCCTGACCTAAAAAAAATATGCAAAACAACTTTACTGTCAAATGTTCCACACAGGAACATTTTAACAATACTGAAAAAATATAAAAGTTAAATAAGGATAAACATATA
>JAPSES010000258.1:15558397-15599298 GCA_029822895.1 Maxillicosta whitleyi
TATATATATTTTTTTTTTTTTTTTTTACAGCTGATATGAAGATTTTATTTACTTTGCCCATTAACTTAGGGTCGCTGGGGCTTCCTCACCATAATAATAGACAGTTGACGGGGGTAACTTGGAAAAGTTCAGTGTTGTTTCAATACAAACACTCACTTTTTTTTTTTTTAGATTAAGGTCTTCTGTAAATTTGTTTTGGGAATCTGGGCTGCTGGGGGAAATCCATCCCATGGAGTTCCCTCGGAGACCTCTTGTACTCTTCCAGAGAGGTGGCATTGATTTGATGTGATATCTGTACGCATGACTATGATTTAGTTACTAACTAACGATTTTGTATTATTACTTCCAAACTATATTTTTAATTCTCAGTGCCATTTGATATCTGCTAGGTTTGATGAACAAGGTAAATACAGTCAGATATGATCTGCCATCATATAAATGTTCAGTTTACTATGTCTGAGCTGAACTAACTTAACTAAAGTTGTTAGATGGTGTTTCTTTAAAAATCTTGTTGTGTCATACATGGCAGAGTTTTCATTCATTCCATCATTTTCTGAACCATTTATTCCTCAAGTTTTTGCAGACAAAAAAAAAGTTTTTGCAGATTCCATACAAAACTATTTCTATTAATTAGACATCTAAGTAAGGTATAAACCCATTAGATACATTTTTAGCCTTCCTTCATTGAGGAACATTATATGTTTATGACTTTTGAAATATTTTTTTAATATGGCAATATTACTTACTGTGCAGTCTTTGTTGTTGTAATTGTATCCAAGCTTTGTCTTTTTCAGGAGGATCGGTATGCCTTTTTGGCTGAGTGGTATGACCCCACTGCAGCTCTCCTGCGGCGCTACCAACTGTTCTACTACCCTAAAGATGGAGCTGTAGAAATGGTTAGCATGTACTGCAATGCTCTTAGTGCAGCTACTGCTCTCATATTTGCAATCTATCTAGACATTTTTGGCTTCAGAAATGTTCAACATGTACTATATGCATTTTGAAGGAAAATACTTGAAAATGATCAAATAAAGTTAATACAAAACAGGTTTTAGTTTGGATTGCTATGCTATTTATTTATACTAATCCGCTTTTTTCATTTTCTCACAATGCTATCTGTCCATATAATTTCTTCTTTGCATCGTGTTATTGTATTCTTAATTTGTATTATTGGCTGTATTAACTATTTTATAAATTTATTACATTAACATGTAAAGCAAACACTTCATTGTCACAGTTACATAAGACATTCATATACAAAGATCAAATTACATTTGTTAAAGCAGTTTGAATTTTTATTTATTTATTTATTATCTCTCAAACAATCACGTGAAACTACCAACCAAAGTGTCTTATTTCTGTTCACAGTTTGATGTAAAAAACCAGCGGATATTTTTGAGAAGGACCAGATGTGATGAACTCCATCAAGAGGACCTGTTTGTAGGGAATCGAGTAAATGTGTTCTCACGGCAGCTTAATTTAATTGAGTATGGAGATCAGTTCACAGCAAACAAACTTGGCAGCAAAAAAGAAAGGTAGGATTGTTTTGTGTTGTGAGATCATTCCCCATTGTCCTCTCCTGTTTCATGCCTTGGATGTTTGCAGCATTTTGAAACTAAACCCTGTAACTGCAGCTCATAATCTTTATTTTAATTGTATTTTTAGAAGGGGGTATATATTTTTTATACAGTCTTTTCCTACAACAGAGAAAACATACTTCAAGATGTTGGTTTGTTTGATAAGTGGGATTCTTTGGGTTGCTAACAGCGGTGCTATCTATGTTTATATACTTACATAAGCCCTTTCCCACTATTTTACAGAGATTTATCTTTGGATTTATAGTGATCAGTTATAAATTAAGCAGGGTGATTTGCTTAGTGTATACTGAGCCAAAATCCCCAGCCATAAACATTATCTCTTTCTTAGGCTTATGTTTATTCTGTGGTTCTTTTATTATCTGTGGACTGTGATGTCAGACCATTACATCCTTAAACATTATTCTTTTGTCTCCAGAACACTTGCTCTGATAAAGCCAGATTCTGTTACCAAGGTCGGAGATGTCCTTGAATTGATACACAGTTCCAACTTGATTGTGACCAAAGCTAAAATGGTAAAGCTGACATGGTAAGGACAACAGCTTGTTTTTCAAAGTGTCTGATAACTATACAAGCTGTACTGTGGTGGTGCAAAGACAAACACTTGTCAAAGAATGAGAGACGGGCTTTTTCTGCCAATATCCTCACATAAACAGATGGGTGGCTCTGCTGTCTCACACAAGTGAGAAACATATGGCTTGCGAAGAGCTACACAAGAGCAGCATTTAATTAACTAGTTTAATCAGGTGCTCAGTAGTAGTATAATCACATTATCAAACCAGCATAAATCTCAAACGTGGCTTAAACATGATTATTGCTTTATGAGTCTCACACCAAAAAGATTAATCTAATATTAAGGTTAATCAGAGTTTAGTTAAACCTGGGTTAAAATGAGTACATCCAAATTTAAAACAATCAAATGAAGAATTAAAAGCAAGTTTATGTGAGTTTACACAATGAAATTGAATAGATTTTTTTTAACTTTATTTTTATTGAACAACACCTCAGAAAAATACATGTTCCATTTGGGGGTTTTTTGGGGGTTTTTTTACATTCTGCTAGATCATAAAAACAAAGTCAGTGACAATGTAGAAGAAACAATTTTCACAGTTCCCAGCCCACATCTACAGATCAATAGACTTTATGGTTTTTCCACCCTCACCTAACCCCATTCCTCACCCACCACCTCTAGCCACGGTGCCCATCGATCTGCTAATTGTATGTTTTGGAGTCTCAGCATAAAAGTTAAAATGTAATAGGTTTTAATCAACGAGGAGATGTTTCATTACAAAATTTTAATAAATAAATTATTTTTCCTTTTGCCCCCCCCCCCCCCCGCCAATATATTGATATAAAAAATGTGAATAAATGATCACACATAACAGGTAGTCATGTACCACTGCATCCTAAATATCATTGTTACTAAACTAAAAAATATATATATTTTATTTTTTACATTCACAGTCTTTTTATTTTAATTTCTATAGAAGTTCTGGGTTCATTTCCGAATCCTACTTCATCCGTATCTGCCTCTGTTTCTGCCTGGTCAGCTGCAGAAATCACTGAATACCACGGCTTTAAAATATATTCAATATAATAACTTGGTTCTTTCTCTGTATGTTGTGATGTTATCAGGAAATAACTACATGTTAGAACTGTTTGTATGGAAGTTTGTAAGAAAGTTCAATAGTCCCATGATGTTTGTAGACTATTGTGCATTTTTAAAAATACATTAGCTATCTGTGTTACTAACTTCATGAATTCTGCTGCTTCTCCTTCAAGAGGAGGAGAAGTTAGAATTTTTCCTTCATGTTTTACAGTAGCTCTAGTCCTCTTGTTCAACTCCAGAACTTGCTGAGCTTGTATTATAGCAGAAATCCATTGGAATCAGAAGTAATAAGTAAAAATAAGTATTAAGTCTATTCTTTAACACATAAAATAGAATTTAAAGTATAACAGAAGTAGTTTTGTTAGTACTTTAATTTTAATCTAGGTTTTAGAGTAAAAAATAAAAAGTATAAAGAGAAGCTTGAACTGAATATTTATTTTCTTTTTTAATTCAAGTTGGTCTGATTTTAATCTTTTGTGGCTTAACTCTATTACCCATTTTCAAACATTTGAAACAAACAACATCAAAAGCAATCAAACACAGTAAACTACTTTCCATTTCAAGAGTAACCTCCCCATCAGCACTGATTGTACATATAAAGAACACGTTTAATAACAGAGATAATATGGCCATTCATTAACCTCAGATTTTATGGTTTTGTTACTTTACAGGAGTCAAGCGGCAGACTTTTATGTGGAACATCAGTCAAAGCCTTTCTTTAAGTGAGTACCTCTGTAAATGATTTGCCACCTAAAGGAGGTTGGAGCTTGTGGAGAAGGTTTTAGTATTAACATGACCTGTGACAATGATCCTAATGACATTGAAGTGACATTTAAACACATTGAACACAGCTGACCTGCTGCCGGCTGGTATCCCATTTAAATGATTTCCGGATCTGCTCCATTTTGCAGTAACCTTGTGCAGTTCGTGTCCTCAGGCCCTGTGGTTGCCATGGAGCTGATGGGTGATGAGGCCGTCTCTATCTGGAGGAGGCTCTTGGGACCTGCAGACTCTGCCGCTGCTCGGAAAGAGGCCCCGCACTGTGTCCGTGCCCAGTTCGGAACAGATGGCATCAAAAATGTTGGACATGGCTCTGACTCACTTGCTGCAGCAGCACGAGTAAGGACATCCCAGTCACAGAAATCACATTCTTATGTAACTAAATTGCAAATCCAATTATATGTCGTTGTAAGAAAAAAATGTTACCCATAATGCCTTGGTTGTGTTACAACAAAATGTAATTCCCCCTGAAAGATCTGCTGCTATTTTAACATTCATCAACTGGCAAGAGGTTGAAGAAAATGATGGATTTATAGAATTCAGGACTTTGCCATCAGAGAGTGGAGTTTGCATCTCAACACCTGTTAAGGTTTAAGGAAAATAAAGCACTTTGGGGTTAAGAAAGCACTGTGATTAAGATTACATAAATTATTATTCATTGTGGAGGCTTCTTTTATTGCATCTTTCAAGGGTTTTTCAACAAAAACCATTGCCCAATTTTAAAATGATTAATGCCTGTTTTTACCACCAGTACACATTGTAAATTGTGTTTTCAGTTCAGTTGGGTTCAACTGAAGCCTCTCATTTCAGATTGTAAATCCCTGAGACACGTTTACAAACAGATAATGCACTATAACTTACTATTTTTACACATTCCATCTGAAAAAAGTGCAGACAGTATATCACCTGTTCTTTTCCTGTCCCTTTCTGAATAACTTAAATGCAAGGCTGTAGATTGTTGTTCCTTTTTGTTCTTTTTTCTTTATTTCTCCATAAATAACTTAAAAACAGAACTACATAGGCATATCTTAACACCGTATTTACATTAAGAAGTATATTGTGTCTTTTTTTATGACTTGCATTTTTTAAAAAATATTTTCTTTCTCCAAATATCACATCACATCATCACACATCGAACATTAAAATTAGAACCATTGTGTCCTTTTTAAATTCAACATTTGATAAACATATTAAATCACTTAGATAATTACACAAACTGATTTACACATTTATTTTAATGTTTCCTAAAATAATAATGATAAAAAAGTCCTCAGGTAATAAGCCACATGACAATGTTTTAAAATCATCTACATATTTACATTTTAGCATGACTTAGTGGCTGTGGCTCAGTTGGTAGAGCGGGTTGTCCAATGACAGTTCAAATCCTCCACATGCAATGTGTCCTTGAGCAAGACACTGAACCTTAAATTTCGGTAGGGTTTTGCATGGTACGTTAGCATAGTAGCTGCCTACTGGTGTATGAGTGTGTGTGTGTAAATGTGAGGCTTTGTAAAGCACTTTGAGTACTAAGGTGTAGAAAAGCACTATGTAAGTGCAGTCCGTTTACCATTTGGGATTGGACTTGTCTGTGGTGTTCCACACCTCTGTGCAGTAACCAATAAGAATAAGTGTTCTGTTATGTGGTTCTTAAAGCAGAAATTAAACAAAATATGTCAGAAAAATTTGGATTCACGTTAAACATTTTTGTCACATTTTTGGAAATTATGTTCACATAAAACAGAATTTTTTCATTGAAATAAAACCTCATTCAGGTGGCATTTCCTTTATAACACAATATTTAGTATTTTAGATTTTTGAGTGACAGTAAAGATGTGCTAGACTATTAAGTTTTTGGATGTGATGTCCCATTTTAATCCTTGCTCTTTATTTCCAGGGATGGTTTTTAAGTGTTTTTCCTTCTCTTTTTGATTTTTTCAGGAACTTGAATTTTTCTTCCCATCCACAATTGGCCACGGTCCCTCTAATACAGCCATTTTTACTAACTGCACATGCTGCATCATCAAACCTCATGCGGTCTCTGAGGGTAAGGAACGTCTGTTCATCAATAACAATTTCATACATAGATTTTGCACATGTAGTTTTTTTGTGGTTGTGTTTTGTCCCTCTGACTTTTGCAAAATGTTTCTTCTCCTTCCTCCTATGGCTTTTAATGTTTGCGTCACACAGAGCCACCACACGGTTACCAAATTTTGCTTTGGATTTTTTTCCTAATCCCTGCCCTGATCCCCCGTTCACAGAACATGCCACTAGAGCTCTGACCTGTGAAATGTGAAATTCTCGGACAGAGCTGAAGTATGCACAAAGCAAGTTGTTGACTGAACAGAGACCAGCTCTGATTTGTCAGAACATACAGTATGAACCCACAAGTAGTTCACTAGATTGCATAAAACTTACCCCAGTCCACTGTGTATCACACATTTTTACTGTCCAGTTGTTTCAGAATCATGTCCCCAGTGTTTACTCATCTCATTAAACTAACATAAGGGTGTAGTTCTGACTTTCTGACACACCTGTATGGAATTCATCCATCAATAATATTATTACCACAGTTCCATTTGTGCCTCATCTGCTGCGACATGTACAAATGTCTGCATGAGAAATATTTATGTAAGAGCACCATTAAAAACATGCCAGAGTATGGGCATGTTTTGTGGAGCTGCAGGGCAGAGTTGAGCAACAGTTGAAATCAAGTTACAAACTCCTAAGCACAGCTATAACCATGTTTCAATACTAATATCCCACAGGGTTGATTTTGTTCTAATGGTAAGATGGTGAAGATATAAATATCTGTTTTAGTTTTTTAAATATCCATTTCATCTTGGATAGTGGTGCTTGTACTTTTACTGCTCGTACTAATTTTCATAGTCAGGTTTTTACTACAGAACCTTTACATATAATGAAGTAGTTGTACATGTATATCACTTAAAGCTTTATTTAACACTTACCACTTCAAAGTTCAATAGCTCATCAAAATATTTTTGAGTGGCATTACTTTTTGATCTAACCTCAAACCACTAATCGAATGCCTCACTACCTATTGTTTAAATTGGATAATTATTCATGACATGCTTTATATTTTCCTATTTAGTTATTGTTTTACCTAATCACAATCATTTGTGAACTCACAAGTAACTGTGTGTTCATCTTGGGCCTTGCAGCATAACAAATATTTGCCACATCCGTTATGTCAATTTAATGATTGAGGGGTTTGTGAGTTTCGTTTTTTTTTTTTTTTCAAAATGAGGCAATAACCTGAAACTTTGCCAAATACAGAGGCATTGATTGAATGCACCACTAATATAGTATTAAGTCTGTGAACGAATATGACAAACATTGAGAAGCACTCTGTTGTTTTATCTATAGTAATGTGTTTGACTCAGTATTCATGGGAGTTTTAAGAAGCAGCTGTACAGTCGAGAGTATTTATCTGTCAGGTGATTTTTAGCAGTGTTCTATTGCATTAAGCCTTGTCATCTGAGTGTCCTTGTACTCTTGCAATATAACATAATGATTCATAACAAGCTTGGGCCTGATTACCCAGGTTTAATATTACACTGGTAGAAAGCTTCTCAGTGGCTCAGATTGAATTATGGTCATTATTTTAACGTGACTGCACAATGTTTACCTTCAGGAGACCTACACCATGGTGTGAGCTAAGAATAGTCGCTCAGTATGAGACACTTGGCTCGCTGAATTCAAACTGGGACTGTCAGTTTTCAGAATATTGCTTTGATTTTTCCTGGAGGACTTTTAAGAGGATAATTTGTGCTTCGGCTACGTCTCTAGCATTCAGCCAATCATAATAGAGACATAGGAAGTTGTGACTGAGAACACACTCAGACATGACTGGAATAGAGAAGCTTCTGTTGCCAGGCACCCAGAATAGGATCTCCTAGCAACAGCACCAGCTGATTTTGGGAGCTGCGGTGAGTGTGCCTATCCTAGTCAGGCTGTCGACTGCTGCCTAGGGAGGGCAAAGAGGACTCAGGAGGTGGTGACTTACCTAACGCACATGAAACTGGACTGTGACTGCACACTTACCTCAAAAGAGAGAAATTCAACAGGGCTTGGGGCGGGGCAGCACCTGAAAGTCACAGCTACAGCAGCTTTTAGAATTCATGCAACATTTAGACAGGGTGTATCCAGAGGAGTATACAGACGGCTGTTTATCAGGGTGTCAGACAGAGATTATGAGACTGGCGCCCTCTTTCAATTACGTGCGTCTGCAGCGGTCTGACCTTCACTGTCACTGCTGCACCTTTGTCACTGTGTCCGTCCCATTTTTACCTTGAAGTATAACGCAGGAGATGAGAGGTACATCCCTGTATCTTGATTTCTGAAGTGCTGTCTAAAAATACATGCAATAATGTTTCCCCTCCTTTAGTAGAAAGGTTATGTGAAAGACAGTATAACTGCTCTGTTCAGAGGACACACAGACAAAAAGCCTTTTTGACTGTGGTAATGAACCAAATTAGTCAGGAGGTACAGGTTTAAAAACACAGTTGCTTGATATTAATCCCGTATAGACTATTGTCATGAATTTTCCTCATTATGCTACTGGTCATGGATCAGTTTCAAAGCCCTGTTTCATTAATAGTTATTTTAATTTCATGACATTCTACTCATTTTTGGATCATTTTATTTGTTTGGGTTATTGACTGGAGGAACTGATCAACATGTATTAAGTTATTATACCTTTTATGCCTAATGTCACAAATGCATAATAACTATTGTATGTGTTATAACTGTAATTCAGACTCTGCTTGACTGTAACAACACAAATAATATTTTTCCCCCTCCTGAACCTAGGAAGCTGAAAGTTTTGGCCTTTTTTTTTTTTTTTTACATTAAATAAATGCAACAGTTTTTTCAGATAAATGTTTTTGTTTAGTTTTTTTCACTGAATGTCCTTTGCAAAGGGCAGTGGTTTTTTGATCGTTTGCTTGTTTTTTAAGAAAGCTGTGAAACTCTTGTCCACTAAAGAGGACAAAAATGCATTGCTGGGTCTCAGGAGGATATAGTTGTAAATACATTTAGGCAGTCATTGATTAAAGTACTTCATTAAGCTTTATTGCACCAGTCCACAGCATGGTTGGAGGAGGCTTACAACCAACAATATAACAATAACATCTTTTTAATCTCTATCTATCATATCAGTTTGTGGCTGCACCTTCAGAGATAATTTGGCTCCTACTGAATGGCTTTATTGTAGCACTAAACACCTCACTTGCAAATGTGTGTATACTTGTGAAAGACTCATAAAAATGAGTTGATAAGAACAGGTTTTATGTGTTCCCAGGTCTGACTGGGAAGATCCTGAACTCTATTTCTTCAGCTGGATTCGAAGTCTCAGCCCTTCAGATGGTAAAAATATTACTTGTGCTTTGGCAGAGCAGACTGTGTTACACTTTATGTATTGGGTTACAGTGGCGGCCTTGGTCTTTCACTGTACTCATGTGCATTTGTATTTGACTAGTTTAATCACGTGTTCATTAGTTTAACACATGTAACCAGTACGTGTAGACTGTATTGATGTGCTCTGATCCAGCCTGACCTCGTGACTGAAGCCACTTGCTGTCGCTGCTGCAGACAGTGACCTCTCACAGTCCACTCGTTTTTCTACATTAGATGTGATGCACATTCTGGGCCGTAGGACAGAAATAAATCAATCAGGGTCTTATCAATGACAATGCATACAGAACTCGTTTTAAAGTTATATGGAAAGTAAATGCATGTTATCAAGTCATGCAGTACTTCTAAAAATGTGATTCCATGTCCTTCCAAATCTGCACCGAGCATATGTTTTCATTTGATTAAATAACTTCCCTTTAATTCTGTCTTCTCCTATTTTTTTTTATATTTAATTTCCTGGAGTGCAGTCTCCTTGTTCCCTTCTTTGTTGTGGAATATTTACTTACTTGTTATTCATTTTGGTTTTCTTTGCACAGTTCAATGTGGACCGGGCAAATGCAGAAGAATTCTATGAAGTTTATAAAAGTGTTGTTCCAGAGTATCCTGTGAGTATAAATACTACATTGTTGTGCTATCATAGCAAGCAGCTCCACCCTAATGTCTGCAAATTGTTAATTCAGAAAAAAAAGCTAAACCTGTAACTGTTTTTGTCAATAGCAAAATGTTCTTGGCATCAATATCACATTGAGTTTTAAAGTACAATAAATACAATTTGTGTTTTTCTTAGCACACTTTGAGTTTGTGTTGGAGTGTGTTTTGTGCAGGGTGTCTGTCTTTTGTTGACTTTAGTGGACTCCATGGTCCAACTTAACAGCAGCTAGAAGGTATTACTTAACAATCAGAGTTGTTTATTTAATATTAGTTACACACTAAGTAGCGTTAAGGATGCAGGAACTATAATATGCTGAAATATGACAACTGATTAAATGTGATTTGCTTATTAATCAATATCTTTATCACTAACATTACTAAATACCTAAATATACAAGCAAGACATTATCCATTACTTAACTCTTATTAATGTATTATAACTATATAATACTACTAACATTTTCTATACTGTTAAATATTCTTAATACATATTCACTGCCTTCATTCATAGTTATTGTATGCTTAGTTTAAATTTGTGTTGAGTGTTATCAGTTGACTGTTGGAAGGATTCTTGTAGAAAACCCAACCTGATTCCTCGGCGTGCAGGCTGTTATCAAGGATTTGTATCACAAGACAGTTGGAGAATGTGCTATTTGTGATCCATTTGTACACAGGATATTTATACTTTTAACTCTCTTTACATTTGCTCCTTATTGTACCTGTGAGCTTTTGTTTTAGAGCAAACGGCCTGTGAAAGTTGCTGATAAACAGCATGACTCCTACACATATATACATAAATCTGTGGATGGCTTAAAGAGTTGTATCTAATCAGTTTACTTTTTAATATATCTTTTTTCACATGCATTTTATTAAAAAAAATATAGTTTCATAATCCTCTGACTCAGTGTTTGAGCAAGAATGAGTAGTACCAATATACAGATACTTAACTAAAGTTTTTAAGCAAAGTCTAAATATTTAAAATGTATACTTTAAATATAAAGAGATACTTCTAATTTTATCTACAATTCTGTACTTTCACTTGAGTACAGAATGTGTGAGTATTTTTTTTTTTGTTATTTAAATGGGTCAAAAATAATACTTTAAACTTATTGGTTAAATGGTACTGGTGGTCCACAGGGGTGTTACTATTAGCTTTAACTGGTTTTCTACTTGCCTCCTGCAGAGTATGGTAACTGAGCTGTGTTCTGGACCCTGCGTCGTCGTAGAGATCCATGGCACTGATGTACCGCAGACCTTTAGGGAATTCTGTGGACCAGCTGATCCAGTAAGTACAAACACTTTAACGCCCTTTTTATTCTTCAATGTATCCAACAAGTGCATGTTGTAGAAGTAGCTCTTGGGACAGGGTAAACTTCAAAGCAGTGAAAGCAGTAATCCAGTGATTATCAACTTTATTAAAGGAGTTTTTTTGATGTTTGCTTCTGAAGGTCATGCACAGAATGTACCTTGCTATTGGCTAATTCACCTGGAATCAAAATACTACAGTTTTGACCTTTTTGGCTGTTTGATGTCTTAAACGCACAGCAGCAGGTGACTGAAGAGGCTCATATTTTTGATTTGGTTTCATCTTTTCACTAAATAAAAGTTAATTTGCTGGAAGTTGCACAGCTGTTTTTATATAAAGTAAGGTCATATGTCATATATTTTAATCCATACTTGGTAGACATTGTATTTCTCAGTTTTGGCAATTACAAGATCCTCAAAAGTATATGAGCCAGTTAAATTTTAGACCATAAAATGTGTTATTGATGCATGTTAGGGTGTTCGTGGGTCTTAATTATGCTTAAAATTGATAAATAGTCTTTAAATGCAGCTCAAAGGCATAAGAAATGATATTGCTATCTTTTCTTTGGAAATTGTTGTAAACAGTTAATCAAATATGTAATTAGTGTTGATCATTTGATCATAACAGCAATGGTAATGAGTGGAGACACCAGCAATGATTCATGGATGGAAGGGTTCTGGTTTGAGCTTTAGAAGCATGAATGTCAGTACCAGAAACATAAGTCATAGAATAAAGTAAATGTAACGTTACCTGGATTAAAATAATAGTAAGAGTGGTTCAACACAATAACTATGAGGCTTGTCGAACTGTTATTTTTGGGAATGTTAGGGCTTAAATTTGCATATGATGCTGTTATAAATGTCTTAGTCATAGATTTCGCCTGGTTGCAGATACCCTGACCTGGTGAAATTAACCAATGCACCTGATGTAAGAAAACATGTGAGTTTATTTGTTGAAATGTGCACAAACCCTAGATTCAATTTATGAAGTGGCCTGTGATGCAGAGTGTTGAGTGAACACATACATGTGTGTGTTCCTGGGTACTGTGGGATAACTGCTGCAGGGCTGTGCTTGTGCGTGACGTGAAATCTAATGATAAGACGGCCTGCCTCCCAATCACTGTTTGGTTACCATAAGAATGAGCGCCTGTACACCTGCACTGTTTTCCTACAAATTCATCAGATGACCATGACTCATCCAGGAACGCAGCGTGCTGATGCCCTCCTATTATCATTTATATTCCCCTTGTTTGGAACGTACAGAGTCATCACTCCTCTAGGCCATAAACCAAATGTAACTGAGGAGCCACAGAGACAGAATAAGGTTAGTTGATTGGCTAATCATTTCCAGGTCACATGATACTACGCCACTGTTCACTGATGTCAACAGCCTAGAGATATTTCATCATTTGCAATGGAATTTGTAACACATTGTCTGCTTTTTGTCTTTTATTTTTCCCAGCGTCTTTTCAAGTTAAAATCAGAGAACACCTTTAGACCAAAGAGGTGTGGGTGGGTTGGGGTTAAAAATATACACAGAAATTTTAAAAAATACAGAAAGTTAAAAAATAAATAAATAAATAAAAAGAACAGAAAATGCTAAATGCCCAGCAGATGACGTAAAGCAAGGAAGACAGAGATACAATAAAGTCAAAATCAATTAAATACTACATTTACGAGAAATAAATCAGTAAAATCAATAATGACCAATTCGCCTCACAATTTAAAACAGTAAAACAAAAATGCAACAAACTAAAACAAGAAAGAGGATGATGTTGCTTAAAAATCTGTAAAAAAAAAAAAAAAAATGTCTTCAGAAGTGATTTAAGATATGTTTTTCTGTTAGACGTTAGTCTGATCTACACACAGAAGTGAACTGAAATCCACCAGACTGAACCCAAAGGGAAAAATTAAATAAAAGTCAAACCCACTGAAACTGTATCAGCTGAGTACAACTGAAATGCTGTAATAACACAATTCTAGTATGTCTTTAACTCAAGGTTATGAGCTAAAACTATTGCTCAGTCTACTCTCCACAACAGCAGGAAACATTTCATCATGATTTTTTTTTCTCCCATATAAATGCTTCACAATTGACTGTAGTTGCAGCCAAATCTATTACAATCCATTGATATAAAGAAAACAACTTATGGTGCATGACAGTGGGATTTTTTTATTGTGGGACTGTTGGTGCTGTTTTAACCCTATAGTTACATAAAATTCTGTACAAAAGTCTTAGTCCAATGATAGGCTTATTGGTTTAGTTAAGGTATAATAATCATGCATGCATTTCTCAGTCTCTGTATTAAAATTCAGCTTGGATATGTGTGAAGTATGTACAGGAGTAAAACCAAAAGTGTCAGGGGAGAAAAACAACTTCTATAAACTAAATTGGTCGTATTTAGTCTGAGGTTTTGCTCAGTGTGAGATTTACTACATTCATTTTCTGATGTTTTATACCAGGTTTCATTAAACACATCTGATGTTTCTAACTGTTTATGCTGCCACTTAATATCGGGTCAGGTGTCACACTAAATAGTCACTTTAATCGTTACAACCCATTGATTACATGTTTTTATGTGTCTTTTAAGGCTGTGAACATATTTCCTATATTTTCTCATTGTAAGCGAAAAAAGAGAATGATAAATAAATACATTTCGCTCATTTCAACTCTTCCACTTATATATCACTGTCATCAGAAAAACATCAACACTTTTGGAAATGTACAATAGCAGTAATAATTTCAGTAATTACAGTAATGACTGGGGGGTCAGGGTATTTAACCTTATACCATCAGGATTTAGTGGAGGTGGGGTACACCTTGGATATTTCATCACAGAGCATCTGAATGATTAAATAAATAAATCAGAAACAAGTATTGCTCATTTTCTTTATCTTTTATTGTCCTTCAGAGTCAGTAACTATTTGAGATGGCTGATATTACTTATCAGTCACTATCTGAGTCAAAATCTCCTGATACCAAAACATGCTGTTGGTCACAGACATCAGTCAGTATATCTTTAGTGTTCATAAAAGTTTATCAGATGTAGAGGAGAGTAAAATACCGTAGTGTGATTTGCTTTGTCTCCTCCATGAAAGTCATGTTCCATGTGTTATTTCTTCAGACGTTGCTGACCAACAGGCAGTTCAAGTATGACATCAAACTAACCTCTGTTATCTGTCAAAGGGCCTGACCATTACAACTCCTACTCCTCAGCATGTTCAGTCATTAGATGCATAAGATAAGAGAGGAATCAGAGCAGCACTGAGGTCTGAGAGGACAAATGTAGGAGTTGATGAGGTCAGTAACAGGTCATCTGTGTCTTCATCTTGAATTGTTCCGCAGCACAGTACATTTTCTTTTTTGGTCCAGTCTGTAAGGACATCGTTATCAGGCTGTTAGATTGGAACTGGACAATCTATACTGTCCGTGACTGCACCTTGGAGTTCCTTTTCATGGTCAAATGTTAGTTATTTATGGTAAGGGAAGGCTATTGATTCATTCTAATCTAACTTCCTGGGTCTGATTAGAATAAAGGCAGCACATGGCTTGAAATAGCCTCAAATGGACTGGCATGTTAAAGCTGAGGTAGGATTAATGTAACTACAGTATTAAACCCAAATCTATGCTGTTTATAGGCTAAATAACACCTTTGTTAGGCTTAACTAGTTCTATATATTTCTGACAAGAGTGTGCCATACATTGACACCTCCACATTGTATTCACCCAGTCATGAGATCTCACTCTGTCTTGTGATGTGTCCTGATAGCAGAGTGGTCCGACACAGCGGTCCTCTGTCAGTCTGTCCTCACCCAGCACACACTCTTTACCATCTACCTCAGTGTTTTACTATGTTCTAGTAGAGGATTTCCTCACACTTTTCTTTTTGATTTAGCAGCATTTAGACGTGTCATCAGTAGAGCCCGTTGGTTTGGTAGATGACAACATGCCATCAGTGGTACTAAACAGTCCTAGCTGTGTATTATATTTATTAAAGATCTGATGTGGATTTATGCAGATGCAGATTCATATAATGGCTGAAATGGAATTGAATATTTTTCATTTCAATTTATTTTTTGTTGCCTCTCCTGGTCACAGAGTCCACCACGTTGCACCACCATGTTCCTACAGTAGCTCATATTGGACTTTCTTAAGAGTTAATTCCCACAAACGCCTCACAGCTAACCACAGTTCCAGCCGTATACATTATGACAAACACGTGCTAACGGGTTATAGCGTCTCGGCTTTACTCCCATCAGCAGGGTGGAACAGTCAGCGACGCATGAAGGATCAGACATGAGACTTCGCCACTGTGTAGCCACTGGATCACTCCCTCTTGGTCATTGCTGTCCACTAAGACTGGTACTCTAGAACACTATGGACTCATTAAACTCAAATCAAAGCCTGATAGCAGGTCAACCATGGGATTCTAATGCCATTACAGAAGGCAGACTTTTATTACCAAATAAAACTTCCCCTATTTTCTCCTTTTGTAATCTTTGACTTGAGCCTCATGGGTTGTGGGACAGTGCTGCACAATTTTTGTCATAGTTATAACAAAAAAAAAAAGAATTGTATAACATTCACTATTGCCTAGTGTCATGTTGTACACAAAAGTCAGTTCAAGAAAATGAACATAAAAGTACTGATACACTTGAAGAAACTTAAGAAAATCAAAAACAAACTGCAACAAGTGTTTTGCTTTGTTTTTCCGTCAATGAAAGGCTTTGAGAAGAATGCTAAGCTGATTGATGACCTTGAAACTAGTTCCTGCCTTTTGTGTGTGTGTGCTCGTAAACCACTGGAGTATAAAGGACTTGTCATAGGAAATGTTTTCCCATCAACCTTTACGTAAATGGATTGGGCACCGGTTTAATTGTATTTGGTTTGATCCCGGTCCTGCCACTTATTAAATCTCAAATGTACCTTTGTGGCAGCTTTTTGTGCCCTATCCACACACGTCACACGTTACATAAGTACCAGAGCCTGTATCTTATGTGTTGTATAATGCTGGCTTTCCATTCTCCTTAGAGTTAATAGTTATCTTGGTAAATAATTTATTCAGACGTTGCCCCTCCCCATATAGGAGACCCTGTGGGAGGGTTACATTTCCTTGAGGCACAGAGTAGCAAAGGGCATGGGAGCCCAGCTTTAACCTTGGGAAAGTCTGATTGTGGAAGGAAATGGTTAAGATAAAAAAAAAACTGCCCAGTGTTTGAAAAAAATATTATTCTTACTTATTTTTGAAGTGATGTGAGCGATAAATGTTTAAGAGAAAGTCATGGTGTAAGATCTTCAACCTTCCCAACTTGCGTTTTAGGATGAAAACTGTGTAAAATATTGTAGCATAAGACTAGACTCAACTTATCTGAAAAGTCAATATGTGTTTCTGGTTTGTAAAAAGTTTGCTGAGTGTCAGAGATTTGTCGCTTCCTCTTTGAAATCACATGTTCATTTGCTGAGTAATCACTATGTCTAACATGCAACAGTACAGGGTGATCTGTTTTAAAACTCAGCTGTAACATCACCCTAGACCTTGGTGTCTGGGTGGAAAATGTGTCATGCTGTTGTCTCTGATATTGTACTGCCTTCATGGTGTTTTCATCTCACAGGAAATTGCGCGTCACCTTCGTCCATCTACACTGCGTGCACTTTACGGCAAAGACAAAGTGAAAAACGCAGTCCACTGCACAGACCTCCCTGAAGACGGTGTTCTGGAGGTGGGTGGTGGTTTCACTGATAGATGTACATTCTCGTCTTCCATGTCCTGTAGTGCTCACCCACGTTATTCATCTGTGTAATTCCTCTGATCCTTCAAATCCTTGCATAAATAACTACCTTGCATTTAGCCAAGAACAAAACCCCGGCTCTGTGAAGCCTGTGTCCTTAGACAAGTCTCATGACTCCGCTCTGTGGGCCGGGACAGCCTTAGATCACACTGGGTTTGAGGAGAAGAAGAATGGCAGGGGAATTTGAAACAAAACCATTGTTTTGTAGGGAGTGGGTCTGACCCATCAAGCGTCATTGTTCAGGAAAACTCCTGATCTGCAGCCTAGACAAATGCCTCCTTGTTAACCATTAGCCTGTGAGTTGCCATTTTCCCAAGATGGGAGCATAGTAGTAGCCGAGAAAAAACTGTTCTGCATTAACAATCCACTGCTCTGTACCACTTTACTACAAGACCAGTCTTATAAAGGATTTAGTGTAATACTTGGGTTATTAATCAGATTTTAAACAATTTATAAGCAACTATTGTAGATGTTTTCACACACTGAGGTGGAGTCATTATTTGCCAATATCCAGTTGCTGCTATACATTGTACATTTTTCTTCAGTTGAAGCTTTTGCTTGTTGCTTAGTTTACTCTCTCATCCATTTATTAGTCAACATGTATATGCAATGTGCAATCTGTACAGGTGAGTATACTTATATGAAGTTTGTGTTGGAGTCTGTTTTGACATTGGTTGCTATATCACTAATAATAGTCGTTACACTGATTTCTGTGTGGTGGATAAAACTGTTTTTTTTTTTTACTTAAAAAGACTTGCATTCCCTCCACTATTCATGCTCTGTTACAACAGCACCATTGTGCAACACTAGCTAACATTAGCTTAGAACCAAATTCAGCTAACTCCAACACAAACCTTATGTAAGCACATGAGCACATATTGAACCTTTAAACTGTCTGGTGTTACTATCAGTCATTACAGATAGTGCAAAAACTCTTTAGTGTATGAATCAGTTAATTTCATATGAAAACAGTTAATAGCAAATTAAATTTTGTGAGTGTCAGAAGTGGTTAAACTCAAATAACTTCTGATGAAGCTGTTATGACAGAGGTGTTTCAACAAAATGTCAGTCAATTAGAGGCAGATGCTTGAAATGTCATGATAATCAACAAAATTCAAACTACACTGGATTCCATAAATGGTTTGAAGCAGAGAAAGGCCTAGGTTGTCCAGTGTTGTCAAAGGGAAACGGCATAATCTATGTTACACTTAAGTATATTGAAGAAATAGACCTTTCCGATGCTGAATTTTATCTAAAATGTCTGAGGTCTTTTTCATGGAAGAAACTGAGTAAGAATGCGTTTTCACTCCATAAATACCTAGTGTTTCTACTGTCAACATTTTCGACTCTAGTGCTTGTCATTTCCCATTATGTTTATCAACTCATTTTTTGAGAACTTTCCAAACCTGCCTCAAATGAACAGCTTCCATCAACAGTTTCTAATACATACACGGTCAAATCTGCATTAAATATGTTTATGGAAACTTAACACTTTAGGGTTCACAGTAAATGTAAATGTGTTTAATATTTGGCATAAAATAAATCTGTTTCCCATTATTCTCATATTGTGTATAAATCTTTTATAAGTGTAGTTTTATTTACTAACTGGACTATGTCAGTTGTATTCTTCATTGAGGTTTTATCTAATGAAGGCTTGTTTAGATGGTCATTAATGCTTGATTTCTTTTGTAGGTGCAGTATTTCTTCAAGATTTTGGACGTATGAATGTGGAAGAAGAAAATATTTAACTTCATATTCAAAGACTTCACAGTTGTCTTACTTTTCGGTTTATTGTTTCAGCCTTATGCAGATTAAATAAAGTGACAAGAGCAGACTCCTGACAGGTGTTTTGATCTTCAACATTGAATTAAGTATTTTCACACCAACTAAACATCTTATTACACGGGATACTGCATTGCCTCTGATATTCTAACTTTTGACCAGCGCCTTTGGTATTGGATTCATTACATTACACTTTGAAAAAAATGTACAACTGCATAAATATAAAATTCTTCCACCATGAAAATGGCTAAAACATTCAATAGTAAGTTGCATCACGTCATTGTGATGTCTCCAGCAAAACAGATTTAAAAGCACTGAGTTGCCACTGTTTCCATGGAGGTGACAGTCTTCTAGGCTGGACCCACAAAGCTCTACACTATGAATTAAGAATAAACAGATGTAAGAGTATTAAACAGAAATGTTGTCAAACCATATCCTACAGCTAAGGTGAACAACAAAGAAAAGGTACAAATGTATCCTTCCACAATCATCTTGAACAACTTGGTAAAGAAACAAAAAAAAACAAAACAAAAAAAAAACAAAACAAAAAAGAGTCCATGGAGCGCAGTTATTTACTCATACATGGGCCTTAAAGGTTCAGAGTACCATGCTAGTATTTCAGTTAGTTGGAGCACATTAACGCACACTCCACACACTCACATAAAGTAACACGCCTGCACACAGACACAAGTGCACACGCACACACCTTGGACCACTAAAGCTGACATAAGACAAAAGAGATTACAACATGGCTAGACTACAGCACTGGACACTCCAAAAATATATAGAAACCACATTAGGATGAAATACTTTGGGGACAGAAACACAGCTCGCTACACGTCAGTAGTGGAATTGCAGGTTTACAGTAATAGATGAACAACATCCCATGGCTCAAGGAATATTTTCATTTACAGTAGAATAAATATTTGCTATTGCTACTCTTGTATTTTACATTCTAACCCTCGACAAACACACAGAAAAGCTAGTGTAAAGCACACAGATTAAGTGTAGGTCCTGTATATCGTGAATGTTCAAAGACTAGTGGTGTTTTATCTGAACTCTTTTTTTTATTTCTCTACATTTATTTTGTTTTTAAAATGAGAGTGCTTATCATGGCTGAGGTCATGAGTTGACTGTGATCTTAACATCAAAACGTCCTTGGTAACGGTCTTTCTCGCTGTAGTTAATGTTTGCTCCGAATACTTTGCACTCGATGCGCAGCTCCTGAGCCAACGTGAGGTTGTTAAACTGAATGCCCACCAAGGGCTGCAGGTACTGGGGGTGCAGCAGCTTGCCGTAGTATGGATAGTACTGAAGAGGAAAGCCGCCGTTGAAGCCAAAGTACTTGATGTTTCCAATCTTGCCTGCATCCTCCTCCCTCTGCAATGACATTGACCCCGTTAGACACATGACAAGTACTAATAATAATGTTCTAATTATCTACATGTGATGCACCAATCTGTCAACCTTTTAGAACAAAAGACATGACATTTATCTAATGGTAGCAACAGATGTTTATGCTGCACTTCATTTCCCTCTCATTTTAGAAATGACATAAAGGAACGGCACTGATTCCACACCCATGTCACTCTAGTGTAGGTACAACTACCAAACTCAATAGTAGCTCCAGTTCAACCCAGAGTAGAAAATGTTATCATAAACTATTTTCCTATCAGTATAGATGACAATCAATATCAATACTATCTGTGTGTAAAATCACTATTTGCTTACAATTTAAATTGTACATTTTTTTTTGTCTCAAGCAAACCAGTATAATAATATACTGTTGAAATAAATATTTTTATCTTGTTATGAAAAAGTACTTGACGGATAAAGTGTAACTAAGACTCAGTATTTAATCACTACACCTGGACAGAGGGGATTACCGATGTGTAGAAGTAGGAATACAAAGATTAATTTGACTGAAAACAATATTGTAACAACTTTACAAGCAACAGAATATGAATAATCCTTCCACTTATTGAAGTTCTTAATCAGATTGCCAGAGACAATCCTGCCAACCTATGGGCAAAGGTGGGGTACCCCCAGGAAGTGTTGCTGCAGTGTACTCCACACAGGCAAATATAAATAATAATAATATAAATTCACATTAATTACCTTTATTGCTTCATAAAGATGGCAATCATTATTGTTTTTCTGTCCAGATCCAGTGAAGTTTCTTTAGAAACACTAGTGATCTGTCCACAGGTGGAAGTTGATAGACCGTGATTTAATGACACAACTAATTCTGAAGCGTCCCGCTGACTTTCCAAGCCAGAAATCCGACTTCACTGCCATTCTCTGTGATACTAAAGGCTCTGATGACAGAACAACTCAGCTACAGAATCAGACTTGACTGCTCTCACACTCCATTCAGTCCTGTTTCAATAGTGCCAAGTCCAGTTCAGAATTCTACCAAGTAGCTTGTGTTTTGTGCGGAAATGTGGATTATACGTTGATTAAAACATTTTTGTTCATGGCAGACTGCTCCACTGTAGTTGTGATTAATAAGGGACACAGGAAAGCCAGATTTTGTGACTGCTGAAGTATTCCATTTCACTGTCTGTAAGGATTATCTTAGTGAAGTCACATCTTTTCTACAGTCTATCTTCAAACCAAAGGAGTTTCATAATTGGTGCATCTCTAACATGTACTAATAAACGATTACTCCATACCTTATTTTTGCAGAAAATGGGAATCAGGTTGGGTTGAAATTTGCCCTGCAGAGGTTCTGGCAGAGAAGAATTGTCAGAAGGAGCCTTAAAAGGAAAAAAACAAAAACAGACCCATCAATGACAATGTGGTTAAATGTTATGTCTGGTTGTGGCAGCAGATCAAGGTAGAAAGTAAATGTAGTTTCACTAACTGCAACAACATTTATGATATAAAATGAAATTCTACTTATATGTCAAGTAAAGAGGTTATTACTTTAAATGACCTCAAAAAACATTGTGCCAGTCTGATACTTAAGACCAAATGTGCACTAATAGACTCTGTTCTTCAGCATGTTTTTTTCCTTATGTTTGGACATTTGTGAGCAGAGCTTGTGTTATTTTAATGGATTTAATGGATTGCAGTGAATGTTTAGAGAAGGTAATGTTAGTTAACAGTTGACTTTTCACTCCATGTCTGTCTGAAATCATAATCTGTTTACACAATAGTTTATTTTGTGATTATGCCATTTGTGCATACCAGTGTGCAGATTCAGATGCAAATGGATGACATATAAAGTGAAATTGTCACTTTATCACAAATATTGACTGAAATCTTTTAATTTGTGAACATAATGTTCTTTCTTAACTTCTATCAATGCAAATGCCAAATTACAAACCCATTTTCTTTTACCAGAGTGAATGACATAGTATGAGTGCTGTAAACTTACCCTAGGTCTGAAGTTGACAATCCTGTTGAGCTTAACAAGAAGGCAAGGCCTTCCCTCCTTGAAGCCAAAACTGTCATCTTCCAATCCTGAACACTCTCCCAGCCAGGTCCTGGAGAAGCGGCAAGCTTTCCTCTTTCCTTGATCACTCTCCAGTGCTCCACGGTCGACATATGTCTCAGGATTGGCTGAAAAGGGAAAAAAGCAATCATTAGATCTTTAGGCATTAGTCAATCCTGTAAATCATGTAGAAACTCTCTGGTTCTAAGAGGAAAGCACCAAAGGGACCCCAATTAGAGTTTGACCAATAGTCCAATATAACAACTGTCTGAAAAAGCAACAGATCTGACAAAACAATTCTGTACTAAATGATAAGGATTTCAAATTCAGAGTAATCTCTATACAAGTGAATAAATGTGGATCACTGAACATCAAACGTAAACTAATCATTCAATATAGCCTGTACTTCCAGTTTAAGGACAAAAAAATATCTACAGTGTCAGAATGAACTATATTGATAGTTTGTTAAATATAGTATCAGCAGCATTTATATAGCTCCTAATTCTGTTTAACATCTCGCGTGCCATTAAAAATATATTCACTGTGTTTTTAGCAGTTTTTCCCCAAATAATCATTGTTCATACTGTCTGACAAAAATGTAGTTTCCAGTCAGAGATCAGCCAAAGAATATGACAGCGCTGATATGATACACGTACCTCCACAGTTCTCAAAACTGCCATCGGTCTGGAGGTTGTCCTCATACAGCGCCAGCAAAGACTTCATGGAGTCAATGTATTTGGTATATGTAGAGACATCATTCATATTGAAAACTATTTCTGATTTGTCTGATCGTGGTGTGTGTGACAGACCTGAAAAAAAGAAAATTGTTAAATGAAAGGGACAAATTAATGACTGTGAGCAGGAAAACAAGTAAATAGTTTTTTGGGGAAAAAAATGCTTTTAATTTATTTTGTTAAACTTTTCAAGCAAAAGCTCCAACATACGTCTAACAGGCTCTTATTGTAATGCCCAGAGACAGTCTTGGATCTATTGTCTTAGGACTGCACGCACTGTGGGGTCTTGGGGATTTCCTTAGACGATCTCTGTCAGCTCTTTATAGCTGTAATTTTCCACAGACCTTGTGCACGAGGCCTCAGTGAGGCGTGGCGTGAAGGGAATCAGATGGGTACGAAGAGTCAGAGGCAACATGACAATATTTATTAAATCTTTGATGGCTGCGCTGTGGAATTACCGCTCGAGCAACATTCAAGCCATTGTGTGCAACGGGGACAGAGAACTAACATTTGAATTTGAGAGCAGAGCTTGTGAAAGTTCACCGATCCCCTGCCCCCACCCATCCAGTCTCACGTGTGTCTCTCTCACAATGGAAACTTTTAGCCCCAGAGTGAGAGGCGGGCTGAGCTCTGAAAAAAAATGTAACTACTCTCTGCTTCCTTTATCATGCCACTACTGGAAACTCACTTTGAATCACCTACTCGTTTGTTTTCTGCTTTTGCTGGGTATGTCTTTGATTGTCCACTGTGGTCAAAGACTGATATATGAAGCCAGTCATCTACAATGGTTGCTAAAAATACCTCCAAGGCTACAGCATGTGCTCTGCAAACATGTACTGGCACAATACGACGCATGAATCTGCACCTTCTCTCGAGTTTGACGGAAAATTTTAAACACTCCTAATGTGGCAGCCACGGCGTGTAGAGTGTTTTCTCTGAAGATTACAGAGAGAATTTTCTCAGGCAAAACAAGCTTAGGGGCCAATCAACTGAGACAAACTTAATCATATTTGGAGGTATGAGCCATAAGCAGAACCTGGTGCACACATACGTGTTAACATGTCAGGACTGACGTTATCATAGCACACATGAATGGCTCCAGTCACAATGAGTGTTGTAAACTGTAAGCTACAACAGTTTCCCCTGTACCCTGAGGGCGAAGGCATTGACTGGCTGAGAGGAGTGAAGGACAAAATGGCTGAACCTATCTAAGGTCAGACAGACTTCAGATAGAGTAGCAGCTTAAAGGCACACCCCAACAGTCACTTTTAATATCACCACAGAGACTTAGCCAACAAACAGCCCTGAGTAGAGTTACACAGCTCAGTCCAAACCTCACTGAGCTCCTGCTGCTGCATTAAACACTGTTATACCAAAACTTACAGCAAATCAGCATCAAAAACCAAAGTAATATTATCTGTGACTTATATACATAAACTTCATTATGAATATAGTGACAAAAGGCTTCATATAGCAAGCCAAATCAGACGAAACACACATATAAACTTTACTACTAAATCAACCACATAAATAGAAATATCTAACGACATGTTGAATGTACTTACCTGGGGGAGCGACTCTGTCCTGATAGGTTGGTTTGTAGTTGCTTAATGTGAGCATCATTGCCTGAATGGTCCCAATGAAAATTCCAGCCAAGCATCCATAGAAAATCACATAGAACAAGAAGATTTTAACTGTGGGAGGACAAAGTTCATTTAGTTAGAATAGTCAGACCTTTTCTTCATTTACACTTGAGAGAGTGGAAAAACAACAAAATCTCTTAAATCCACAAACCACTACCACACAATATGATCTCTTTCTTTCTTTATTACGGAAGCCATTTTAGAACAATAGTAATTCCTTCTTTTGCCTAATTTAACATTTACTTCAATTATTTAACAGCAGGAGGGCCACAGTTCCAGTAGAACAGGGTGAGTCACTAGTCATTCCAGTCACCACAGCCACCACTCACAAGACCCTTCCCCCGCTGTTAATGCCACTTACAACCAGTTAGACATAGTGGAAGCAATGGCCCTTTTCTTTACTTAACTGAATTAAAGGATCCACTTATTCTGGCTCAATACATGCTCTTGAAGCTGTATGTTAGCACTGTTTACCTCGTTTCAGCTAAAAAGAAACAGCAGTTAAGTTTTTTTCATATTACAAATGTTATTGACTAAAGTTAATCACTGTCTCATCAGCTCAAGTGTTGTTGCTTTTTTTTGTTTGTTTTCTTTTTCGTTTTTTTTTCAGTTTTGACAAAATTGCAAGTCAGATGAATACCCAAGGTTTAGATTTATAAACTAAGACCGAGTCTTGAACATGAGCTTTATAACTGATCACAACACACAACTTTATGCTTTAGCTACCTATATACTAAACTGTATTTTATACCAAATCCATTCAAATATTTTCCATCATCTCCATGCATGCTGCTGACATGATAAATTAGTTTTGCTTCCTGAACCCTCACAGATAACATCACTTTCTAAGATTGTCCTCAGTGTTGCCATTCTTGATGCAAAGTATTTGTTTTGTCACAACACCTTCCCACGGTGTATTCCCCAAGCAGTTACAAGTCTAAATCAACCACAGCAAAACCAGTTTGGCAGGCTGATTACAGGTTCAACACAACCATCTTATCATAACACCACATGCTGCAGAATGTGGGCTCAATGGGCCTGCCTTTTCACGCCATGCGTTATTCTGATACAATGAGTTTACAGTGTTTCTGTCACTTGTTACATCCCTTTTACTTGATACTCAGATGTAGCATATATGAAACATTCCCTTACACACACAGCTATAACTCAGTAGAACTCTGGAAATATGCTTGGATTTCCAAATTTTTTGGTTGTATTTTGGGCTTACATATCTCACAACATGGCTGCAGCTTGTTTTAACACCTGCTATCAAAGTATAGTGTGATGAGCTATTTTCTAATGAGCATGTGTGCAACCATAGCAGGATTGCTCAGTGATGCACCTGTTGAGACCGAGTGGCCCGTCAGACAGTGGAACTTAAGTTCACACATGACTAAATATGAAAATAATTAACATGCAGGGTGCCTTTTGTTAAGAATCGACCATCTCTATAATCAAAACTCGAGTCAGCACCTGTTGTGTACCTGAAGAGAATTTGCAAACCAAATGGACTCACATGAAAAGGCGTGTCTACACATGCAGAGTTATACCAGGGTGTGCAACTCTTTCTTCTGTGCTCTTATGCCTGTTCATTTCAGTCTGATTTAGGGAGTTGTTTTTTTTTTTTTTCCTTTTTCTGTTGTGGAATCAGAAAAAATAGAGCCCAGTGGGTGTCTAAGCAGCACAATAATTATAAACGTTCATTTCTGAGAAGGGCAGCGGATCATGTTTTTGTGAGTGCTTGTGGGTGATGGGTACGTAACACTGTTTGGCAGCCAGAAATGTAAATAGCACAGAAACTGTCCTAGTGGTGTTGAAAGGCAGACTCTGAATGAAGAGCACCTCCCCCACCACCAGACTGCTGCAGCGTGTTGTGAAGGGACCGTCACCCCACATTCACACCACACTGATGGATCTCCAGCTAAAACTGACTCCACGGTGTTTTTTCAGAACACAACTCGATGTTTTCTCACATTTGTTTGCGCTTTTTCTTGACACGTTCATCTGTCTGATATAACGACATGAACACGCTACGAAACAGTGAGGATCAATCCGTCACGCGGACACTCATCATTTCCTACATTTCCTATGTTAGACAGTAGCCACGACGTCTAAAAGATGAAAAAGTAGATCTTACTCCGAACACGTCAAACAGGCGGATTAATACATGTTTTCTGAAGTGAGTCGGTGAGGGCAGACCTGTTGCATTTAGTACCACTGTGCTCATTTACAGTTTTGTGCGACACCGCAATTGTAGCCGCCAAAACAAGCCTACAATAACTCCAATATCTATAATATTGCCACATTTAAACGAATGGCGGTTCATTCCGTTATGTGTTGCGGAAGCGACTTTTAAGTTCGCTATAAACTCTCAATTTACTTCCACGCTCGAGCTCTGACCGTGGCACCACATTACCGTGATTTCTTGAAGTTACACCGAAATAAAGTGTTTATTTCAGCTTCGTTTTAATCTTTAGATGAATGCTCGGTCTAAACATGCCGAGTAATGTCTCCGAGAAAAAAAAATAACTCATCGATGGAGAGAGAGAGAGAGGGGCGGCCCTTGAGACATGTGAGTCGTGATCTGCTCCACAGCACCGCGTTACCGATCCGAACCCGGCTGTTCACGCACAAAAAATCATCTATGGTGTCTAACAGGGTTTGCCTGGTGCTATATAACGAACGGGGCTTAGTTATCCTATCAGATGAGGACCGTATTAGCCGTGAAGCCGAGTCTTAAAGTATTGAAACAGAGGTAAAACGATTAGTTGGAGCCGTTAGTGTTGCGTTAAATGAAAGTGAGGGGAGGGGGGGGGGGCTCGACCGACCCCTGCCGGGCCCGTCTTCTACAGGAGCCAAAGATTAGCTACAACAGCCCACAAACGGCAGGAATAAAATGTCCTCTGTCCCCTCTTCCACTCTTATTGGCAGGAGGAACATGTGCTGTAAAAGCAGGACACATAACCCAACCCAACTTTCAACATTTGGTTTAGTCAAAAGTCGTGGCCCACCACTGTCTGTCCTTCAACATGACCTTTTCATAAAGGACGTTTATTAATCAAAGGCTCCGTTTGGTCTTTACACACGGCAGTCATTTTATATTACAGTGTCATATCCGTAAATGCTAACTATCTGAATGACGTGAACTGCTCTTAAACTGTCAAAGCACAAATACACGGGAAGGATCGGAACGTTTTTTTTTTTTCTAGCCAGTTAATCGATTTTATTTTCGTAATTGAACCTGATTATGTCTTTCTATGACCTGTGGCGCGTTCCCGTACTCTTTCTCTATTTCACCAGCCGTTTTTTGCTTTCCAAACGAGTTGGTTTTGATTTACCAGACCAGTTACTTTCACCACACAGCCTCCATTGAAAGCCCGAGTCACGACGCAGCATGTCATACACGGTGTGCTCTAACAGGTGCTGTCTGTAAGCCAGGAAATGGCGAAAAAAGACCCCAAAAAAAATCTCCATTGATCACCTCCAGTTTCCTACAATGTGACTATCACTCTAACCCCGCTCACCAACATACGATAAAGAATCGGATACTTACACCAACTGCCCCCTGTTCGTCCTAGAAACTCCTTCTTCTCTGAATTCCACAGAAATGTTTTCCACCCGCCGTCACTGTCCTTATTTGCCGACATATTAACTCCCTGGTAATGTCCCCTGGTTCTGTTAATAGGTTTTAACCGTGTGCTCCGGGTAGTTTTAGCCTGCCTGTTAACTGTCCTTTACAGGAAACGCAAAAGGACAGTTTCGTACCCGACTCCGCCAATTGTACGGCACACAATTTATCTCTCAGGGAAACCGGCTCCGCCTGCAAACTCGCCTAATAAGTTACCATCCGAAGAGGGAGGGCTGAGGGTGGCAAATCACAATCTGCCGCTGCGTTTTGCGTAAGAGAAAACACGAAGGGGGGTTTGTTACACGCAAGCAACACGCATGAACGTATAGGGACCGATGGTGGGGCCGACTGGAAACGTCCTCCAGCCGCCGCAGACGTTTTAAATGATGCCGGCTCCATGGCAACCGCTGAGGGCCACATCCTACATCCTTCACGTCGACGGACCAGTGAGACGAAATGTGAAACTAATGCCTCTCATTTGGAGAAATGCCGTCATAAAACATATCTAATTACTATTCTGGTCCAGTGTTGGACAAAGTGACTCCAGTACAAGGGTGTCAAAGTTATTTTAGTTCAGGGGCCACATACACCACAAGTAATTGGACCAGTGTAATAACAGCATAAGAACCTGTTAATGATGACATCTCTGAGTTAGTCTCTTTGTTTTAGTGGAGAAATGTAAGGTTTAACAAGAAGGTTTAACAATAATATACCACAGTTCGTCATTTATACATGCACATTAGTGATTACAGTGCATGTTAGTAAAAGGAATCTGGAACTGAAAAATAGGCCTAGCATTTGACTTTATGATCAAAACGACCAAGAGTCAGTGACACTTTTGACTTATCAGTGTCTTCTGTGTAATTTTTTGCACAAATTCAACCCAAGAGCTGGATTGGACTCTGTGGTGGGCCTGTTTTGGCCCACATGCCCAATGTTGGTGCGCTGTTGGACAAAGTGACTGTAGTGGCCCCTTCCACAGCTGTACTGAGAAGTTCAGTGTAACAGCTGGTTTCTGGATATAAGCCCACATGTACTTACACTGTAAGAACTTCTACAGGATCCAAATAACTAATCCCAAAATAAGTATGAGTAAAGTAGTGAAAGTTTGAGTCATTAATAAAGAAAAATTAAGTCAAAACTTCTGGTTGGCTGGAATCAGGGGCTATAAAGGAATAAGTGATGATGATTCTGAACGTCCATGAGTGACAGGGGTCCTAGAAAACAGAATAACTTGAGTCTTTTTGTTCATTCATTCATCTTCTGAACCTGCTTTATCCTCACTAGGGTGCCAGAGCCTATCCCAGCTACCTCCTAGATGAGTTGCCAGTTCATCACAAGGCCGACATAGAGACAAACAACCAATTACTCACATTCACACCTCCACACAGAAAGATTCTTGGATGGAATTGAACCCAGGAGCTTCTTGCTGTGAGGTGACAGTGCTATCCACTGTACCATCGTGTCACCCCGTTAGTCTTTTCTTTTTTTCAAGAAAGTTATGAACCTCTCACTAATAAAGAATATTTGCTTCATATAGTACTAATAAACATATTTGTTTCTTTGCATTAGGTTTGTTTTAGCCAAAATATAACATAATTAAGTCAGGCTCCCCCATGTGTAGATGACAATGTTATGCCACAGAGACGTTTGGAAGTAGAGGGACAATTGAAGGACAGTGCCATGAACAGCAGGAAGACAGTGAGAAAAAGAATTGGACTTAAGGAGTTTTAGTTCATTTAGTAAAATACATTTTCACATTTTCCTCAACAGACAGCTCCACTGTACTTATGATTAAGGTCCCCTGACAAGACTAAAGACTTCATGAACTTTACTGTTACCAAGTCCATAATCTAGTGTTTAGCATTAGCTCACCTCTGACCCCTTTTTTCTGCCCTTTATGGGAAAAAAAAAATCTAATTATGGTCACGTCTGGCACAAAAAGCCAATATGGTGACATTCAAATGGCTACTGGCTTTTCAACAGCAGTACAGAAATCAATGTGTGATGTCACAGTTCTTCCATCCTCTAATTACTTACATTTTAAACACATTTACAACCACTTCCTCTTAATATTATGTTGAATATGTAAACCAATCATTTTGCAGAGACACTGAGTCCTGTCGACGTCTGAACCAGTGAATATGAAACCCAATAAGTGTGTAATTGAATATTAAACTAATAATAAATTAAGTGGGAACCTTTTGTATGTATTGAGCTGGTATTTTCCCTCAAAACCAGTAATTCCAGTTGAGAAGTCTAACATTAGTTTTCAACTTCAACTGGCAGCAAATTTTGATGGTGTTTTTTTTTACTTTTATCAGTCTATGTCTAATCACAACTTCACATTACTGAAAACATAGATGCACGTTGAATACATGAGTATAATAAGTGCATTTAGTTGAGGTAAATACATACACATTTTCTGTTATCAGTATAGTAATTTAAATACTTTTAATAAATGAGACAGAATCAGTATTTTTGTTGGAGTTAACAGATTCTCATTTATTCTCTCGCAAAAACTAAACATACTGTAGGTTAGTGTTTGAGACTGGATTTAATGTGATAACTTCACATGTTACATCAACATGAACATCCCATACTTTCACAAACTCTTCTAAGAAATGCAATTGTGTTTGTCCACCCACATAAACTTTACTGTGGGCCACAAACCTTGGGCAGCTTGGGTGAAAAGACAAGAATCATTAAAGTGAAAATGGCAAGAAACAGCAGTTTAATCACAACAGAGCTGAAAAAGAGGGACTTATGAACCAGTGTGTATTGAATTTGACAAAGGGATGAAAGCAAATACAAACTGCACTGAGGAAGGTGAACACAGAAGAAAATATGAGATACATGTTTAAGCTGTACCTTACATTTAGCAGATGTTTTTATCCAAAGCGATTTACAATAGAGGACTTGAACATAGCATATAACGCTTACAGATACAAGGTGCACAGGAAATATGCAGAACAATAGGTGCAACTGCCAACTGGGGTTAGTAGGTTTTGGGTTTTTTTTTTTGCTTTCAAACGGGGTCAGGTAGAGTAGACAGACACACATGCCGCACAACCTGCCATAGTGTCTACCCCGGGTCTGAGCCGGCTCACACATCAGTGCAGTAAATAGTCTTGAAACAGGAGTCTTTACGTGCTTTTTGAAGGTGAAGAGAGATGACGCTAGCCTTGTTGTTTCTGGAAATTTGTTCCACCACTGAGGGACTATGCTACACTCCCTTTACCACAATATTCTACTTTTCTGTCCAGTGTAATATTTTCTTTGTTAGCAATTGCTCATAAAACATTGACAACCAAAAGCTGGATTAAACACAACTTGCCTTATAACCTTTATGACATCTGCAAACCTGTGTCACCGAAATGATGTCCAGTGTAATGATATAGATAACATTACAGATTGTTCATTTCAGAGGTATAATTTATGATGATCAGGGTTGGTCCACAGATATTACTTATTATTTTGTTAAAACATGTATTTGTGGTAAATAGTGTTAGAAGTACAGTTATAACACTAGCAATCGATTGTGGTGTCACTTAGTCATGTCAAGTCATAAAATGATGACAACACTTGCTGAGAAAAGTGGTTTACTCCCTCACAGGGGAGTGGGGCATCTGCTTACTGCTGACCTTGTTTATTACACAATCCATGAGCAAATATGCTTCACAGTTTCATAGAGGAACCTGGACGAAAACCCCCAAACTGTATCTGCCCTATTTCACTTCCTAAAGAAAAAGAACACTTGGTATTAGTAATTATGTTAGTTCCCATGAACAGAATGAGACAAAAACAGCACTTAAGACCATTTCCATTAATAATAAATGACATCAGTCACAGAAGGGTCACAGTATTGATTTTTTTTTCAGCCCCGGCACATTCACAACATCTCAAACAAACTGCCATAGTCCTCGTCAATAACAACAAAGTATTTTAACAGAAGACAGAACATTTCAGATGTCATGTTTAGGAGATGAGGAGATAGATGTGGGAAGTGAGAGATCAACTAAAACAATATGATCCAGATTTTTTAAAAAAAAATTTTTATAGCATTTTGTGATACAGGGGCAGGGCAAAGTAGATTACAATGTGTTCACTTCATTTCTATTATCGCTAATTCTGTTCAAACGAGGAGTAAAACAGCTGCAGTCCACTCCTCCTCGTCCTCCTCCCCCTCCTCCTACTCCTCCTCTTACACCATTAAAAGTAAACAATGCAATGCACTCCTTTGTGGGACTATTGATTCTGCCGTGATAACATAGCAGCCCACTGTTTACATAGATCAAGGGTTTGCCAAGATTACCAGGAGGTGCAGCATTCTGAGATAGGTTGAGGATTGAATCTGGTATGCAGCGAGTGAGCCGGACTTGAGCTCGTCAACAATAGAGTGTCTATGTAGCGGGCCTCCTGGACGATGGCCTCCTGGACCAGCTTTTCGACAGCGTGGTAGAGACGCACAGACACTGAGCAAACACCTCAGTTCATAACAATCTTCCACGGACTGAGTAGACACAGTGTGACAGGGAGAGACAGAGATGTTAAGTAATGAACTCTTACCAAATTTAACAACTCTGGAGGTAATCATCTAAGACCAGACCAGCTGGTTTATTTATCTATTTATTTATTCTTAAAGTGAACTTGTCTTACTAATGTATGAGGAGTTTTCCTTGTTGTTAATGTAAGAAATGTAACAAAGTAAGCGATAATGTCATTATTGGAAGGTTCAGAATTTGAAAATAAAAACAAAAAATGTAATAATGCAGGGACATTCAGCTTCCTTTTACCCAGAGCCTGAGGTGTGAAGTGATGAAGTACAAAGTATTGAATTGAATTTGTTTATTGTCATTGCACATATTTCAAAGCAATGAAAGTACAAGATGTAATAAGACAAAACACAGAGTAAGTAGAGGCTGGAGTTTGGAGAAAAGGTCTTGTGTCAGATTCTGGTACTGACAACATGGATCTGCACATTACACCAAAGTTAATGGTTATTATTATTATTATTATTATTATTACATATGAAAAAATATTATTGCTATTTTGTAGTTATGATTATGTAATAGTGTTTGCACTGTATTATTCATAGGTTCTATTACCCTGCAGCTGGATGAAACCTGCTTCAAAGTTGTACTTTTACGATATGAGAGTATTTCAGAGTCCAGGACATTGTCCATGTGGACATGCAAACCACATAGAAACTGAACCTTTGCCTTTAACCAACACTGGCTGAACATTCAAGAACATACCACACACACGGCACTGCAAACTCTCAAACCTAAGAAGGGGTGGGTTAAGGGTGTTGCTCAATGGAACATCAGCCAACAATTTCTCTGATGGTCCAGGATATTGAACTTGCAACCTTTCAGTCGCAAATTGATCCCCCTTGGCGCTCCATAAGTAATTGTCGAAAGGCGGAAGGGTTGTCTGATTGAGCTTATATTCATTGCCTAGGGTGCCATGAAGGGGGTGGGGGGCAGCATTTGGCATTCATGCGGCATCGCCCCCCTCCATTGGGTGGGCATGGTTATTTGACATTGACATAACATGCAGCTTGATATTGATATTTCAGTGTCCCAACACCCCCTAGGGGTATTGAGAAACACTGCTTTAAGGCCACAGCTGCCCCCAGCACCAACAGCTCTCTCTTCTTTGTCCAAATCAAAAGACTAAATATAAATCTAGAAGAATTGATGTTGTTTCATACTGTTTGTTGATTACTAAAGCCACTTTTTCAAACTTCCATGGAGTAGAGTAGTTGATAAAGTCCAGGTTGAATGACCAGTGATTAGTAATTACTAATCAATTAATTAATTACTTGCAAATACTAGTAGTTGTCAATCACATATGAAACCCTCCTACTTGTCTGTGATTGGCCATGTGGTAGATTTTCTGCATCCTGAAAACACAGGCAAAGAATAGAAGTAGAAGTGTCCCGTCCTCTCAGACCACGAGTTACAATAAGCTCAATAAAGTAATTAAGGAATTTCTGCCCAGTGAAGCTAAACTAACAGCTTTAAATCCTATTGTCTATAACTGACTTATTATCTCAGTACAAGAACTCATGCATGGTACATACGAAATACAATCTCTATATTTTAGACCATTTTATAGGTGAAACTGCATTTTAGTTGTAAGTGCTTTAGTTACCTTTAAGTGGGTTCATCTGAATATGTTTCCATTATGATAGTCAGTATTCCAGTGTCACCCCAAACAGGCCAGAGGGCTGTGATTTGAGCAGTCTTGCAATGCATTGAATATGATATATTTTGCATTGTCCCTTAGAGATTCTTTTCAAAACCAGTTTTTCCCCTTAAAACAAAGCATATAACAGACCAACTCTTGCAGGGAGGACAAACCAAATGTCATGAATTATAATAAAATACACAGATACCCCTGATGAAGTCGTTCAGATATCAACTTTTTTGTACCGGACTTAAAAATATAACAGAAAAGTGTAAATCAGCTGTCAAGAAACTATCCACCTCCTTCAAGCTGATTTACAGCATTCTTTCCTGTTCTGCTTTTCACTACAATGTCTTTTGACTTTGAAAAAAATGGAAACAGACATGAGAGAAGCAGGTGGAATGGAATATGAGCCTGTAAAGAGGTGTGTGTGTGTGTGTGTGTGTGTGTGTGTGTGTGTGTGTGTGTGTGTGTGTGTGTGTGTGTGTGTGTGTGTGTGGTAAATGTTAACATCACTACATTCATTGCTCCTTACATGACACCTTGGTGAAAATGATCGTTTTCCTGTTCAAAGCAGTGTTCACATGTGACACTCACCCAGAATGATGACCATAGAAAGCTCCATAAACCTCCGATCAGTCCTGTCAATGTGTTTTATTATGTCCAACCTTTTTGACCTCGTTTCAGAACTGCAGAGCCCCTCACTTATGGCTGGAACTGGACTTAGATTCTAGGTTTACAGATGAAACATGGGACATTTAATGGGTTCTTAATAGAATACAATATTTTTTGTTCAACGTGCATTTTTGAAATGCTTCTAAACCTAACCTACTCTCAAAATACCCTAAAGTACTCTAAATGGTTCTGTGTACCCCCTTCACATGTACTAGTTATGTTCTTTCTGGCCATCTGTTTTTCAAAGTATCAATGAAACGCTGCACAACCAAATCAAGTCAAATCCTTCATGCCAGGTTTGGATCTAGCAAAAGTAAAACCAAATGTGTTGGCTTTTGTACTTGTTCCTTCCCACTCAAACAGGATTATGACTTGAATGAAGACACAGAAAATATGTTCTGTTACTTGGGAACAGAGTAACTTTTACAAGTGATCCCTTCATTACTTGAGAAAATCTGCAGGTAGTTATCCCTTCCTGTTTTATTTCTGTTTTTCTTTCATTACAGGTTGATCAGTAGTGGATGTTAAAAGCCAATATTATAGTGAAATGCAAATTATATAAATTTTTTAAAATTTCAAACTAAATAAATATTGAACTTTTGTGTCAGTGTAATAAATGCTTAAATAACTAAATCTTCAAAAAATGTAATTGGGAACATGACATTTTTTATTTCTTGTGCTCTAATTTTCCCCTTAAAATCAATAATTCCATGTGATATGATCCATCTACCCATATTTATTAATCAGCCAAATCTATTAAATTGCCTAACTCTTTTTTCCATTTCCATCATTTATTTATTTATTTATTTATTGTGTGACTCTTGTTTTTCCTCCTTGTTTTAGTTTTCTCTTAACAAAGGTACCATTTGACACTTGAATCATTTAATTATATTGGATTAGCTGCTAATATTGAAAACCTGCCTTTACTCATTGTATGCCTGTAGCCTGAATCATCAGCAGAAAAAAGTTAATCCTGTAAAGCCTGAACCATTAAATCACTGAAAGAAAATTCCAGTTCTTTGAAAGTGGAGCCTTTTTTGGTCCTTCTGAACAACCCAAAGAAAAAAATTTCAAATATCAATTTCTATACATGAGTTTCAATTTTGTATCACATTTGATAGAGCGGATCTCACTGCTCAAATATTATTATTGTTGAACGACCAAAAACATGATGTAACACAAACATGTCTAACAAATTGGTAATTTCTTTATAAACTTGGTGAAGTTCTGCCTCCTTGCTCATTAATGATAATCCTGTAGTGTCACTAGAATGGGCCTCTGGTGAGCGACTTCCTTCCCCCTGGTGGATTATCTGAGTATTGCATGTATCTAATTGTATACATCAGGTTATTCATGAAAAAAAATCAAATTGATCATGGAGAGGGCTTCAAAACTTATGTATCAAATAAGATATGTTTGTCTTTATAGGGTTAAGATGTTTGTGTCCCTAGAAAATGGGTTCCCAAAGTTCAAGCCTCAAAGCCAAGATCCAAGTTTCCAAAAATGTAATGTGAATTTAATGTTGAACACTTCTATTGACATTTTCACCCAGAAAACAGTGATAAAGGAAAACAATTTACAGCCTGGTCCTGCAGAAGTCTGGAGTAAATGTCATTCTGTAACCACAGATACTGAGAAAATATAAGAACAAACAGGCCACCAGTAAACAAATTGAAACAAATTCCTTTGTCTTCCTCTAATATTATCTTCACACAAGAATAATGATTTTGACTTGAATATCATAAGATCACAACAACCAATTAGGGGCATAAATTGCTTTTTTATGAGCCAGGGGAAGGAGGTAAATCATGGAAAAAATATCCAAATGGGTTTAAAATAGTGAAAGTTTTTATTTAGTAAGTTTATGTTTTCAATCTTATAGAATTTCTGCGATTTGTTTTTCTCATGAATTTATGCTCTTTTATCTGTGAGAATGGTTTTTTTATTATTATTGTAAGTTAACAATTTAAAACATTTTTAAATTACCTACATGCTCCTAGTTAATTGTTTTCTTTTCTTATGTTGTTTTTTGGAGGTTGTGTTTTTTTTAATTATTATTATTATCTAAAATGGCTCTGATATGGTGCTATACAGTATGCCATAATATGGATAATTATTTTACTTAACAATTTTTCACCTGTAGCTTTTAGTGTTTCAGTATTTCATGTTCATTGCCTTTATATCTAATCGTTCTATTCTTTTATTTTACTAAATGACCTCACTACTGTTTACCTTTTTTTTTTTTTTACTGACAATCAATAAATAATAATAATAATAATAATTCTGCCTTTAAAAGACAGAAGAATGCTATCATTCCAGTAGCAGAGGATTCTCAGTATTTCGTTGCCCTCATTTCATTCCTCACACTTTAAAAAAAAAAAAAAAAGTTTTAAGTTAACACAAGATATCAGTTATTGTCCCAGTTGCTGCTCATTCATTTCAGTTATTTCTCTAAAAATGTTGTGAGGGTTTGAATTCTGTGAAATGTCACCAAGCTCAAAGGAAAGTGAATGTTTTTCTTCCTTATTTACAAGGGTTTTTCCTGGAAGCGTCTGCACATCCTTTGCTGTTTTTAAACTGGACTCACATGGACTGTGACCTCTGAGGGTCTGTTTGACCTTTTTATGACCTTTGCTTTTATGGGCCAGCCCTCCCCCTTGAGTGCAGCCCTGCCCCTCAATGCACTGACACAGGTGAATAAGCAGAACTTACTGAGTGTTCACACTGTGTACAAACCGATCACTGCTGATTCCAGTCACACATCGTAAAGGAGGGACTGAATAAACACAACTTGCCACAGCTGAGTGTGGAACAGTGGTATGTGCCACAGCAAACCCTGCATATAACACAGCTTTACTCAGACAGCGTTTTAATAATGATACCAATTAGGAGACAGAACCCTGATATGTGAAACCAAAGCACATTTACAGTAAAAATGAAAACTTGTATGTTAAATTCTATTAAGTAACACAAAATTAAATGTCTTTAATATAATTGTCATATCAGGGGGAAAAAATCTGTATTTTTCATCAGTATTTCTTATCAGTTTTCACATTGAACTAAAGGGATTATATAACAAGCACTGGTAAATGAATTTGATGATTTTGATATCAATAGGCTTTTATTCATGACTTGCATCCAGTTACATAATACTGTCTACAATCCACTGGCACAGCAATGGTGTGAAAAACAATGTTTTGAGCCAAGCCATCATCTTTTCCTAAATCTAACACGCTAGTTTTGATTCTAAACCAAGCCAGGTAGGTGTAGTTTCAAACTGCATCCATGTCAATGCCAACTGAAAAATGATTTAAGTCACATTCTATATTACATAGTCATCCAGAAGACTGTAGTTTTCCTACATGTACAGTTAGCATAGTGGTTAGCACCTCTGTCTCACGGTTAGACCAGGTTCAAGTTAGCCTATTCTCGCCATGCTTCGTGAATTCCTCCAGGTCCTTTATTTTCCCCCGCAGTATAAATCAAGTATATATAAATTACTTCTAGTGTCAGTGCCTTTGACTGAAAGTGCTGATGGAAATCGAAAGTTAGTCCAAAGGGCCTTAAATGGCAGCTGAAAATGTGCTAATGCTAATGCTAATCCTAGGTGACGTGTGTATTAGAATGGGTAAAATAGGTCAAACATAGGGACCAAATTTCCCTGCTATAAAAAAAGAAAAAAACTGACCACAGAAAAAACCCTGTAAAACTTGAATTTGTCATTTATCATGTGAGAATCCTGGAACACTCATTTTTACCTATGATATCTTTAATCCATAGGAAACTTTAATTATATATAACATTACAATTGTGTGCGCACGATAGGATGTAAATAAATGAATGGCTGTTATATAGCAACTTGCACCAGAAAATGGACACCTAAGAAAATATCTCATTTGATACAGCAAGGTATATAATCCATTTTAAAAAGATTGTATAAAAAAAATTGATGTATTTAGGCAAGAACTCAAGAAGACTATCTGTTGCAAGAACCTTAAATAGGACATCAAGTGGTTATCAGGCATCAAATACAAAGCACATCTTGCATTTTCTGAAAAATAGATGATAAAACTTCACCATAATCTAGAAAATTCCATATTCTACAGTGGAATAGAAGTTAGAGTTCCCATTTGATTAAGTGGATCCTATGCATTGCTCCAGATACTCTCATCATTAAATGACACAGAGGCTACAGGAGGAAGTAGGGGGTGTTTCCTATGGACAGTGATGGAGAGTATGCCCTGCAGCTGAATGGGGGAGTAGTTGTAGAGTTACATAGCAAAAATCCATAAACTACACGTCACAGTATTTTCCATACAGTGACCAAAGCTGGGTTTAATAAATGCATTTTCATGTCTGATTTAAAAAAAAAAAAATAGCTGGGATGAATTCTAACGCCATAGTTCATTACATTTTATTGCAAAATGTAAGCCATGTATGTACCACATGGAAGCATACCAATGATGTTAAAGTCAGGTTTCATGTTTGAGTGTCTTAGCATCTAAATATAATAAGGAGCAGAAAAAGCAGTAAGGGCAGAATTATTAAGTATTCATACAGGATCAAAAGCTCAGTATTTGACATGTATGGTGAAGCTCCTCAGCAGTCGAAGCTGTTAACATGCAGCTCCATGACCTAGTCGCAGCCAGTATTCACTGACCCAGTTCTTGAAACTCAGTAGAGAAATAAGTGTACAGAGTAGGTGTGTAATTTTGAGATGGAAAAAGTGTCAACCCAAATATGTATAATAATGAATGAACGCAGCAGGATTTGATCATGTTTATGCAGTTTGTCAAGGCAAGTTAACAGGAAATTGTGGATATTTTGGATCAAAGATAAAATGAAATGACATAAGATGATGCACAAGTCGAATCAATACATCACCCTGTGCACACATGCCAAAGTCTAAATTAAGTGCTATCTCCAGAAAAAAATAAATTGACCTTGGACATAGTTCACCTTTGAAGCAAATATTGTAGTGTTTTGATCAGAATTTCAAATGCACTTTGTAGCTGGAGCTGAGCCTGAGGCGTAAAATAAAATCAGTGATTAGTGAAATAGCTTCTGTCCTCTGATTTCCTCACAGCCATTTGAAAAACATTACAGGCTGAAAAAACAGAACAGCAGAAGCAGAGTCAGTGTCACTGGCTACATTTTCCTCTTGACTGTGTGATTAATGAACACTGCCAACCCACTTCTCTCTGCTGTGGATTAGATTACAGATGCCGAGCCTGTTTGTTCTGATATTTGATGAAGCCACATTAATAAAGACGTTCATTGTACCATGTGGGAAACAGAATACTCAACAAACATGTCCATTAAAAAAAAGTTTGAACAATATTGACTTCCTCTAGCTGACTGACTGAAGCACATCAGACAATATTATGATCTGATGTCACTGGATTAAATCTATCAAACGATACTATAGTAATACTATATTGTGCTTAAAAAATGTATAACCTTTTTTTTTTTTTTTTTTACAGTTGCTCATTTAGTAATTAGTGCATGAAAAAGCATCTCATTGTCATGAGCTCACTCTCTGCCTGGTAACAAGTTCTAATTGTTTTCACCTGCCACTCTGCCTCATGCTCTGCTCTAATCTGTCCCACCTGTCCCTGATCCTGCACTCAGCCAATCACACT
>JAPSES010000258.1:15599398-15621208 GCA_029822895.1 Maxillicosta whitleyi
CAAGATTGCGAAATCAATCAGTTTGTGACTTTTTCATTAACAGAGGAGTTTGTAAAAGTAAAAGTAACCCTAACCCTGACCTTCTGAACATAGAACCTTCTGAACATAGGGACGGACCCGCCTGGAGACCCTGACTCCTGCCTGTGACCCCTGATTGTTCCACTACTGCTCTTATCTCCAGCCCCAGTAAACTAGACCTGCCTTCTGTTAAACGACTACGATTTCTGCCTTACCCTTAATCTGTACTGTCGCACCACACACACTCACCTTCACTCCCTTTTCCCAAAAACCCCAACTAAAGACTCTTAAAATGTAACACATTTTTGGTCCTCATCTGTCTGGCTCGTGACGCTCATAGAAGATCCAAACCATAGTGGTCACTACAGTGGACAGCTGTTCACAGGCGCTCTTTTGTATATTCATGTTCATTGTTGTTTTAGTTCCATATCAGTCAACACATTGGATGCTTTTGCATCATCCCATACATACCATACATACCATTACTGTAACTTTGCTCTTCTTGATAAACCTGATCTGCAGGAGCATGTTTGAGTGTTAAAAAATTTCTAATTGTCATTTATTTATTTGCGTGTTATATCCATGAAGTGAGTAATAACTAGTATAATAAGAGTTCAAATGTAAGAAAATATCAGATTAGCAGTATTAAAAATGTTTTTATTCATCGTTTTCACACAGTATATCAGTACATACATTTTTCTTTTCTTTGCTTCTAAAATTAAATGCATGCTGTCCACCTGAGTGGGCATTTTTGTAACTCCATTAAGTTCATAAAAAAAAAAGAAAAATTCAGTCACACTGTTGTTTTTTCATGCTTAAAAAGGAATAAAAACACTCAGGAAAAACAATATTGATTATAGTTCTCATAATTCATACATGAAAGGGTTAATACTTAAACTTAGATGCACCAAAATGCAATTACTTGTAGATGTTTACTCAGTATCACTGTCAGATGTGATAAAGACTGATGCAGTTGTCTTACACTTTCAGAATTCAATAAGTCCACTAACTTATGCTGGTCACACACACAAACTGATCAGTTCTCAGAGCAAATGTCTAATGTAGCTGAGAACTAACAGAAGATAATGCTGGACATCCAGTCTGCTATTGAAGGATAAACAGCTGATCTTGACTTATTCTGAATCTGAAATCACAATTTCTCCAGTAGGTTAAGATTTTAGGTTATGAGAATATGTAAATGCTAGTTTTCAAAACTTGCGCCAACACCTTTTATTGTGTTTTCACAATCTGTGCTAAATTGATTGATTTTACTTTTAAATCTGAGCACCAAGGCCCTACAATGAGCTGCCGATGCATCCAGGCTGTTTTCCGCCTTCGCCTGTTGGATTTTATCCCACAACCGTCTTGAAGGAGTGATTCAGAAAACTAATTAATGATATGAGCATGAAGCCCAATTTACAATAAACCTCAGAATCCCATCAGCTTGGCTCTAAATTGTTTCAAAATGCTTCAGAGACCTGCTCTTGGTTTTTTTTTTTTTTTTTTTTACAGTTTCCTGCTGTAAGAACCAACAATAATCACCATCATGTTTGGGATGAAGTCCCCTGACACCTGGTTTCCATTTCAGAAATATGTTGATTGAATTGTGTGCCTGCCATGCTTCTACTTACATTACTCACACTGGGTGAGAAAAAAACAAAGTGCAAGTGGAAGAAATTCATTTTGATTGACATCCTGAAACCCATCATATCATAACATGTCCAGAAATAGTTGATCATGACTTGATGTTCTATCATTGCCCAGAAAATGCTCCTTTCATTTATTAACCCAAGCTGTTAATTCCACAAAGCTTAGTCATATGAGAAATACAGAATCAAGAATGAATTCTACAATCTGAGGTTCAATGAAAGTTCCAGAAATTTATGTTCATCAAAAACATTCTTTCACATATTATACGCATCTGAATTTTAATCACTTAGAACTTAGAAAACAGGATGAAAAAATTAGTTCTCCAATCTCCGATCCAATAAAAATTCTTGTTTTGTATACGGCACTAAATGTGTCTTTCAGGTTGTGGAAGCCCAATGATTTTTGAATGTTTTATAAAGTTTAATGAACCAAAACACATGTTACCAATAGTCGTATATTAACCCATAAAGACCCAAACAACAACTTGTGACTAAAATCATCTAATGATCTAAAATGTTTAAAAACTTTGGATCCATTAATCCTATCAAAACATGTAAATAATTGGTGTAAAATGCAGTTATTTGTCTTTTCACGGCCATCCTATATGATCCATTTGGACGTCCAGAGGCTCCATAGTGAACGTGGCAACATCGTCATCTTCTAGAACATTGATTCACCTGAAAAACCCTTAGAGTTTGACCAATGACAGTGGATGGAGACGCTTTATTTCAGCTTTCTCAACTTTAATCTGAGCTTCCATGAACATCTACATGAACAGTGAGTTAAATAGAGGAAAATGTATGATTTTCACTGAAAATTACACAAAATACAGAGGATAATATAATAAATGGTGATAAATCGTTTAAGAAAGGTTAAATCTAGAGGAAAAGTCATTTGGGAACACACATAAGTGGAACTAACACTAACCCTTTATGGGTTAACTTGGGCATTAGACAAAATCCCCACTGGACAAATTCAGATTTTTGATTTAGAATCACCTCATTTAGGCAAACAAATGTTTCTCTCTCTGTAGTAAAATCACTGTTGACTAGTGTTTTCAATTTCACTCTGACAGAGGTACATGAACACATACCTTCACCTCTAAGTTTTGTGTTTTTGTACGAGAGTTTGGTGGTGAATGCAAAGTTAAAATGTTAGTCTGTCTGAGAGGCAAGTGTAGAGACTCACACTGCGAGGAAATGATGCATGTCTGTTCCCTGAAGTGCACAGTGAAACAGAGCTCTGAGCAACTGTCAGAGACATAAACTGCAAGAAATTCAAGCCCAGTGAGTTTAAGAGTAATTCTGGATGATAGATGAGTTAAAAAACAACAACAAAACTTTAAAATCAGCACTTGTCTTACATATTCATCCAGGAAACTTTTCGATATTGACAATTATAAATGAGTTTGGTGTGTTTGACAAGGTTACAGCGCTCATTGGGTTTTCATTTCCCATTAAACATGTTGTAAAAATTAATAAATAAATAAAAATAAAGGGCTTCTGTCAAGAAAGAGGGTCTTTAATCTGAAATAGATAGAGCGTGTCTTAAATTTTAGGACGTAGGAAAAGACTGACGTGGTCCTTGATGCATTATTCTTCTCATGCATGAACAGACGTGACTGACAACAATACTCTGTTCACCTTAAACCTGCATAGTGATAAGTGTGTTTGGGAATCTCAGGAAGTGAAACACTCTCTACTTGTCTCTTCAATGCCATGACACCACATATACAAGATGTGCGGTACATAAACTGCACCCACTTTTGTCTGAGGTTGGTTTTGTTATTTTGTCACCACACCTGGAACAATGACAGAGACATAACAATATCGACATCCCCTCTTTTTCTACAATGTGAAAAAACACATCAGTCTGTATCTTGGTGCCTCCAAAGACACAGAAATGTAAACATTTGTGTTAACTGTGCAAACTCTCCTCTACTTTTTGAGTGAAGCATGAACGGGTGTGTCATAGACTATGATCAGCAAATGCCATTCTGAGATTACATTATACTGAAGCTAATGGAACAGAGGTTAGCTTGATGTGACACTGGTATTTCAGCTCTCTAAAAAAGTGTCTCTATGATGTTCTTCAATCAAACTATGACTGCTCTCATATTTCACTCAGTCATTAACCCCACATTCAGGTTTCCATTAAAATGTCTGTGTTTCTAAACTTTTGGTACACAGTGTTGCAGCATCACAATTGTGTTCTCAATCTCGCCGCTCAGCTTCCTCAGGATCTGTCAGAGGAGATGAGACAGAGTTATTGAACTGCTCTGGTTTTCCAAGCAGAAATAATACCTCCATTGAATTTGTGCAGGACATTTCCAAAATATGAAATACAGATCTGTAGAAATAAGATTACAGGTATCAGCGTCATTGGGATACTTGAGTCGTGTACTCGTTGGTTAATGACAATTTGTTTTAGAAGAAAGGGTCAAAATGTTTGGCCCCATCTCCTTTAAGCCTGAAGGGGAGGTTGTTGCATCAACATAGTCAAATAAAATGAGAACAGGGTATCATGCGCCTGAAATACTTGGGGCGTGATTATTTTCCAGGCAATCATTCCTGCTCTCCCATTATCGCTACTGTCAGTGAAGCTTATCTCGGGCTGCCTGGCTCCCCCATCCACGGCTCAGACACATCCTCCAAGCAACACGACGCATTGTTCTAATGAGGTTATAGCCTGAAGCAGAGTGATTTGTTTTGTAGACGTTATTATGGTGGCCTTTTGGCTGGCCCCTTAATTTCATCAGTGAAGCACTATTAACCAGCAAAGGTCTTTTGGGAAAATGTACCATGCTGAGGGACCTTTTGACATCCTCACAGTGGCAGTTGTGCAACCTTGCATACCACAGTTTTTAGAAGTGAAGTATCGCACTATTCATTCATAATTATGGACTAAGATGTCTTGAATGAAATTTGGTGGTTCGTTATGATAAAATGAAGGTAGTCCTTTTATTTACTGTAAATGACTCTTCACATGTAAGACAATGTCCTGGTGGTGGACTAATGTTTGTGGAACCTCCTACACATTAGGCAGTGTCCAAACTTCCATCCTAACACATTGATTAGAATGCTAAAACCATATGTCTGCCCAAAATTATAGTAGAAAACCAAACTACCAAACTACTGCTGCATAAATATGACAATATATAACCAATGGACGCTTCATATCATGTCATATATTTATCGTACAATGCACTTCAGTTAAGTCTGCCATCATGGTGCCATAAAACTAAGTTCAGGATCCAAACAGTCAACAACAATGCAGCCTGTGTGCTTGTTTTTTGTTTTGTTTTGTTTTGTTTATTCCCTTAATAATAAAGCACTAGGGCTAAATTCATTAATTTAACTAAAATATAGTTATAAGTGCACTTCTTTATTGTCAGCTTTTACTTGTAGTAGACTGTGACTTGTAGATGTCTTGAAAGCTTTTTAAGCTCCTAGTCTTTTTACAGCATCATATTTTTTCAATTGTTACTTAATTTACCGTGCCCTGAAATGGACAACTCAGATAAAGAACTAATAAACTGAACACAAAATGTGACAATGAGAAACACCTCATACAAGTCTTACTGTAATCAATAAGGTCTGGATTTTGCAGATGCAGTTGGACTTGATGTTAGCGCCAAACTTCATTCCCTTTTAAAATATGTAACTGTACTTATCCTCTTCCTCTGATCTTTATCATCACATGCAAAGTAGTGGAATGGTAACTGGATGTCTTATATGACCTCTGGGACACTGAACTGCAGCTGATTGAATACAGTGGAATGATCATAGAGTAGTATAGTATAGTAGAGTAGAGTAGAGTAGAGTAGAGTAGAGTAGAGTATTATACTTTACTCTACTCTACTATAATAGTAGAGAAGAGTAGAGTAGAGTAGAGTAGAGTAGAGTACAGTACAGTATAGTAGAGTAGAGTAGAGTAGGATAGAATAGAGTATAGTAGAGTAGGATAGAGTAGAGTAGAGTATAGTAGAGTAGAGTAGGATAGAGTATAGTATAGTATAGTATAGTATAGTATAGTATAGTATAGTATAGTATAGTATAGTATAGTATAGTATAGTATAGTGCTGCTAGTGATAGTAGTAGACTGATAGTAGTAGCTGCTGTTACAGTTTGTAGTATTGTGCACATATTGATAGAGATGGTATTAATCCATCTAGCAGTGGAGCTTTCAGGAAAGAACATGTGTTTATGTCTGAATCAGTGTATCTGAAAAAATTCTTTCTACTGTTTATTTGCACAAAATGTAGTGCTCATTAGAACAGATATCATGTCTGTAGTGAATAGGATGGGACTCTAGACTCATTTACTTGTATTTCAGATGGTGAAACCCATTAGAGGCCCATTAGACCAGAGTTACATCCACTACATTATATTATTCTCAGCACACACAAAGTAAATTTGTTCATATCAGTGTGTTTTGTACTTTGTCGTGCTACCACCATAAAGGAAAAGAAACTTTTTCATCAGCCTAAGTAATTTTCAATACAGCAATGACTCAGCTGTAATGTAATGTTTTGTATTCAGGAAACACATGAGTATGTTATAGAAAAGAAGAAGAAAAATGAGGAAACAAGTATATGTTCTAGGTTTCAGGTGAGATACTAGTTATGAATTATAGATTAGTTAATGTAACTTCAGAAAGCCTGAATAATTGGCTTGTGTTTATTTTGGAAAAATAAAAATGAACCTGGAGAGAAATAACTACACCCTCTGCATATCCAAGCATCTATTTTACATGTATGGACTTTCATTTTTTTCTTCCACTTGTGTAGTTATGCTCTTGCTGAATGTAACCTTTGATCCATGTTCCTAAGTTGTTACTGTGTACTGTTGTTTAAAAAAAAAAATCAATATTGGTTCAAAAAAAAAAAAAAAAAGATCTTGTTGTCTCAATCTTAGTAGATAGACAAACAGTGTCATACTAACATGACACAATGATCATTTCGAGCTAAATAATGAATCACACTAACACAAGAGTTCAAGTGTCTAATAGGAGTTTTCTGCAGGCGTTCAATCATGGTTCTTTATTTGGTCAGACTTTGTGGCAAATAACAGCCTGCTCTGCTGCTGTACTGTTAGTCTCAAGATGTTCTCTTTGCTTCTGAATGGGATCTTCTTGGCAGCGTCTAATGCCCTCTGATTTCAATACAAACCTCATTCTGGCGACTGGAACAATGAATGTCTGGGAGCTCAGAGCTGCGCTGACAAGCTTTGTAGAGAGGATATGGGTGATTATAAGTGTCTCTGTGTTTATCAGCTGTGTAATCCTTTGGGTGTCTGGACTGACCCTTTGTATTTTTCTATTTCACATCATAACTAACGAACCAAATCATTTCTTTTATAACAAAGGGTGTCTCAGTTTGTGTTTAGTTTTTTTTGTTTGTTTTTTTTTATCATCAGAAATTCAGCTCTGAGATGAAACCTCACTGATAGTGGATTCCTTTTGTTGCAGCTACACATATAGAGCATCCAGTGACAGGGTTCTGAAAAGGTAAATCAAATCATGTATATGTGGTTAAAAAAAAAATTCAATTCAATCTGCCTGTCAGACTTTTATTTTGAGAGTTATATGGAAAGACTTCTTGTAGGTTGTTTGTTTCCACGGTAACAGCAATGTTTGATTGAGAAGTGACAGACTAAGTTTACTGTGTCGTTTGTGAGGTAAATGAAAGTGCTAATGTGACCCAGTTACCTTCAACTGGGATTATGTACAATGGCAATAAAAGGAAACGGAAACTCCAGAATGTGGTGTAAATTCACCAGGGAGCAAGTAAACATTAAAATAGCAGGATCGTGAAGAATCAAAAGCTAAAAAGGTATGAACTGAACATAACCTGTAAAAGAAAAAAATAATTATTATTCATAAAGTAGGTCACAACTTAAAAGATGTATTGACAGTCACAGTTGGAGGATACAGGCACTGATCAGCCATAATCATAATAATAATAATAATAATATAACCATTGACAGGAGCAGTGGTGCCTTATTTCATTACAACAGGACCTTTCACTGGGTTGGATTTATCAGGCAGCAAGTGAACGTTCAGTCTTTGAAGCTGATGTGTTGGAAGCACCAAAATGAGTAACATATGGAACTGAGTGACTTCGACCAGATTTATATTAATATTGCATCTGTAATGACTGGGTCAGAACATCTGCACAGCTGCAGGTCTTATTGTTTGTTCCTGGTCTGCAGTGGTCAGTACTGACCACAAAGGGAAGGACACATATATATCTCAGATCAGCTGATCATCTGTGGGAGGTGTTGGACAAATACATCTGATCCATGGAGGTCCACCTGTACTTCCAGGACTTCAGGGATCTGCTGCTAAAGTCTTAGAGCAGATACCACACACACCTGCAGCGGTCTGGTGGAGTTCAGGCCTTGGGTCAGAGCTGGTTTAGAGGAAAAAAGGGGAACCTGCAAAATATTCAACAGGTGGTGATAATGTTATGATCCTGTAGATGATGGATTGTTTGAGATCCAGCCGTTCTTTCATCACATCTTTATACTTTGTGTTTCATTTGTCAGCCTTTATCTGTGCAGTTCAAGGCAAATCCAGTAATGATTCATGTAAATACACGGCTGAGCATAAAGTGAAACGATGCAGGGCTGTGAGCAGACAATAATGATCAACTGCAGGTAAAACACTGACCATGGAAACTATTGGATTTGATTTAAATAAATGAATTAAGCTCCTTCTGAAACGTAACTAATGTTGTTATAGTAAGGGAGCATCAAGTACTGTTGTTGACTGTTTGGACCTGGAAATTAGTTTTATAGCCACATGACATCAGACTTAACTGGATAAGTGAAAATATTATGGCTAGAGGACTTACTCATAACAGAGGCTCCTTCTCATGCAGTTTGTTTTTATTTATTTATTTATTTATTTTTAAGAGCAATTAAAACAGAGTTCATCTATATCCCATCACTCACATTCTTCAAGCTTCTAAGTAACATGATATAATGGATTTAACTGACATTACATTAAACATCTTACTACTTTAGTACAAAGCAGATTCTCTCTTCCTCTTGTATTTTTAATATGAGATAATTAGATTAAATAATCAAACAAACCACTGACATTAATTTGAGTAATGTTTCCAAGCACATTCAATACCACAGTTATTGGTACACAGTTTGAACATTCAGAAACTAAAGGACAGCTGTGTGTGGTTCATACAGCCTTTTTACAAACAACTCTGTTCAACGAAGCCACATCCCCAAATAATGAACCAACATTTAACAGAGTTAAGATCTGCATGAGTGTAGTATTGTTTGGTCTCTGAGGGATTCTAATTCTGAGGCATTCAGGTTCAGGCTCGTTCTAAGATGAACTCATGGGACAGAACCTGCCTTTTAACACTCTGTAGGTAATGCCCCCCCATCCCCTCACCTCATCATCTTCTTCCTTGTTGCACTCCAGCATCTGTCCCCCCCAAGGGTTTCCAACTCCCTGAAATTAAAATAAGGGACACCTCACTGGCAGGGCCAGCCGATCTAATTGCTTTCACCCCTCCTGGGGTGGTGCGTTTATTTTGCCTTTTTTCGTGTTTTTTTAAAAATACACAAAAAAGTCCCCTTGTGTCCCCTTTCAGCTAAATACAGAACACATACGTTTGTCTCTTAAATTCAGAAGATTTTTTTTTTTCAAGGGGCAGTTGGCAACCCTAATCCGCTCCTTCAAAACAAGTTGTTATTGACCTCCATGCAGAACACCAGGTCGGTTGGAGGGTGCAGACACACATTTGCCACTGAGATAATGTACTGGTAGTAGAAAAGTAACAGCATAAGCAGCACTGGAAACAAAGTTTCTTCTGATATGGATACTAACCCCCCCCCCCCCATTTGTGCCTCTGATATCTTTACTTTGACCTGGATCGTTGTTGCACTGCTGGTAATAAGCTTTGCAATCTGTCATCATCCTATCAAGGTGAGCAGAGACAGAAGCACTGTGGTGAGATTACACAAACGGGGCTTTTATTTTATTTTCAGAATGGAATGGAAAAGGAACAACATACCTGTGTAGCTGCAGCAATATAACTTAAACACTGTTGTCAGCTGAGACTTAACAGAGGCTGCAACTAATGTATTTAGCTGTGACAGGTGGTGATATGTTGCCTCCTTGGCACTCACTTCACAACAACAACAGAGAATGACCTCTGACCCACAATAAATGGACTTAAGTAACACACAGGTTACCCATAATTCAACCCTCTGAAAGTGAAAAGGCTAAACTGATGATTTCATCAACATCCAAAATGGTAACAATGAACCATCAATACAGATTTAGTTCATATAGAAGCTTAGAATCAAGTTACTAATTTACCAACTAGAGGATCTAAATAAGGCCAATGAAAGCAATGTAATGACTCTTGGAACAGAAAATGTAGGCTAATTGGGATTCCACTGGAACTAGGAGTTTGTTTTTTTGGCCATGCATGTTGTAACTGTGATTGGTTTTGTATTTGAAACTAATCCAGTGTTGTTGCCTCTTGTGCAAAACACAGGCACAGTCATAGCTCTTATGATAAAAGGCGATGTCACATATCTGTTGGTGAGTCGAGGATGATTCAGAAACATTTGACACTTAGTCGATTGCTTGGTCACCACCTCACAGGGATGCTCTTTATGAAGGTAAGTAAATTGCAAAGATCTTTAAGTGTTTATTATTTAATCATAAGTCATAATGTTAATAAGAAACACATATTACAGGGGATCAAATTGTTGACTATGATAAACAGTTTGCAGTTCTGTTTCTTTTTTTGCTGTGATACATGAAGGGTCAAACTGTGCAGTGAGCAGAGGTACGAAGCAGTGGCTGTATAAAATGACTGAGCTGTGTCCTACTAGAGGGAGCCCAGGGCCAGGACTGGATGAAAGCTGGGACTGGAGGCAATGAAAAGCAGATGTGCACTGAAGCACCCAAATATTTACCTTAGAAAAGACATGGCATGCGTTTGTGCACGTGTCATCTCTTAGGCACCACCACTCACTGCTGTGTTCAGTTTGGCTTTGCTTTGTTTAGTTATGAGTTTTATTAGGTCTGTGATCCAGCAGATGCTACTTTTGCCAAATCAGATTACAGTTTAGATCCTCTCCAATTGATATAAACAAAGGTATCGTGTGAACCGGACTTTAGTCAGACTGCCCCCGCTGTGTGATCTTTGATACGCTACACTCTGGATGTCACAGTCACATCAAAGTGTCATGAATGAAGTCCCACATTCTTTTCGTGCCATCAGCTCTGCTCTAAATAGAGATTTTTAAATAGACAATAGTGTCTATAAATACTTCCCAGTTCTGCTCCATTTTGACTTTTGTGGAACTCCTCTTGCAGCGACTCGCACTCTACTCCCAAACATGTGCTGTTATTTATTTTTAGATGCTTTGAGGATGATCTCTCGGATGGGATCAGATTCTCAGGCACGCATGCGGACCTCTTCTTGAAGCCCAACAAAATTACCCATTAGCTTGTTTTAATGGCCAAAAAAAGCAAATGTCTCACATCTGAAAAACAAGTACACAATACGAATGCAGGAATAAGGTTACATGTAGAAATCTTTACAAAAAGGTTATAAATAAAACCTTCTTGCTCTTCTCAGAGGTCTCTAAAAATACCCCAGAATGTCACAGCTTAATGCACTTTCACCAGATGTTCGTGTTTTCCATTGGCTCACGTGTTTGATGTCATATTTACTGGCATTTAATTGATTTCTGTCTGTCTAGTTAGAAATAACACAAAAGGTTTGTCGTTACTTTAAATATGAATAATTAATGCTTTATCAGCCTGAATTAGAATAGACAAAAACAGCATTTCCTGAGGGATTACACAAAATGCTCCTTTTTGTGTTTAAGTGAACTGTGAAAAAAAATCCACCTAAACAACTATAGTGAATAATGTCTTATATTTAAATTGTATAAAAAAAATTTTCATTTCCACTTGAATAAATGATGGGTTGTCCAAATCTTTTATTAAAATGTTCAACTGAAATCTGTTCACTTGTCTCAGCGCTGAAGCATTTTACTAAATCTGTCATTACAATATTAAATACGTAAGCATGACCAAGCATCAACACCTGCACAGATGATACTAACACATCACCCCATAAATAATCTCCGACAGTCAGCTGTTTCACACGAACATGGAACGAAAGTGTTCGGAAATGAATGGGTGTGATTCTATGAAACAGTGAAGTGGATTTGTGATTCTGCACTGATGTATTGATGCGGAATTTCTACTGAATAAGTTAACACCAAGTGGTTTAACTGCAGAAGGACTTTAGCTGCAAGCAGATTGAACTACTGTTTAATGCAGACTCCTCTGTTGCCATTGGGAACACATTATATCCTTTCATACTATTACATCCGCTCACATTAATGTAGTCAGATGACATAATGATGATGGCTGGATTTTGTGCTTCAATCTTGTCTTAGATTGAATTATTATTGAGTATAAGGATAAAGCTTGTGTTGTTTTGTGCAGGAAATAATTATTTTCATTATTGCTTAAGTGCATTCATCAATCAATGCACAAATCTAAAGTTGTTAGGAAAAAAAAATCACCGAAAGGCAAATCATCTTGAAAAATTATATGATTTTCATGATACTTGCTCCTTTTTTTGACAGAATTACTAAACTGTGCATGCAGTAAATGAGGCCCTGTTTTTCCTATAGGGGCCCCAAGGGCACCTCAGATTGTTTCACTTGTGGATTAAAGTATATTTGGCGTGCCACATTTGGAGCATTTATAGCGGCAGGTTAGTGTATGTGGGATTAACATGCTAAGGTCATGGTGCAAAAGCATGCGTCACTCTTTTATTTCTGGACACCAGTGAATCAATATGGTATGCATGGTCTTTTGAGAATGTGTCAACAGGAAATGTATAAATGATCATCAATTTTCTCCTTGACAGACAATTGTAAACCTATTAAATGTTTAATTATAGAGTTCCCTCCTTTTACAAAGGGACGTTATGTTGGATGTTGATGGAATTGAGTTATTTAAGTCTTCATTTTTTTGTTTTGATCATTATCTTTATCATATTTATGAAGAAAAGCTGGCAACACCTGCTGTTCTCAGCCAAAGGATATGGTGTGTACGTAGTCAGTCAGTGTTCATTTCACCAAGTGAATGATTAAGTTAATGAAAACAAATAAATAAATAAGACTTATGACATGATCAGTAGTGAGTCCCAGGGATTTCTGGTTGGTGCTTGGTTGGAACAAGCCTGACATACTATAGATTAGAGTAATTTATGGTAACAATGGATGCTCTCAAATATATTATGGGATGGCAGTCTAAGTATAAATGATGTAACTGCTTATGTGTTAATTGTGTCTATGGATGTCTGTAAATAAACATACTGAGTCCATAGACTGGAGTCACCAACTTGGCTTTTTGGAGCAAGAAATGATTATCTTAAAATAATATTATGAAGTTAGGGAGGACTAATGGTTGATGGATGAACAGCAGCATCCTCAGTATAACTCAGTATCCTCTTAAGGCTAGTTCCGTTAACCCATGCAAACGGTTCATTTCTTAAGCCTGCATAGTTTGGTTCAGGTCAAATTTAACCCATAATTCCCTCACAGTAAGTGCCTGTACCACACTACAGATTTATTTAGAATGTCTAAACAGACTATCTGTCACAAGGGGATGGTCAGGACCCAAACACAATACACATTCAGGAGTAGGTTTATAGATAGTTTAATTAGTGATCAAGGAAGGAGTCTTTTAATCAACGTAGAATCTTTGATTATGCAGTGTGGATGGTCAGGGGCGGTCCAGGGGTCGATTATCAGGATTTCCAGTGGAGGTCAGACGGCAGGGATGGTCGAGTCCAAAGGGCAGGTCTGGTTCCAGGGAGGCAGGGTGAGGACGTGGTCAGGTGGAAGGCTGGTTCGTATCCAAAAGGGAGCGGACAGCAGGAGAGGTCAGGCGGGGCATGGGTCCAAGGTAGGGAGCAGGCAGAAATAAGTCATCAACAGGAACGAGTCAAAAACAGAAACAGACAGGGAACAAACACTGGCATGTGCAGAGAAACAATCTAGCAGTGAAGAGAGGGAGAGAGAGAGGAGTAAATAGGGTTACTTGAAGAGCCACAAGTGTGACTCATCAGGTGACAGGTCAGAGAGAAGGTGAAAGGTGACAGGAGAGATCGAACATTGAGTAGAGAAAAAAAAAGGAGAGAGAGAGAGAGAGAGACAGAGTAGAGCCAACAGAACAGACAGGTGGAAAGCGATGGACTTGAGGCGTGGCAAGGGAAGGAGGAGCCAGCAGCTGCGTAACCCAGGAAACAGTGATGATAATGAGGTGAAAGGGTCAGAGAGGAGGAGGACCAAAGTGGGTGATGCAGGGGTGTGGCTGAAGGAGTGAGAGACAGCAGAGGGGAGCAGGACCACAAAGAACAAGACAAAGACAGACAAGTTTACAAACCATGACACTATCCCACATTAATAAATATATCTAATATATAAATATAATGTTTCAGAGCAGAAAGAGCATATTTTTTTAAACTCGTTTTTGTAGGAAAAACACCTACTATCACACAGTATCATGTCCTGTTTTACATAACACATAAAAACATAAAAGCCATTAGGGTTTATATTAAAAAAAAAAAAAAAAGACCCGAACCAGCCTCAGTGTCCAAAAATCTGGAGCACCTGTACAAAAGTATAACATTTTAAAATATTTTCATTTTTGTGCATTTAGGAAAATTTTAGGAAAAGTCAACAAATTTCAGGATAAAACAATGATGTTTAGTTTTTTTTTTTTTTTTTTTTACTACTTTTTGATGTCAAAATGGGTCAAATTTGACCCGACTGGCATGTAAGGGTTAATAAAAGTGCTGAAAGTCAATTACAGTCTCATCAAACCCTTCTATTAAACCTTAATCTTAAAAACAAAGAAGGTTCCTAATAAAGAAAATGACACCAAAATCAGTCCTGAAATATTACATATGTATATTTAAAGAGAAGTTAATTATCCAGGGGTTTTTGAATTCAGTATTTAACAGCCATCAGTGGTGTTACACATTAGACCGCAACACACTGGCTCCAGTATCAGTTTTTTTCTTGCCTCTTGGCGTCTCTGTTTTTCAAACACATAGAATTCTACCTATTGTTTCTACAGTCTTGTTGTGGTGTATCACCTCAATCTATGAGAAAAAGAAAAGCCCTGATTATGCCTTTTTGTTTTCAGTATAGCTCCATATCCATATGGTTTCATCTTCCAAATGAAGACATACATCACAAAACCATGTGTTTTGACAGTCGCCCACGCTGTTTTTCAAAGCTTTACCATAAAGATGTACTGTGGGTTTTGTTCAGTGTCAGGAGAAAGAATGTTTTTTTGGTTTTACAAACCACCCTAGCTTCATTAGAATCTAATAAAACATCGCATAAATGTCTTAATTGCCTGTTACATGAAGGTGTTGTCTTTTAAGGTCTGCCCGAATCCACGGAGGGATTCTGAGGACGGCTCTGTCTCAGAGTCTACCTTAAACTGTCAAGTGAGGAACACTTTTGGGTTTGTCCCATGAGCAGCAAATTACACATCACTCCTGGATATAAAACATCTGGACGACAAAAGGCTCGTAGGAGTTTACACTGAGGCAGCTGGGAGTGAACGCAGCAGACGGTCTGATTCCTTCAACATGAATCGTGTTCTGCTCGTGTTGGCGTTGTCTCTGCTGGCCACGGTGGCAGCCCAGTACCATGACCAACATGACATGCATGACATGGCCTGGGTCAACGGCTACCGACAGGGCTTCAACTTCCAGTGTCCCCATGGTGAAGTCCTCGTGGCCATCAGGAGCTACTTTAGCGCGAGGGATGGTTCAGATCGTCTGTGGTCTTTCGAGTGCCAGCCCACACCTGAGGGTCTGGGGGAGCCCACTGACTGCTGGTGGGATGACATCAACCGTGCTGGGATGGAATGGTAGGTCCTCTGTCTTATATCATGGTTTTGTGTCCATCATTGTCCACTTCTCTCATGACAGCTCTATAAGGTCGGTTAACATTTACATCTGCTCAGATAGTTTGGATAAAATGTGAACTGAACCAAATGTATTTTTTCATTTTCAACTTTAATGATCCACTATCTCACCAGTGACCCACATAAGGGTCAGGGTTCGAGTTCCTCTAGAGCCATGTTTTAACTGATGTAGTTTACATCTGTTTTCCTCATATGCTAAAAAAGATAAATTAGACTATCTCTAATCCTCTCACATCAACATTCATTCATGCATTTTGGGATTATAGTTGTACTGTTACATATCTAACACTGATAATATACAAAAAGTTAATGAAAAGGGATAATAAAGAGTTAAATCTCAGTCTGAACAAGTTCAAGGAGAATATGTTTCTATACTGTTAGGCAAGTAACACTTTGCTAAATGATTTTACCAAAATTTGTTAACGTAATATGAATAAGCAATGACCACAGCCGTTTTAACATTCACTGTGGGACATGAGATAATTACTCATGGGAACAATCAGCAGAAGGTCTCTTTGCTTCCCAGTGATGCATCTTGCATGAGAATCAACTCAAAATCACTATTCCCTATTGTTTCCGAAAAAACATTAAGATATTTTTTACAGCTTGTGTCATAGGAAAAGTTGTGGAAAATGAATAAAAACAGCAGGTTCATCTGGGTGATCAGATTCTAACACTGCTGACTGGATTTGAAGCCAATAAATACCCATGACTACTGACTCAGGAATGACTGTTAGTTGTGGAAGACAAAAGTTTAAAGTTGGTGACTGCTTTGTATGAAAGAGATATAGAAAACTATGGAAATACTCAAAACAAGTCCCGGTTATATTGTAAATATGACCGCCATATGAGAAGCACATCTTGGAACTGTTTCAATCATCCGGATGAAGTACAGCACAAACTAATTAGCAAGATATGCATGATCCTTCATGTCCAAAAAGGATGTTGTTTGACCAACAACACGTGATCCTAAAGGTCAGTAGACAACAAAGGCCCTTAGAAGCCACCGCAGACACTGTTGCATGAACAGAAAAACCACCATGTTGTTAGTGTGAAGGTGACGGACACCCAGCTGGGACGCTTCCAGACCTCATCTGGATCGTACACAAGTCCAGCTGCAACCAAAGGATGTCCTGGGCTATAAAGACCTAAACGGCTGCTAAAATGTGTATGGAGTTCAGCAAAACAACAGCCATAAATAAAAAAGATTTCCACCCCAGACTGTGAACATGTGTTGATCTTTTTTCTTTCATCAAATCCACAAGCTCTTTTTTTCATTCAGAGGAACAAGGCCAGGTCCTTGTGGGCCTGTATGAACTATCACTATCTGACTCCAAAACCAGCCATATGTGTCTTCAGCTGACCTTTCCTTGGAATATGACTGTGTCCGGTGAATTTTAACAAGCCTTATTCAGCAGCCTGTGTCAACGGCCCTTCAGAGATATAACAATAAATTTCATTTCCTGGAACTTTTGCAACATGTCATTCACATTAGAACAGTGTATGGATTAAAAAAACAAAAACAAAACTCTGTTTAAAGAACTTTAAAAGCAGAAAAAATGCTTCCGTTCTCATAATCATTCATAATCTTTCATTCAGTCATTCATTCATTCATTCTTTTAACTTAGTCTCATTCTAGAATGGCAAACCTTACATAAAAATGTTCTAGCATCCATCACTGTCAAACCCACAGAAAGCCTCAGTTAATTAAAGGGATAGGATCACCTTTTAGAAAATCTCTTTGGAGGAAGAATAGTAGCCTGACATCCCTTTGTAAACAACAGCTTGAGTCATACTCCTCCACTGATCCCAGAGTCAGTTATATCTACTTCTGATTACCTTTTCTAGGTGGGTGAGCAGGACTTATTTGTGCTCTTTGGATTTATTTGGAGTTGAGCTTGACTGCACCCACCTCTGATTCAAAGACAAACACTGAGCGCTCTCTATCACCACCACACCTACCCCTTTAATGTAGCTGTCTATCTGAATTACAATGGCTGAGACATTACCCCGCAGGCGAACTGTCCCCATTGGTTAAATGGCTGAAGGCTGTGCCCATGTTGCCATGACAAACGTCTACACAGGCTGCAACTCCTGCTGCTTTGACTTAGTATTCTTAGAAATGTTGTGGTGACAATGCAGTGTATGGGCAATAAACAAAACACACTGTCAACAAACTAGTATTTTCATTGAACTCCAAAACCAAAAATATTGTAGTTTTTAGTATTTTTGCAGATTTAATACACAATTAAATTATATACAACAATAGTTTGCTATTTGTTATAGTTTATTGTTCATAGTTATAAATAGCTGCATAAGTTCTCCATCAAAAATCTCCTGAGGACAATTCACATAATGCAAATCATTCAATTAGAAAAAGTCCACATATTAGTCCAATGACCCTGTAATTAAAACAAAATCACTTTCTGTAATGTAATATGCAGCTGTGGATACTGTGATTGACACAACATATAATTTATTACATCAAAATGGTGGAAAGTTACATGGTTGGAACCTGCTTGTGCCATTTAGTTTCTTTGCGTTACAATATGAGCTTAAGGTTTCCATCGGTGCCTGACTTTACAAACACAACCTTCCTCTTCATTCTTTTGACAACCCTACTGAATAAAGCAATATTGCAATGTTTGCTCAAATTCAACATTGTGTTCATAATTGAGTGTTTCATGTTTAAAAATATGTATGTTTCACCATCCAACCAGAAATGTATGCTTTTATTTCAGAAATGTATCTATCTCTCACCCTTAAGAACTATTTATTGGTTACTCAGTATATTTTGTGTATTAGCAGAGACAACTTCTATATTGTATCTGATTGCGTAAAACATTAGATAATGACATTCAAAATATATCTCATGTTGCAAATTCTATTCTTCCACTATTTAAAAATGCTTGGTTTTGAGCAGAGAGTTACTTTAGAGTCAGCTAGTTAACTTACCTTAGCACAAAGACAGGAAGTACTGGTAATGATTAGCTTGGTTCTATTTGAGGACCAAACACGCAACTCTAACATTACTCTGAACCACCTTTACCAAACTTTGTTTTTAGGACACTGTTGGGTTGGCAGCTGTCAGAGCACAAAACATGATAATTATATGAAATAATATACAGCAGCCATAACAAACAGTTAAATGGAGTTAAAGTGCTTCTAAAACTGACCCAAAAATTAAGAAAAAATGTGAGTAAAAATCTAAACAAAATCACAAAGAGATGGAAAAAGCTATGAAATTCATAAATCATAAGAAGGCAAAACCAGCATTAAAAACAATGTGCTGCACATTTTTAATACCACCTGGACAAATATAGTGTATGATTCTGTTGGAAGTTACCTATATGTGACCTATTTTCAATATGCCAAGATGCAGCCACAGTTTAAATTTGGTGCCAATATCTTAATGCATTCATCAGATAATGTGATTATGTCATTGAATGGACAGACAGATGGACAGATGACAAAATGAGTACAATACCATTTCAGCCAGAAGTCGACTAAAGGGGAACAAAAACAGACATTAAAGACTTAAGAAAACTCAACATGTATTTAATTCAACATTATTATGACAGAGGAAGAGGCAGTGAAAATGCAAACATTACAGGTACATGGTATATCTTTGTGATCCTGGGCTATATCTTATATGTTATGTCCTATATCCTATGTTTCATAGACTAAATAAAGCTGGCTGCTGATTTGAGCTTCATATTCAGTATATAAAAGGGTGTATTTATTTTCACAGCTATCTCTGCAAGAAGCAAAAAAAGGGAAAATGATATATATGTTTGAGTAAAGGCATGAAATGTGGAACTATAACTAATGCAATCGTGTGTAATTTTAGAGCTCTTCAAATGAAAATTCACTGTCACAAAAAATAACAGATTTCTTTCTTTTCACTGACAGGACATCAACATGCACTCGGAATGGTCTGGTAGCAGGAGTCCAAAGCAAGTACTTTGAGTCTGTTCTTGACCGTGAATGGCAGTTCTACTGCTGCTACTACAAACGCCGCTGTCCCTACTCCTGCATGTACGTCCGCACATACCTCTGAACATCAGTGTCACACATTGAATACAATTATACTTCAAACACACAACATTCTGTATGGTGCTTTCTGCAGGAAGACCACGGACGTCCCAGAATACTACAGAGAGGAGGGCGAGCTGGTTGTCCCTAGTTATGGCTACTTCATCCGTGGTGCCCAGACCACCTTCAGTGGAGTGCTAAGGTTTGCACTGTTTTAATTTACTAATAATATATGAGGGAGTGAAGCAGCCATTTGGATCCAGACCTCTGATTTCCCAAACATTGCTGAAATCCCCTCATGGTTTTGTTGGAAGAAACAACCTCTGAAGTGAGGCCTTTGGGGCCTGAATATATTGGCAGAAAAAACACACAATAAAATCTGTTTATGCGTTTATGAATGTGGAACTGACAGGATTCTCTCTATGTTGTGTTTCAGAGATCGGCAGTGGAAGTACATCCTGTGCAGAATGACAGACTTTGACTGTGAATTTGACAATTTATAGACCTCTAAGCAGCTAAGCAGTGTTTTGTTTTGTTTTTTCTTATTTCATACACAGTTTTATCTCAAATATGTATCTACTCTAACTTCCAGATAAAACAATAATACTGACTTTGTACAAAACTGATATGGTTTATGTTATAGTCAATACATAAACCAAATGCCTATAATATATATATATATGTGTGTGTGTGTGTGTGTGTGTGTGTGTGTGTGTGTATGTATGTATAATCATGATTGTTTGTTCCAGTCTAGCATGCAAAAATATCTGTTCATATAAAGGTAACTGTTAAAATAATCCTATGGGTCTGCAGAGGACTGAGCTCAGACTTTGGCTAGCTTAATGTTTCATTTAGTTGAGAATGGAGCTAAATGTTCTCTGGCAGCATATGAAAGCAGTTTTCCAAAATAAACACAATTATTTGTTGCTGTGTTCATGGTGGTGGAAAACATTGCATCAGAATCTGCTCCAGGATCTTTTGGGTAACACCATGTGACAGGGACAGTCAGGCAAAACAGTTCATTTTCACACTCATAAAAGTATTCATTGGGCTGTGGGGTGTGATGGACTGGGATCCTGTCTTGGAAGCAGCTATTTTAAATGAATGTGTAGTTTGAAATGTGTATGTGTTGGAAGTCTTGAAAATTATAGCCAAAGCATGAAGTCTGCACGCAGTGAAATGTGTCCCACCAACTTTCATATGCCTTTGCATCTCTTTCATTAAAGCGTGTTTATGTGCAGATCACAGCTCTATATTGAACATGGGATTCTTCTTATTCCTTCTTTTTCTTCTTCTTTTTTTTTTTTTTTCCAATTTCAAGCATGATGCAAAAATCTATTTTGACATGCCATACCAGCAAAACCAGTGAAAAAATATATATTAAAAAATGGATTCTAAGTAGCTAAAAATGATATTACTCTCTGGTGAAAGATGATTGAACTATGCGTGGATAATCCTTCCAAAAGCACTGAAAGGATGAACTCAGCCAGGACGATCTCATCTCAGCTGCTCCTTCAGGCTTAACTTGGCTGAAGGTAAACTCAGGAGTATTTTATATTGCCATAACACAAAGCACCAGGGCAGAGTCTGTTTGTGTTCACACATGCTTCTGACATCTGGATGTCCTTATCAGTGTTGTGTCCACAAGAAAATCTGATATTATTATCAGAGGAGAAATATCATGAGGTGGGTCAAACACAACCTTAAGATTTTTTTTTTCAAAGAACTTGAGAAAGGTTCATTTTGCAACATTTGTTCAGGATTGCGTTGTTATATGAAGTTTGTGTTGGAGTCTGTGTTGATCTTGGAGTGGGTCACATGTCGCCGTTGACTAATTCCATTTTCACATTAATGAAGGCTAGTGTTGCACTCTAATGCCACTGTGACTGCTCATGTCAAGTCTGACATCTGAGCTTCTTTTACTTCAACAATAAATTTTTTAAATATAGACCGTGTTTGTTAACAAACTCATGGGTAGCTCCCATGTGGGTATTAATAGTTCATTGTAAAATTTGTTTAGTATAATATTTAATTATAAAATCCACAAGTGTGTGGATTTAGTACAGAACAAGTTTTATGTGAACATAG
>JAPSES010000258.1:15630942-15678083 GCA_029822895.1 Maxillicosta whitleyi
TTTCTTCAGTGCCACTGTCTCTAGACCAAACAACATGGCTGCTCTCACCACACTTTTGGACACCTTTCCTTTCATTTCATCACACATCACACCTGACACTTTTCTACACCTGTTCCATCCCGCCTGCACACTTTTCTTCACCTCTTTTCCACACTCTCCATTGCTCTGGACTGTTGATCCTAAGTATTTAAAATCCTCCTCCTTCTTTCTCCCTTCTCCCTCTAACCTCACTCTTCCACTTGGGTCCCTCTCATTCACACACATGGACTCTGTCCTGCTGCAGCTAACCCTCATCCCTCTCCTTTCTACGGCAAATCTCCACTCTTCAAGCTTCTCCACCTGTTTCCTGCTCTCACTATCGATCACAATGTCATCTGCAAACAAAATTCTCATAGTTGAATTTTAGAGTATGCTCAAAGGCACTCCTGTAACATAAGAAATACATGAGGAAAGTTAATTTAAAAAAATGGATAGGACTTCACCAACTGGTCACTACTGGAATGATTCTAGTGAAACATTTTGAGTGATATCCATGCACATTTGTGATTTTCATATGTTTTGAAAAAACTTTTCTGTCAATAAAACGTTTACTGCTAATTATGCATTCATACATTTGTTAAAATTAACTTTTATACTACACAATCTCAACCAAAAAAGTAGGCACCAAGTATAAAAGTATATAGAGTCAAGGTCTGAGGAAAATAGAATAATAATAATTTGAATAAGGAGCGAGCACCCTGGATAAAGCATTAAACTAATTTACATCTTCTGAGACATTAGTATAAAAACTGTACAAAGTTACACTGTAATATATGGCATTTCCTTCCTGAACACAAGTGACTTTGAAGTAATAATGAAACATATTTTCTATCAGTACATGATATAAATCACTGCACCAGAGGTAGTTTATCCCACTGACCCTCTAACTCTCACTGATAACTGACTGATATTTCCACTGTTTGTTCTCATAAACATCTAGGTGAGTCCAAGTATCTTTGTAACACATGTGGAACTACGTTTCATCGAGCCTCTGCTTTAAGCAAACACCTGAAGAAGCACCAGCCCAAACCTGACGTCCGCCCGTTTCCCTGCGCACAGTGAGTCTTTCCTCTTCTGTTTGATTTAAGTTGTCTCTGTTCAGACTCGAGTCCAACTGAACTGCAGTTACAGTCTGTTTGTCCTGGCAGGGTTTGAATGTGGAAATCCTTGAAAATCCTTGAATTTCAATGTTGTGTTTTCAAGGTCTGAAAAGTGCTTGGAATTTTAACTGTGTGATGTGATTTCTTTATGTTTAATATTAACTCTGCCAGGTTAGAAGTCAAGCCAAAGCTACTTACGAAAAGGTGATGCATGTTAAGAAATATAATTTAATGTCAAAAAGGAAAATTACTGGGTGATACATTTTTATCTTAACCTTGGTCTTGGTGCGAGTGTCTTAAGAATACCAAGTGGTTTCCCTTTTTTTGGATAAAGCTTAGTGTTTTCCTTGCATTTCTAAACTTTTTACTATTATGATTATTATTTTAGATGTTTTATAACATCATCCTTTATACATCACTGTGATAAAAAGTGACAAAAATAATCATGGGTATATGTATTCCTGCAGATGTGTGTTTGACCCCAGTGATAAGGGGCCGTGCTGGAAAAAAATGTAAATGACATTCAAGTGCTTGAATTTGACGTTGAACAATGTGTACAAACCCTGGTCTCTTCTGTTCTGCAGCTGTGATAAAAGGTTCTATGAAGCCAAAGATCTGCAGCAGCACATGAACAAGCATATGGGCCTGAAGCCGTTCCAGTGTCAGGTGTGTGGGAAGTGTTACAGCTGGAAGAAGGACTGGTACTCCCACGTCAAGTCGCACAGCGTGGCCGAGCCTTACAAGTGAGTGTGTACGCATTGAGCTGACGGCGACACAGCGCCAAGGCGTCGTCCATGGTGACCATGTGGATTTGTGTCGGTTCAGGTGCAACGTGTGTGGGAAGGAGTTCTTCGAGAAGGCGTTGTTCAGGAGACACGTCAAGAAGGCCACGCACGGGAAGAAAGGCCGAGTCAAGCAGAACCTGGAGAGAGAGTGTGAGCAGTGTGGGAGGAAGTTCACGCAGCTGAGGGAGTACAGACGCCACGTCAACAACCACCAGGGTACGCACATGCACACCAGCACTGTCGTCCACTGCACTTTAGTCTTCGTCTAGTGTTTTCAAGGTATCAGGAGGAAAGCTTTGATTCATTAAAGCTACGGTCCCTAAAAGAATGCAAATGGAAGCACTTGATTGTGCCTTATGCTCTATTATAAATGACAATTAACCTAAGTGTAGAATATTCTCTTTAGAAAATAAATATAAAGTGAATATCTGCTTCAAAGTATCATATTAGAAAGAAAACAGGAGGAGTGATTATTAATTTGACATAATCAATGTGTGAATGCACAGGGGAGGTGTTGGATATATTGTATAAACAAATACATGCATTGTTATGTCTATTAACATATTCATTTTAATTCTGTATATTCTAATGTTTATTAATCTGTATAAAACAGTTAATTTTTAGTGATAAAACTAAAAACAAACTAAAAACTAAACTTTCATGTTATATTTTAGACTGAGGTGTCCAGTCACTTGCATTATTATGCAGTTTGCTGTTTCCCTCTTGTGTAACTATAATACTAACAGCAGTGGTAACATGTTTTTGGACACAGTCTCAACTCTTATCATTAAATATTTGTGGAAAGTTACTATGGTTACTATTCTCTTACTCCTATTCTTAACATTAAAATATAGTCACTGCAATATTCTGCCTCTATAGCAGTGGACACCCTTAAATTTTTACACAATTTCAAATATTGTTGTAAAATATTTTGTGTTTCCAAAATCGTGACACAATCAAATGCAACTTTTCTTTTGTTAATTGTTAATAAGAAAAAAATAAAACCAGATTCTTGACCGTTTCAACATGTCATATACTGGATGTGTTTGATTGTGTTACTGAAACGCCCAGTTTTGACCTGGATGGAACAGAGCATGTGCAGAAGAGAACATGTGTGTTTGGGGAATGGAACAGTGGAGTTCAGTTCTTAAAGTAACAAATCACAAATGCAACAAAACCTTCATACCTCTGTGTGTTCCTAATGCTGCGCTCTGTGTGAGTGATTGTGTTTTTACCTCAGCTGAGGGGTATTGTAATCCTTATGCTGTCCGTCTGTCTGTCCTTTCAGTGACTTAATCACATTATCTGAAGAATGTACTGACATATCTGCACCAAATGTATACTGTGGAAGTATCTTGGCATGGAGCAGAAGCCTATTGAAAATGAGTGATCTTGACCTAGTTTTTCAAGGTCAAATAGCCCTGTGCAGTTCTAAATATGCATGTAATAAGTTTTACACAAATACAATCTGATCTAAATTATAGGGCAGTAACTTTCAATAGAATCTTACATTATATTTGGCTGAGGGAGATTAAAAGTGCAAAATGCGTTCTATTTATTTTTCTTGGCTGGTCATTCTTCTGTCCTCCAGGGGTGAAACCGTTTGAGTGTCTGACGTGTGGCGTGGCCTGGGCCGACGCCCGCTCCCTGAAGCGTCATGTGCGAACCCACACAGGGGAGCGTCCGTACGTGTGCCCAATGTGTCAGGAGGCGCACATCGACGCCCGCACGCTACGCAAACACATGGCCAAGTACCACGTGGACAACCTGCCAGGGAAGATCATGCTGGAGAAGGACACGCTGCAGTTCCACAACCAGGGCACGCAGGTGGAGCACGCCGTCAGCATCCTGGCCTCGGACCTACCCCCCGAGCTGAGACCGCCCCAGCAGCCGCCCTCCGAGGAGATCGAAACGGTGCTGATCACCGAGGAGACGGTGGAGGCCATGCAGGCAGTGGAGGCGGTGGAGGCAGTGGAGGCGGTGCAGGCCGCGCAGGGGGTGAGCGACGGCTCTGTGTCCACGCTGTCGGACCAGGGCATCATGCAGGTCGTGAACTACGTCCTGGCTCAACAGGCTCTGACGGGCACCAAACTGGAGGAACCCCCTGAGGTGATCCAGACCATGGAGGTGGAGGTCGCTCATGTGGCGGAGGTGGAGTAGCAGTGGTCATGTGGGCAGTCTGTAGAAAATGTAATGCAATGTAAAAAGACCAATATTTTTCTGTATTTGTACATAATGTGAGTCTTTATGACCAGAACAGTGTGTGTGTGTTTTTCTTTTTGTTTTGAAAACATACAGTCACATGTAAATAATTATACAGAAACAAAACAAATGTATAAAATCTGACACTCAGGATAAATAAAGATAGGACTTAAAATAACACCAGGCTTGGATACTTGTGTTTCATTGGTTTTATGTTAAAGCCTCTTATTTCTGTTACTTTTGGAGAAACACTGGACTCCTCAGACGTTGCTCGTTTACTCCCCCTGGTGTCAGCTCAAAGGGTGAGTGGATTAAAAAAAATGTTTGACATTTATTTACTTGGATGATTCATTCAAATCAAATTAACCTGATTGTATTAATGCAAATGATAATCAGTGTCTTTGTGGAGGTTGATTAGTTAAATGGTTTATGTCATAAAATCATGCAGAATATTGGTCAGTGTTTTTGCTAAATCCAAAATCTTCCATGTTTGCTTTTACAGCCAAAGAGGAGACAAAGTAGAAAATATACAAATGTATAAAATTGGAACTTTTCTCCTCTGAAAACTAACAAAATGTCTAATGTGTTCGTTGCAGCTTTATGTCTGTTTCACTTATTCACACTTAATAACGACACAAAGAAGTGAATACCATGCGATATTGCAAGATTGATATTTATTCAATTTATATCAAAATATTTACAGCACATTGTACAAAAATATGAAAATGCACACTGTATGTGCAATGTTGGTTACTTTAAACCATTTGGCGATGGGCTCTAAGCTACAGTAGAGCATACAAACACTCATAACACACTGTTCTCAGTGAGTACAGACTATGTTCTTGCTGGAAACAAAACCAGACAATATTCACATCAATATGCTTTGTACCATGATAACAATCATGAAATTCCTTATGGGTGGCTTTGAAAAAGAAAAAAAACAAACTATACAAATTTATATACAGTTAAAACATAAGGTTTTGGCTTGTTATTAAATGAAATACACCTTTACCAAAACATGGTTCATTAATAAAAAAAAATATTTGTGCTCAGCATCCACTGCAGGAGAAAAAGCCCACACAGGCACTTGTGCACAGTAGTAAAACAAGAACAAACAAAACGACATCAGTCATAGTATCTTTTTTACTGTAAAACACTGGGTCAAGAGCATTAGGCCTATATGTGGCTACATCAAATGAACGACCATCAAACATACTTCACAACCTGACACAAAAATGGGATGCATTGGTCTCAAAATAAAAATACATAAAGCAAAATATGGAAGCTACAGTAGAAAAAGGATTACCCATCAAACTGACATAATACTTCTGACAGGAAATGTTTGAAATGTTTACAATCAACGCTGACTTCTGCCACAAATGAAAACCAGTGTACTCGACTAACGTGTACAGCCATAATGATTAAAAGTTAAAGGTCTATTACAAACTAAATACACTTTTGCTATGGCCCATAGCAGAAATACAAGCCCTAATAAGCCCTCTAATGCAAGTTCTGCTTCCAGTCATGCTTTAACATTGGAATGAATCATGAACACTTAAACTCAAAGCAGTCTAGAAATCCTAAGCATTTCTTAAGTGCTCTCAAGAAATTAAAACATAAAATGCACCATTGCTCAACACCTTGTTATTTGTCCTCGAGAACCCAAATGAAAATAAGTGCATTTCTATTTGAATATGGATTCTGTTCAGCAGTATTTGCTTTGATACCAGGATTCCAGATGAAATGTTCCAACAGGCGTGAAATGACAAACGCGTCAACGCGGGGCTTGTCCTACTCCCCCTCCTCCTTGATGCGCTGCTGTTTGTTGCGGCGAGAATCCAGGTCGAAGGAGAAGTCGGACCATTCGTCACGCGGCGGAAAGGAGATGGTCTGACGGAGAGTGAAGCGCACAGCGTCGATGACGCGTTCACCACGGGCCTCAGAGGCGCCCATGCTGACGGTGGAGGCTCCGCTGGTGGTGCGCACTATGTGGGGTGGAGGGGAAAAATCCATGGCCTGCCGGTGCTCCATGATACCCTTCCAGATGATGTGCTGGAACTCGACGGGGATCTTCAGCCTGGACAGGTCCTATTGGTCAGTACACAGGGGAGCGTTAGTACTCGCAGGCCGAGCCACTCTTCTCTCTAACCCATCATATGACTGGTGTTGGATAGGCAAGGGCTCACCTCCATGTTAAAGTTCTCAATCTGGTAGATGTTGGTTAGACCCTGTGCTGTGAAGTAGTCCAAGCAGCCTGAGCAGCCCAGCCGAATAAGGAAGCTGAGGAGGAACCGGAGGGAACCCGTTAGAACCCAGAGAACACACCAGTACTCAGCACACAGGTCATTTATCACGATGTGTGATGGTTGTGTTTTTCTCAAAACTGAGTAGAATTTCATGAATGAAGATGAAGAACGTGTGGAGCGGAGACAAACTGCTGATAACGGGCCAATGACAAACACACAACGGAGTTCAGGGATACTCAACCAGTGTACGTCGCTTTAACCTCCTGTCTCAAAGAGACAGAATAATAGCGTTGATTTATTTTGGGAGTGAAAACCCTATTTTTTGGTTTTAAGTTGAGTACCCCTGCTGTAGTGCTTTTGACAAAGGAATGTTATTTTAAGTCAGTGTATGTAAAGTGTTTCTTAGTCCAAGCTGGAATAGCAATAAAAGGCTCTTCAGTCATATTTAAGTCATGTGGTGTTTTTTTCCAAATGACTTTTTTGTAATTTATTAAATGTTCTGCAACTTTGGGAACATTCAGTGGCCAAAGGGGAAAATCCACTGGATTATTTTAGTTTTTTACTCTATGAAACTGAACATTATTTCAATATTTATCAGGGTTTCTGCAGGTCTTTTAAGGTCACATCCAATTATCATGAATTTTAGACTGAAAATGACTTTCAGCCAGATTGGATTGTGACATTAAAGTTAATTGGATTAAACAGTGTCGACTTGAGTTTAACAGTAAAAGTGTTTTTGGGGACGAAACTGTTTTGATCGGGATGTAACACAATGAACCCGCGATGGAAGCGACAGGCCCTGATGCAAACTGCAGCCCGGTCTGAACAGTGTTTGGGATAATACTCATAAGAACTGGTACTTCTGGAGGAAACAATTGTAAATTGTCTCTGTTAATGTTACTTTGATCTCCTGTGAGTAAAAGGTCCTGAAGATCTGAGTCGATCATGGAAGCAGATCTTTAAGACGGTTTTGAATGTAAGTTTTCGAAACCTGCAGAAACCCTGTTTTGGAACGGTAGATGTATCTGTCTGTGGGATGTTCAGGTACCTGGAGATGCTGCTGTCCATGGGGTATGGAGGAGGGGGGGTACAGTGGGAGGAAGGCACCAGGGGGAGCTGTGGCTGCAGTGCGTGTGTGGGGCTCAGTGAACTCATGTCAGCGTTCATGGGGATGTGAGTGCCCATCATGGGAGTCACTGCAGAGACAAAAGGAGCTAGTGTGAGCGTCGGTTTGGCTGCTCTGGGATTTGAACTGATGTAAGGTCGAGTGAAGCACAAGGAGGATGGGGAGGATGGGGGGGGGGTGATGCAGGGGTTACTCTCAACATGACAGATAATGCATCATAACAGCTCCTGAGGGCACAAACAAGGGGGAGTCTCACAGGGATCACGTTCGTTTTAAGGAGGAAGCGTTGTGTTAAGGGGTGTTCAGGGCCCTGCTGCCTGCTGGGACACGCTGCGCACATACTACGCCCAGGAGGGATGGGAACAGGGTGGGGGGGAAAGGGAAGACAAAGGGGCACACTTACTGTCAGTCAGGCCTCCAGACATGCTGGACGGGGTGAGTGTGTTACGCTGCTGTGGGTTGATGAGCTGGCTCACTGAGGGCAGCTTGTTGACTTTTCCGTGGGTCGGGGAGCTGGAGCCGAAGGAAGTCTGAGACGGCATCGAAGTCCTGAGGCGGAGAGAGGAGGGAACAACCGTTATGATCACCCATCAGCACAAGTTCAATGACAGAGGGGTGGTCAGAGCCGTCCCAAAAAGAAAACACAAAGATGACTACACAGGAAAAAAAACTGACGAGAACAGACGACTACGGCTTAAATATTAATCACAGTATATTTGGATAATTGATTCATCAGTCTGAGTATTGTTTCTAAATTCTCCATCTCTTCAAGGTTGAGTATTTTCTAGTTTTTTTTTTTCCTCTTTGTGACAACAATTTATCAATAGCTTTGGGTTCATAAGCAAAAAAAAAAAAAAAACATACAGTGGTGGAAAACAGTTCATGCATTTGTGATCAATAACATTAAGAATCACATGTGATTCACTGAACTGGGCCCAGTACTGGTCCATGTGCCCTTCAGCACATTCTGTTCCATCAAGGTCAAAAATGGATGTTTCAGCAAAGTAATGAAACACATCCAGGAAATGCTGAAACTGTCAAGAATTTGACTTTGTTGTTTTGTCTAAATAATAAATAAAAAAATCATTTCCATTTGTTTGTGTCACCTTCACCCATAAGTAGCTGGTATAAACTCCAGTACCACTGTGACCCTAATGAGGATAAAGTGGGTTCAGATTACACTGGGTTACAGAAAAATTGAACTGAATTAGGACCATTTTACTGAATCTAAAAATGACCACCATTTTTCTCAATCAAGTCAGGTGTTTATGCTAATTAGATGTTGAAAAATCCAATCTTCTGACTAAATTGATTAGATTTTTTGTGAGATTATCAGTTGATTTCCATTAATATTTCTCATCAAAAAAAAAAGTGTTAGGAGAAAAAAAAAAATTACAAACAGAATGTGTTAGTTAAATGTTACAAACTTCAATGACATGAAAATACACGTAATATGTTAACAAAAACCTCAAAAAACAAATATGTAGCTTAGTTCAGAAAGATGACCTGATTGGGCAAAACCCATGTGATTTTTGGATTCAGCGCCTCAAAATTATGCTAAAAAAAAAACTTAAACAATAAATTTGGTGTTGACCAGTGTAATGAATAAATATCACACCTTTTGAATCACAAAAGAGAATTTTCTGTAAATATTTCACAATATTTCAGATTGTGTAATTTTTAAGAGTGTCCAAAGACTTATGTTTTCACTGATGTATAAACAGAATATTACAGTGATTATAATTTAATCTTCAGAGTAAGGAAATAGTAACTGATCTCCACATCTGTAGAAAACACACACATGCCCAGAAGTGTTTCATTCATCCTGGAAAACTAACTTTAGTTTGTAGGACATGGGTTACACTCCAACTATAGTGGATATTTTCTGCATCATATGAGCTGAATGCACTAATACTAATACATTCAAATAAGGTAAATGTAAAGGCGTAAATAAAAACTGACATCAGATAATACAAAAACCCTTTTAATGCCCAGTGTAATAGATGTCAGTGTATCTAGGGGTGAGGATGTGAAACGCTTCGCCTCACCTTCCCCTATGGTGGCCGCTAAAAACATGAAAGTCTTTGTATGTGCTAGTGATAGTTTTATTTACTCTGGTCCATAATTCAATATAGTAAGTGCATTAATGTATGTTAACATTAGATGCCACTCACAATAAAACAGACAGGTCTATTCTAAAATTATTCATTCATTTTACCACAAAAAAACAACAACAGTGCAACACGTTGGACTGTGATATAAACATTAATCTAAGATATTCTCCTGAGACCCAGAAATGCATTTTTGTCCTTTATAGTGGACAAGAGTTTCACAGCTTTATTTAAAAAAAAAAAAAAAAGTCCACTGAAAAGGACATTGTATTAAAAATCTGAAAACTGTGGTATCAAGCTGTTTCCAATTAAGGCAATAATTTAATGTAAAATGGTGAAAATGTTTATTTACTGGGTCTCAGGAGGATAAGGAAACATGATTTGTATTTTCAGATGATTACAGACTACTGAATAACAGGACTATCAATATAATGTTGCATTTCCACATCAGATGCACTTTAACCTCACACGCTGAACCTTTAACATTTAATGATGTAGCAGAAGACGTTAAATGACAGCTTCAAGCAGAAAAGGCATTTATTATGCTCCAAAAGACAAAAGTGCAGCAGCCACAAAAATAACAGTTATTAAATCTGTTTCAAACAGAAACATTCACATCTGCTCTGTACGTAACATAATGCACATCTGCACCTTCCTCTAATAAAAGACATGTTATTAAGGAAAGTTAAAAACAAAACACTCAGACTGTCCTGCAGTGACTTTAAAAAACATGACCAGCATTAGCAACAGTATCTCAATATTAAAGTCTCTCCCGTGCCGAAAAAAACAAAAAAAACACAAACATTAGATTTTGTGAGTCCAGCTCTTAACGGAGATGTAAAGACAAAACACATTTATAAGCTCTGTAAGTCAAGTGACATAGAAAATAACCATTTAAGCTTGGTTCCTGTCCAACTTCAGCCGTAGTAAAAGGTGAAGAGGTCAGCTGGGATCCATAAAGGCCAGTGAAATAAACGTGATACTGCCATAAAAATACCCAGAGGTGACCTGAACAAAGTGGTGAAACCGTACAAAATACCAAAATGATGCATGCAAAAAGGACTAGTTTAGACCACATGAGTCCGGCGGCTACAGCCGACTGGTCTGACTGTGTCTGTAGATGATTCTCCTTGAAGCTGAAAGGTTCAGCGTCACATCGTCAGAGCAGAGGCCACAGACCCAGGTGAGTAAAGAGGGAGGTCAGAACAGCTGAGAAATGGAGTCAAAGAGGAAGGTCCATGTAAGTCGGAGGAGGAGGAGGAGGAGGAGGAGGAAGGTGGAGGAATGCTGTCAGGGTCAGTGTTTCAGGAGGAGCTGCAGCGCCGCCTCTGTTCTCCTGCAGGTTCCAGGAGCTGGCTACCAAGACGGGTTTTAATCAGACTGCAGGGGAGGAACCAGAGAGAGGAGAGAGCAGAAATAAGGGCTCACTGATGGAGGAGGAGAAGGAGGAGCAGGGAGGACACCCCAGAAAAGGAGAAGAGGCAGTGAAACAATGTGAAACTGACAGCAGTGATTTGATGCTGAAATCAGTGTCATGCAATAATGTGTCTGTCCAGAAGATGGCACTATGCAAACACAGATGAAGGCATCAACAGTTGTGTTAATAAGGTGGAAAAAAAGGTCTGAGACATTTTTTGTTAACAGAACCTTTTATTTAAAAAGTTCTATATAACATTGAAGAAGTTATGAAGTACAGACCAAATTAGTAAACTACAAACTCTTTAATGTCCTCATTTCTACCACCTGGTTTAATAGATAATGAAAAAACCCAAAACAGAAGATTTTTTTTTTTTTTTTTTTGCTTCATCTCCTTATCGGACGTTAACAACATAAATGTGACATGAGGACTGTGATTTAAAGGAATCTAATTATGTTTTTGACAGATTCGTTTCAGAGGTTTTACTGATCACAACTGATATAAGCTAATACAAAACCACTCTACTGAGGGTCTGATAATAGTCTAAAACATCAATCAAACTCTATTTCTATAGGATTAAATCATAACCAAAGTTCTCCCGTGACACTTTACATTTAAAATTGGTGTAGACCAGACTCTTAATATGAGCTGACAAAATCAAGATTGTGAAGTTAAGCTAATAAATACACATTTTTTCACACAATTAAAAAACATACTTAACATTCATTGTTGTTTGTATTATATATTTTATGATATTTTCTTATATACGTGAAGAAAAATCTTTCATCAGTATAATATAGTCCTGGTTGGTTTGTGATCACATTCTATAATATTAATATAATGGGACTGCATTTTCAGGAAACTGTAGATTTTGTTTTTAAAAAGCTCTATAGTTGTTATTTCTAGCCTAAATAAACAAAGAATTAAGACTTTTTTTGCGGGGACATAAGAGAATTCAGAATCAACAGAAAATGTTAAGAAAAACCCAACATGCAAATGATCAGATAAAGTAAGGAAATGATGCAACAACCTCAACTAATCTAATATGAATCCTGAATCTGATTGATCACTGATTGATGGTTTTAACAAAACAAGCAACAGGTAGTGAACAGCAAATACAAATCAAGTGAAAAGAGCAGAGGGAAGCATTATCTCACAGTGAGGCTGTCTGCCAGTGTCTTAATGGGAAACTATAACATAAGCAGTAATTATCGTCATCGCTCTGTCAAACTATCACTTACACCCATCTGCTCTTTTCCACAGCTTATAGGGAAATGGGCGTGACCAGGAAAAGTGTGCGTGAATGTGCGTGTGTCTGAAACAACTTTAATTATGCTCAAGCCAATAGATGAGGCCGAGGCACGGATTTGGTTGAGCGCTGTGTTGTGCAAACCCTGGCAGAGCACCCAAAGGCGTTACCGCCCATCTTTTTGGAAGCTTCTCCTTAACAAAGCATAGCCAGGTACATTTGTCACGATTCATCAGCTTTGGCTCATTTCCCATGAGAGAGTGAGCAGGAGGGAAAAAAACAACTTCTTGCAGGGAGAATTCTGGGTAAATTCAAGGCTGCATAACATCTACTTTGGAACAATTATGGTCAACTTTGACTTGCTGGCTACGAAGCCTCTGCGACGAGAAAGAAATCACTTGTATTCAATTGTAAACCAGAGGAATTTCATCTAATATGAGGTCAAATCTTCTGACACACGAGCAGCTGAGTGAGAATAAAACCCATGCAAAATTTTAGAACTGATCTGAGGGTGAACCTTGCAACTACACGGTTGTCTTTTCTAACGTACCTGAAAACAAACGAGCTTAATTATCAATCTATACTGGTACTCACTGTTTCTGAAGGAGATTCTGTTGCTGCTGCCTGTATGATTCAATAGTATGCTGAGGCAGAAACTGCATGAGCTCCAGAGACTCTTTGATTTTTACCAAAATCTCATAAATTTCACGGCCTTTGATCTATAAGGAAAACAGAACCAGTGGTCAATAAGCATCGCAGGCACACTCAGAACAATGTTTTAAAGAAACTCTCAGAGGACGCCTTCTGAAACAGAGAGCAACACTTACAGGCAAACAAAAAACCTCCTCGTCTGTTGATCTTCTCTTCTTGATGGTGGACATCTGTATGCCATGGGAAACCTGGCGGAAAGCTGGAGAGAGGAGAAGACAGAGTGAGTGCCAGTGGTCTGAGTGCTGAGTGCAGTTAGCTTAAGCCAAAGCAGGACAGAAGAGAGGAAACGGCGGGAAAGCAGAGTTTGAGGGTCCATGCCACAGCTAAGATCAAAGCTCGTCAGCCCGTCACCAGCCCCAGCACTACTTACGGCGTTTCGTACCATCACTGCTCTTTGTGGCGTCCGTTACATGTTGCTTGCGGATGCTATCCTCATCTGCCTTTCTGTCTCGGCCCGGGCAGGCGCAGATCCTGGCCTCGAAGCATCGGCGGCCTAATACCTGACCGCTGAAAACAGACGGGGATGGAATGAGCAGAGTCGCAAACAATCCACAGTATAAAAGTGTAAGAAACCACTGAGGAGGAGGAGCATGAGAATGCCTTACTCTCTGGTTTCCAGAGTGACAATGATGAGAATCGGGCGTCTGTTCATTCCACCCACACAACTGGAGTTGCACATGAAGTTATATAAAATTGTGGTGAACTCTGTTCCCACCTGAGGAAGAACAAGGACACCGATGGTCAGTGACTTTAAAGAAAGACAAAAAAAAAAAAAAACAGCCATGTATGAAAGAGGATTTCTCATATTAAATGTTTATGAAAGCAGCACCTCTAAAGTGAATGAAGAGTCTGGCAGGTTTTTCATTTTTTTCAGGTTTTATTTCCATGATTTTCCTCAGTCTCAAAATACTTAAAACCTGAAAAAATCTGACGTGAAGTTTAAAGTAATGTTCAAATCTTTGTTTTATCACTGGAGTAAATGCAGTGTTTTCTCCAATAAGATGAAACACTTTGTATAGTAAAATATACTTGTATACTCAAGTTATGAGAGAAGCTCAGTTAAGATGAGATCAAACAGATATTATTATTAGTCAGTTATTACAGGTGAGAACGTTTCACTAGTTTAATATTTATAGAAGCTTTCTGGTTTTTCTTTTATTTCAAATTAGTTTTAGTACTGAAATAACTTTAATTTTATTTTAATCTCAAGGTATTGACTAATTTTACTTGAGTTTTTATTTTTTACATTTTCATGCACTTTTAATCAAAGTCATCATCACCAGTCATTTTATTCTTGTACATGATGCTCATTAATTAAATCATGTATCTATTGAATCACATCCTGCCGTACGACCTTGGAACCATCATGGATTAAAAACATTGTCAAATATTTCCCTGAACAAGCTGTGTGAGGACTGTGTTTTGTTTTCACTGAGAGGGTTTAGGTTTTAGCAGCTGCTGTGTGTCAGAACTGAGAGGCCCGGCTCTCTAAAGCCTCGGCCTGTCACCGCTCTGTCTGTCAGAGTCAGGCTGAGGTGCTGAGGTGTCGCCGACAGGGCATTACTACGGCTGCTCTTCTCCACACTGATGGACAGCTCACCTGGGGAGGCTCATAAGGAACCAAAACGCTCTGTCTGCCGGTGATGGAGTCCTCCACATACTGGGCGTGGCTGTTTCCCTCCACACGGATCAAATGACTCGGAGGGGCAATCTGACCTGGAGGCAACATGAGAAATGTCATTAAATGTCAACAGCAACGAGTTAAAACTGAAGTCCGACATTAGTGAGAGTCTTTTTAATAAATCAAAGAACTGACCATCATTGAACTCGCGGCTAAGTTCGTGGTTCGGGCAGCGCTTCACCACTTCGGTCACGTGTTCGGCTTTCTTGTAAACAGGCATGGCCCTAATAACAGCACCTTGTGGTGGGGTGGTAAGGACTTTGATCTGAATGGGACACGTCTTCGCAATTTGGCAGTACAACTTCTTCAGATCTGTGGAATACTAGATGGGAGAAAAGACAGAAAATGCCAAAGATTATACAAAACATAAAAAAACACATACATAATACTGACAAGAAATTGTTGTTTATCTGCTTTGAGCCTTCAAAACAATGTCTGCATAATCTTAAAAGGACACATCGATGTCTGCAACACCTGTTGCCTAGACTGAGCACTTCTGGTTTCCCCTGAAGCAAGAGAGGTTAAAGACAAGACTGTGATTATGACCTACTTAAATAAACACAAGCACACAAGCACACACATACACACACACACACAAGCACACACACACACACACACACACACACACATATATAAGGGCTGCTTCTATAAGTGTGCATTGAGCAACCTCAAAGATGTCTCTTGGAGAGCCTCTGGGACTTCCGAGGAGAGCCATAAAATGGACCCCTCCAGCAGCAATTAAACTGGGCTTGGCTTTCATCTTCAAGGAGGGAGTGCTCTGCTAAAGCATCTGATGGCCACTCATCATACAGAACAGGGCTTCTGAAGAAAAAGCTGCTGAGCTGATGCTACATAAAGATGAGTGTAGTTTTCCTTGTGGGGATGGATGAAAATGACTCAGTTTTGCTGTGAGCACCTGAGTGAAGGACTTATCACAGGATCCTTCTGTGACCACTGCCAAAATAGGACGGTTGCTCAAAAAACTGGCTTGCATTCAAGTGTGTAAGCCAGAAGTCATGAATAATAGATGCACGTTGATCCCTGCTAGAAATGCTCACCAATAAGCCATCAGAAAAACTGAATAGTTACTAATAGGCAGAACCCAACTGTGTAAACAGACCATTCAAATCAGTGCTGTGCAAGCACAGCTTTAAGCTTCTATGTGCAGAAGACGACACTGGGTGGGGGAGAAAGGAAATTTTTCCTGTCAGGTTCATTTCTCAGTGAACATTGTGAAAAACGCTTGAGGCTGCGTTCGAGAACAATGCAACATAAAAATTCCACCTCTATTAATTTCAGATATAAAGAAAAGAAGCTCATCACTGTACCTGTCTGAGCTGCCTTTAAATATTACACAAGCTTGGCACAGTCATTTTCTGCTCTGCTCCCCAGGCACAACCTCTCCTTTCATCAGGACAAACCCAAAACAGCACCTTCTAATCTCCTTCTCCCATTTTCTTTCTCACAACTGCACACATTACAGCACTGGGTTTCAGAGAGCCAAATACTCGCTTGGCTCTTTTCCTCAAGTGACCTCATTAGAAACTATACTTGTATAGGATGAACGGCCAAAACGTTAGTGTTACTCAACAGTACTGCTAGAAATGTATAATAAAGATTCAATATGCTAGATGCTAAGATTTGCATGTGCTTGTGAGAGGGTTTGAATCTGTTTTAATCTGTGATGTTTGCTGACCTTTGCTGCTCTTTATGCTAACAGGAGCTAGTATTACACACTGATGCAGCTGGAAAAGAGCAGAGGAGAAACACTAAAGACCTCAGGAGGAAGTCGAAGGATTTTTATGGAAAAAAGATCGAAGTCCTCGACATAGAAATCAGTGAATTATGATTTATTATGCAAAAAGGAAAACAGCTGTTTGTGGCATGCAATGGTGGTGATCAAAGTAACACCAGAGCATTATTGTATTTTAATTCGCAAAAAAATACATATACTTCGCAAGATTTAGAGATTGATGTACTGATGTGCACAGTTCAAGCTCTGGGACATGTACATCATCACAGTGACTAAACTGACTGAGCCTCAAATCAAAGCAGCCTTCCAAAAGGAAAAGCCAAAAGATGAATGGTTGCAGTTGTCCCCTTGCTCCTAACCTGATACTCCCTGTACGCTTCTGTCAATCAGCTAAATGAGGTGGAGAAGCAAAGAGCAAAGAGATGGGAGAAAGAGAGAGCTGAAGATTATGAAGCAAAGGCAATGAGAGGAGAGTTGTGTAAAGGGTCAGTACATACTGTACATACTGAAAACAGTTTAACACAATTTAATCAGAGATGTTGAAAAAAGCAGAAAACCAAAGTTTGTTTAGATCATATCCTAATGTCTAACATTTCTAATTAATTTACACACACACTCAAACACACCAGAGAACCACCCCAGCCCTCAAGCTACAAACTTTGAGCACACAAGTATGTGGTGCTGGTGCTGTGTTTGCTCAGCAGTGAGAGCAGGAGCTGCTGTTGACTGCTGAAAGCAGCGCTTGGCTAAAGCTAACACTGTTCAGGGTGGAGGACAACCAGTTGACTGATGGGATTCAGTGGCTCACACAGGGTGCGGTGCTCAGGTGTTAACATGTAATTATGAGCCTTTCATTGGTCACAATGTGAATTATACAGCCAAGAAGTGCACAATACAGAGCTGCTTAATCACAATCATTTGAAAGCAAACTTCTTTTTTCTAAGTTTGCAAGAATAACACGTGACACCTTGTTCAACACACGTGTGAAGCACAGAACAATAGTGACTATTGTAGCCATGTTTACTAACAGACAATGATGCTGCACAAAAAGTGAACTTGGTCAGTTTTTCATAAAATATGTTCAGAATCAGACTGAATGCAACATACAATTTGTTTGATGCTTGTGTTGAATGTGTGCAATTACTTTCTAACACATGCAACACTTGCACACACAAATACATACTTCCCGTGGAACACAGGTTGAGACAGGCCCACAGCTGTAGCGTTCTTTTCTCCATGACAGGCGCTGCGGGCGCATGCAGAAGTCAAGTCCTGACAAACATCAGGCCTTAAACAAGCACTGTTTGGCGCCTCTGGTCTTGTCTTCTTCATACCTGACATGTCATGTCATGCCTAAAGCTTCTCCCAAACCTGTTTAATTCAACAATAATGCAAAGGAGTTTTTTTCTCTCCCTCTGTCTCTGCAGCAGATATAAAACACCTGCACTTTAAGAGAAAACTAAATGTATAGTTTTAGGAAATTATCACTAATTTTTCTATACTTCTTGAAGAAAAAAATGAAAATAAAAACAGATGTAGCTATGAGCAACAAGCCATACCACTCAATCTTAGTGGCAGCACCTGCCCTAAGACAAACCTGTACACTTCGAAGTGGCATCGTGCTTCTGTAGCTGAAAGACTCAGATATACATTTGTCAGCCTTGAGATAAACCAGTCAAATGCTAGTTTTGACCAATGTTCAAACTACATCTGCACTGTTCACTGTTTCCAAAACACAAAACAAAAACCAACAGTTGGGAAGATGATTATGAAAATATTTCTAGATAAGATGATAAATATTCAGTGTTATTTTCTAAATCTGATTCAACTACAAAAACAATTCTTGCTTTTCTCTCCTTTTTTAAAACCTGTGTTTATCTTTCATGTCCACAACCACACTGTTTTCATCAGTGTTCATATTCTGTTGATATTCGACTACAGCATGACCCAGCGTTCTGTTGTGGTAAACATTACTGCAGGTATCTGTGAGGAGTTGTTTGCTAGAGATAAAAGAATCTTGTCAGAAAACTGAACGAGGATGACGGGCTTTTCCACGATTATGAAGAAATCCCATAGCCCATATCATAAAAAACCTTTTCAACTCTGCGTTTTTAAAAAATTCCCCTCTACCTTTTCCCATCTGGAGCTCTCAGGGCTTGTCTCTCTGTGATGGGCGAGTCATGACAAGCTTTTTGACACAAACAAGTCTGAGCCCCATCTCGTGAGGCGTGGGACGGGCCCGCAGATGTTCCAGGGGCAAGCTGTGTCTTGCTGCCTTTCGCTAGAACACTCTTCTCTTTGAGCATTCAAGGGCTCTCCTCCTCCTCCGGCGCAATGTGAGATGCAACCATCAAGCTTAACTCACTCAAAAAGACAGAGCCCACTCCAAGAGCACAGGGTTCAGGAGAGAGGCACACCGTATTTACACAGGTATTATCTACAGGCCCTCAATCCATTACTGTAATCCCCACAGCTCTACAGCGTCCCAGTGATAGCCCCAACCATGACATTCCTCTCCTTTGACTGCTATATGTGGTGGCAGCTAATACACATGGCAAACACAACCAATCTTTACCCTCACAATAGTTGCATCAATAGGCAACAATGACTGCCTCTTTTGCAACACTCCATTAATTCAGCAAAGCAAAGAATACAAAACATATATAACAGATGTATTCATTTGACCTGGACGAGTGTTTTTCTCTAAATAAATTACAAAAGTGAGGAGTGCCAAGAAGGAAACCATGTGGAGCAGTTCTGGGAAACGTTGACGTGTTTAACCTCTGTGTGTGTCACACTCGTCCTAGACAGGAAGAGGTTAAGGTGTGGGTTAGGGATTAGGTGTGTCTCCATAAGAACAGTCATCAAAAAGACAGTACACAGTCCACTAAGTCCCATGGAAGATCCCACAGGCCTTCAAAAGGGGGGGCATTAGCAGATCTTTGCACAGAGCAAAGCTGTGGTGGTGACATCTTCGGTGGCTGTTTGCCATCAGTCCTTCAGTCCAGCAGTCAACCTATTGGGCTGAGATTAGGAAAGCTTTGCGAAAGATCTCCTGAGCTCAGGTGAGGGAGCCTCCTCTGAGATGGGAACCAACACTATAATCACAATTCTTCAGAGTCAGGTTGACTGCTTGCAGACTGTGAAAATGACTCTGTTAGAGCCATTATAGAAAATCAGCAGGACAAAACAATGTTCAGAGTCAAAATACTGCTCTTTGGTAAGATTAAGTGACTGCGTTTGCAGTTACGTAAAGCATCTATGACGGATAATGCACTGATGTTTAACCTGGACAATAAATGACATAATGACCCAGAATACCACTACTACTATTACTACTACCACCACTACTACTACTACCACCACTACTACTACCACCACCACTACTACTACCACCACCACCATGAGTTATGAAGAAAAAAGATTGAAGAAAAAAAAAACCTTTGTTTTATCTTTTATATGTGAGATTTGTACAGCTCGTGGGTAATTTTTCTCAGTAATGTCAAACAGTACAGTATGTTTTCCATGATTCGTCAAACCAATCAAACCAGTCTTTCCTCATCTGTTATGACTGTGGGATACTCCAGTCTGTTGCACTTCAAGTTTGTGATGGGATGTTTCCCTAACCAGTACAGCTCAGGCTGTGGGGCGTGCCTCTTAAACCACACTGTTAAAACTCATCACAGTTGCACATCAGACAAACACTTTTGTTTTTGGGACTGTGAAAATGAGAGGGATGAGTGAAGCAGTGTGGGAATTAGGTAAATGTCACAATCCCACACTCAGCAAGGCCAAGAAATAAGGTGAGATCGCCCAACACTCCCTACGTTCAGCCACAGGCACAATGTATTGAATTCACTCTTTAAACTGGCAGATTTGTCAGTTTGACCAGATTCAAGGAGAGTGACTTGTTTCTACTGAACTAGATGTCACTCATTTAATAGGTTGTGTTTTAGTCACATGGCATATGCCAAAGACTGGACATACAAGAATCCCTCTTTAATGAAGTTCAATACATAGGCTATACTTTGGCCTTACACTTCATCTGTTATAAGTCTAACTCTGTGGAAATGTCTCATGAGGTGTCACTTTGGGTAAAGGTTCCATGAAACTGATGAATGTTGAAACATTACATTTAAAATGTTACATCCACAGTTTTTTTAATCTTCATTAGAAAATACGTCAAACCTAAATGACTTGAACTGTGACACCTCTGCCACCTGTGCCGTCCGCTAGGGTGCATTAATGGACTGAATTGTGGGACTTTGTGACTGTCACTGTTTGCACATAGACGAACAGATTAGACACATAAACAACCGAGTAGGTGGAGCTCTGATGCAACAGCTGTCCCTCAGCCCTGTCATGCATAATGACAGAGCAGGAGGAGCTGGTTGTATAGGTTTACTGAGCATCGCATGGTGACATCTAGCTGTGCAGGGCATCACCACACCTGGACCCAAGCCTGTTTACCTCTGTCATCAACAAACTGCCCCTGGACCCTGCCCCAAACTGTCAGTAAACTGAAGTTTGACTATGAGCAGAACCTAATAATCACTAGGAACTAAGTAAAGGTCTGGACTTTTCTTTCTTCAGTCCATCTGATTTGTGTCTCTAGGATTATGTTAATAGATTAATAAATCCATTGTTTATTCAGATTTTGTGTCAGTGTGTGATGTGTAATGTAAAGCCTGAATAAGAAATGCCTGGGGTTCGATCTTGATTAAAGCTATACATCTCAGGTGACATTCTTCCTTGCCAGATGTAGTTGTGCAACTCAGGACTTTCAAGTAATATTCACCCAAATCTGCCTAGAGCACAGATTGTCAAAAAAAAATAATTTATGGTTAAAAGTTCTTGTTCTTAACCTCATTGGCTCATTGTTTGACCTTAAGATGACAGCTACTGCAAAATACTGTATCTTTGAGTCTAGATACTCTGGACATTGAAAAATAAAAGTATTCACAGTATATTGTAATTGATTACTTATCTAGTTGACTCTGAAGTTGTCTAATACTATGTTACAAGGTGTTTCATTTTACTAGGTGTAATTTTATTGAATGCTTTTGCAGGATTCAAGGAGTTAAATATAAGACATTCTTATGACCATTATGAATGAAAATGAAGACCTTTTTAACATATGAGCAAAAACTATGATGGACATGAAGTAGTAGTGTAACGCTACAGAAAAAGTGGTTTGGTACGTTTTCAGTACAGGGGTCTTCGGTTCAATACATTTTCAATACGTTTTCGGTACAGTGAAGGAGACCAGTGGTGGTGATGGTGGGGTGGGGATGCACTCCATAACTGCCAAAAGTGAAACTCAACATGCTTCGAACATCCAACCAATGTATCTGTACCTCTGCTATACTCTCTGTTGTCATGTTTACCCCCCCCCCCCCTTATCAACACCACAGCCTCAGAATTGCTTGAAGTGCTTGTTTTGTTTTTTTTTTGCAGTGGCGCTGAGAATTCTGTCACAGCAAATATAGGGGAAATCCTGCACATGGGTTCTGCTTGTGGCCACCCTGCTTCCCAAGTGTTTGCATTCTTGACATATATATGGTATATGTATTCATATGGCTATATGTATTCATTTGGTACACCTCTGTATTGTATCGAAGACCCCAAACTGAAACAGTTCTGTACAAACGAATGCAATGTTCCACCACTAATATGAAGGACAATCAGTGGTCCAGAGTTACTTGGATAGTGAATAAATTAAGTTGCAGTGGGCTTCAAATTCATTATTTTCAACAGATTTCAACCAAGAATCAAACACTGTCTTTTAACTTTAGCCTCAGGCATATTAAAGTAATATTAATATCCAATACCTATGGACAACTTCACTCATTATAAAGGTTTTTAGAATATTGGAGTTTTCTTACCGTCCAGGTGGCAGACTTTGCTGTACTAGATTGCTGGAAGGACACATCAAAGGTGTGAGGCCCAGCGTAATCTGTATTGGATGGGATGGCCGGTGAGGGGGACAGGGCATCGAAGGTGGAGCTGGGTTGGGCGTACGGTGAGGGGGCTGTCACGTTGTTCTGTGCATGGTCGTTGTTGTAAGGGCTGGTGTTGGTCGAGCCACCATTCTGAATGTTTTGATCCATGCTGTTCAGGAGCCCCAGGTTTGTATACTGTGACTGCAGACAAAATGGAGGGGGATAGGAGAAAAGGGGAATGCATTCAGTCACTGTAGAGGAATTTCTCTTTGCTTAAGTCTTAAATGAATGACAGCACTGGTGATTGTTTTTCTGGTGCACCTGCTAAGTTGATCCAAAGAAATACAGAAAACAAGTTGTTTAGCAAATGGAAACAATAAAGTAGGGGTACAATTATGACAGGCAGCCTGAAAAATAAATAATAAAATAAAAGAATACTAACCAATACACAATAGGAACAGTCAAAGGTTAAAGAGAAAGCAAGTGCTGCAGGAAGTGAAGATCTTGTTACCAAAAAAATGGTGGTGAAGTGGTGATCCTTGATCCCTAGTTTAAGTTCTTGCCTGAGGCAACATGACAACACCCCACCGTGAAAAACAGCTTTTACATGGGCATAAATAAACATGTCATTTAAAATCATCAATTACTTTACAAATTTGCCTGGTCTGGTTTGTTTCTGTCCTGCTATAAATACTACCACCAAGCATTCAAATAAATTTTTCCCTGACCAAAAGTATCCAGACAGGAGGAATGGAATTAAAATATCTGCCTTTAAACAGGATGGAGAATACGCCTGGGTAGTAGCCAGCCCCTTCCTGCTTGTTCTGCTTGCCATTCACCCCATTCCTTTCCATTTATAAATGGCACATTCCTGGACGAGGTGCCATGGCTCTCGCTCTTTAGACGGCCATTAATCTCTCCAGGGCCTCTTGTTTATTTCAAGCACGGCTGACCACAGCTGTCCAGCTCACACCCATTACCCTGCCAGGTGTTAGCGGTGTGCTAGATAACCCATAAAACATAGCCTAGGTAGGCTTTAGAACTACTAATCAAGGTACTGAAGCAATAGCACTGATTTATTACATACACATGCCAAAATTTTGATATGCAAAGATTTTCACAGTGAGACACACTTCTAAGGAAGGTCATATGAGTCAACCTGAGCATACCTGTGTAACAATGCCACAGGGTAGCAAGCAGTTTGGATGAGGGTCACTGTCTGCAGCATCAGGCTGCTTAACCCCCCAGAAACAATGACACCAAGGCTTATAAGAGCTCTGGAGGACAATTATGTTGGGCACGCAGGTGTTAGGAGACAAGTGTTTTTGTGAATGAAGAGCAAGTACACACACACACACACACACACACAAAGAAAAAAACTCCATTCTTGTGGAAACCCTCCCCTCTTTAGCAGAGACGGTACCCCAAACATACTCTCTGACAATGGGGTAATTACACATGTATTATAAAGGTTAAAAGTGAATGTGTATTGAATTTCAGAGGAGGAAAACATAAAAAGTCAAACCTGGAACTACAAATAGTACATAAATGTGAATAGGCTCTGTGTTCAGCATGGGGACAACCAGTGTGATTATTGGTTTGCGTTGTTTGTGATAGTGATATTGGAGAGAATCTTTTGAACTACGGCCCAGTTCACTGCAGCCTCAGAGATGACAGAGCCCCTCCCAAGACATGACACTGGCAGCTGCAGGGGTGGATGTGACAGGCACCAATTATCAATGTCAAATTATTATTCTAAAGAAAAGGCTGATGCTGGACAGCGCCTAAACATAGATAAATGCAGGGATATAAAATAGAAGGCCCTGATATTGAATACCTAACATTATCTAGAGGGTCTCAGAAGACTCTCCTCTGGGTCTAAATGAACATAAGGATAAAAAAACCATAATTGTCTTGATACTGAACCCTGACAGTCAAGTCTACCAAAAACTAGCCACGTTTTAAGGTTTAATTGACTGGAAGTAGGATGTCAGCGTTTTAAAGGTTGTGTGAGGGGGTTTCAGGCCTCTTCTCTGTTTCCTTTAATCAGATCTTATTCCACTATAATACACCAACCATTTAATAACCAGTTTAGATGCTCTTAAAAATTCCTTCTGTTTATAGCTGATGCTGTGTTTAGGCCTTTAGTCAGGCTGCAAAGCAGAAACAGTAAATCAGCAGCCTTGTCATCCTCAACAACCTTTAATAAAGTTTGTGAAAAGCTTGTGCTTTCTGTTTGAGACCTTGAAGCTAATTTCTTTGTTTGAGATGAATACTGGGGTAAGCATTTCAGATCAACACAGGGAGAGTTTACAGTGCATAAATTTGCATTATCCTAAAATCTAAATTAAAAAAAAAAAGAATAAAAATACATAAATAAATAAAAGCTAATTTTCCAGTTGTAGTAATTCTTAAGAAAATTACCTAATGGAGAAACGATTACAATGACTTAGTATTACCTTAGTGCAGCTGACTAAAAGTAAATACTTTTTTCTGTAGCTGGTGAAGTGAGTCATACACTATTCACTGCACACCTGTGTTCATTTCTTCATATGTACAATATGCATCCATGCCACAAGGCAAAGGTTGTAAGATATTTGTAAGGATCTAACAGAAAACACTGCTGCACAGATAATGGCCTCATTGAAAACCACAAAACTCTAAATATATTTGATTTGGAAGGTTGCTAGCAATAAATTGTCACAACTGATATGTTAACATATAACAGTCCATAAATCCCACTGCTGCTGTTAGGTGGTCACAAAGTCTAAGCACTGATAAGGCCACAGCTTTGAACAGCCAATAGATGACAGGAACCAGAGCAGACCTGGCCTTAGGGGGGAATAACTCCAATTCCTGGCTCTCTGTTGACCTACTCCATGTACGCCGAGCCAGAATAGAGGAGCATCTGGGGGACTGCGATGAGTGACCACAGGGGAGGGAGGCATTAAAGGCTCAGCAGGGGTGAGGGGGGCTGAGGTGGGGCAGTGGGTGGGGGTCCATCTACACCTCATACCTGCTGGGGTGGGCAGAGCAGGTGATTGTATCTACATCAACACACCATTAAAGCAATTACGAACCTGGACTAAACAGCTACGCCTGGCCGGCCGCATTCTAATGACTGCAGCGGCTCCCAAGAGACTAGCAATGGGGGGAACCTGATACCCCACACACAGAGGGGATTGAGCTGGACACCACTTAAAGATTCCCTGCTCCACAACTTAAAAGACAGTGACCTGACACACCTGCTATCTGCAACCTGCAATCTGAGAATCTATCACCGCTCTCTCTGAGAGTTTGGGTGAAGGATTTGGGGAACAAAAACACAAGAAAAACACAAAGAATGAAGACATAGAAAGGAGATTTCCACAACAATAACTAGTCTAAGAACCAAAGACAATATAATTCAAATACATAACGCCGATTGAAATACATAGATTTCAAGTTTTTGTAGAAGTTGCATAATACATTCCACAATAAACTTAAACAGACTGAGGAAAAAAATTAACAATAGGCAATTCCAGAGACAGTAGAATGCCATGTTATTTGTATTGGGGGAAAAATAATCATTAAGTAATTACAGTACAAAACCATTTCATATTAAATCATTCTGAAAACACAACATATCTACAATTGCTTGATAACCAGCATTGGAATATATCATTCACTTACACTTTCGAAGTGAGAACTGATGTTTTTTTGTCACCAGACTGAGAAATTAAAACATTTTTGAGATTGTTTACACTTTTCAAGAACAAAAGACCATTTAATAAACATGTCTGCAATCTTAGGGTAAGACTCAGAACACGAAAAGAAAAGTCAGTAACTGCTCGGTCCAACGTTCCCATAAAAAAACTAAAACAAAAAAAAAAATTAAAATGACAAATAATTATATATAAATAGGAAGTAAAATATTTGTAACTCAAAATGTGCTGTTTAAACAACTTAATTTCCATTATCTATACTTTCATGTGCTGAAGTCTTCTAACAGAGAACAAAAAAAAAAAATCTGAATCCTCCAACGCCTTTCAGTGATTCTATTTTTTTTGACAATACTAAAACTTGGTATGAAATAAATCACATCAACTGAGTACATCTATCAAAACCAGATAAAAGTCATTTTACAAGAAAAATATTCAAAGCGATCATCCAGGTGTTTACATTCCCCTGCTCTCTGGAGAGACGTGCACGCCAACACACATACTGTCAAAGTCAAGTCAAGATGAAAACACAGGGGAATCAAATGCAAGGGTACCTTCAACGCATTAGATCTTCCTATAGTTACTACTAAAGAAGCTTTTTTTAAAACTCAGTTTTATATTTTTTTATTTCCCAGTCATTAAATATCTGTACTGGCCCTAAAAGCATGAACTTACATTTCATAAAAAATCATCCAAAACTAGAAGTGAAATTCTGGTGTACACTTTAAGTCATAAAATACAAGGCCTTTAACTTGAATTCGCTTTTCATTTAGTCTCGAAACTCTAGGGAACCTACTAAAGGATAAGTATGATCTTTTTTTTGTTTTTGTTTTTTTTCGCGGTTTTTCTCTCTGGTCTTACCTCGTTGAATGACGTTGTGGTGCCCGTCTCTAGGTACAACATGTTGGCGCTGAGATTGAGCAGAGCGGCTGCTGTTTGCTCCACTGGCTCCAGGATTCCACAAATCTGTTTTCCTCACTCTAAAGGAGTGATGTGGGTTACAGATGCAAAGTGAAGCTTCTATAGGAATCTAAGGTTAGGTCCTATATACTAGGAAGAGAGATGGGAGGGGTCTAAGGAGCTACCTGTCCAATACCTGATTCCACACCCATCTCCAGAAGCACAAACTCCTTACCCTTCATTTGAAATACTGCAGAGGAATATATTGAAGCAGCGAATTACTGTTACAACTCTATAATGGTGGATAAAAATAGGAAAAAAATATAAATACTATGATAAATTATTTTTAAAAAACGCATTAAAAAACCTGAAAGATTTTTATCTAAATACCACTACTTTTACATCCTTTCTGACTATATCTTCTGGTTAAAGCCATTAAAATGACATGCAATGCAATAATAAAAGACTGCACAGAAATTCCATTACATCTGTAAGTTTAAGAGTAAAACCTGTGGTCCTGGTGATAGTAATTGTCTAAAACTACTGTATAGTAGTTAAAGTACTTAGCATAACAATTGCTCGTCTGTGCAGCCCCTTAAGCTATCCCAGTGCAGAGACCTCCAGAAAAACACAATGTGACTCCTGTAGATTGCTTGTATCTATCAGAGTTACCTGATGTAGATCTGTTGTGGAAACATGCATTACTTGAGATACTGTAATGCTGCTTTCACAGATCAGATGGCTCTCTGAAAATGTCAGAAGTGCATTAAAACATCTGCTTGAATAATAGTGTATGTGTACTTTGCATATATGGTGCTTAACAAATGTATTAGACCACCACCCAGTATAAGGTGTTTTCCACTGCTGTCATAATTCAACAGTATTTCTGTTTACCAAAATGCAGTATGTTTTTATGTTTCTATAATGGTTAATAAACCAGTATATGCAACATATTTTTTATCAAAATGATATCTTTAATACTAAAATATAACTATTGTTGCAATCCAAACATTTTCAAGTTTAATGTTTTCCAAAAATGCAAAGGGAAGTGCAGCAGCAAATGACTATTTTTTTTATGAAATTGCACAATTACAGTCATTATGTTGCATCCTTGTGTAAAACTACATAAAAATAACGGCAGCAAGAATGTAAACTGTTATCTGCACCAAAGGGGATCACACTAAATATTGACATTTGTCAACAAAGACTATTTTGTTATTCTAATTGGTTATTTTCTTAACGAATAACAATGATATTTTTTAATTCGAAACAAGTTTTTGATAAACTGTGAAGTGATTTATGTTTTCTTGTTTCCATGACAGGTGGTTTAAAACATCTGTTAAGCACCAGAACTTCAAACAAACTGGTAAAAGTCTAACTCTGAACAAAGGAATAAAACCTGTAGGTCCAGACACTTTCAGATTATAGCTGATTCAGATTATAACACTGAGCTATACTACACAAGTGAACATGGTTGGATGGGGTGAGGTGCACAGGTAGATGATGAGGGAGGAGACTGGCAGGGCACAAATCACTTCTGTTGCTACAGAGCCAAAGGGCAACAACTTCTGCCCTGTGGTGAGAATAGTTTTAAAAACTGTCTGAAATTGTGACCTGAAGAGAGTGTCTCCAAACTGCAGCCACACCCTGGTCAGGCCTGGGGGGCTATGGGGGGAGGCAACAGGTCAGCTTGACAAAAGGCAAATCAACACTTTAAAGAACCTAAACCATTGGCCTCCCAAGGTAAGCAGGCCTCAGTGAAGGCCTGGCCAGACCTATTTAAGGTGATAATTGGTTCAACTAAACAAACTTCTAATTATGTTAAAACAACACTGACATATGAAAAGGTGTTAGAGTCCTTGAAGTTAGAAGAGGAGCTACACTGATGCAGGACTGAACAGACACAATGTATTGCTAAATTTAATTACTGATTCGTTTTTCTTGTGCCAATTTCTTGCATTTTTAAGGACAGTTTAGTAAATCCAAATTCACAGTAAATCCACATTTGAATGATAAAATAGTTCCCTGGTGATCGTATCCTAATAGAACTAACAACACAGTGCCTATCCATCCTAAAAGGTAACTACATCCTTGTTAACATCACTATTGTTTTTGCCACAGTCAGGAAACCCTCACTAAGAAAAAAAAAAAAAAAAACTAAGAAGAGAACTGACCAGGCAGCAGCAACAGATCAGGAGATCTAGAGGCTCAGACAAAAGAAGCTCTACTGATGTTTTTCCTTTCAAGAGCCTGTTCCTTAAGTCAGCTAGATTAGTTTAGTATCACGTGTCAGGTCACAGCGGTTGCTCCTGCATAGACACCTGCCCTGAATGCAGCATAAGGAGCTATCCACACCGACAGACGCAACCAGTCAATGGACAGAGGCAGAGCATCACCTGGGTGGTAAAGTCCCTACAATCAACTACCACCAAATCCTAAAATACCCATTGTTTTAAAAGATATTAAATTAAGCAGCTTTTGGTAAAACTTATGTGCCGACTACAAATGTGATTTGAAGGTGAGACAATGGTTAAAAAAAAAAAAGTCCCCACCTGAATTTAACTAAGTAAATAGTTCAGAACCTTCCATCAGATACATCAGTTTTTACTAAACCTTGTATGGCAAAAAAATCACCAACTGGATTTAACAGCTGGATAATTACTGATTAATTTGTTTCAGCTGCAACACATTCTTTAACTCTAACCAATTCAGTGAGGAGCTTCTCATCTTCTCAATAACCATCAGTTTGAGTGAGAGCATAAAGACTGGACTGTGTTTCAATGGGAAAAGGTCACGTGGTCTGATGAGTCCAGATTGACCCTGTTTCAGAGTGATGGATGCAACAGGGTGAGAAGATCAGCAGATGAAGTGAATACCCATCATGCCTACAACGCTTACAGTACAAGCCTGTGGGTCAGTGTTATAATCTGGAGTCTAGGTTCAGCAACATTATGTGTCCAAAAAATGATGGAAGTAAATGACACTGTTTGAGCTCATCAAAACTATTCCACAGTGAATGTGTTCCATAATCCATAATAATAATAAGTTAAATACATTCCTATAAAATATTAAAGTGTAGGACTTTTTTTGGCGAGGTTCTGAGCACGTGACCAGTATTTGGGATGGGTTTCAATGGGAACTTCAGTGGCTGCAGAACCATGATTTTTTTTTTTTTTTTAGATTTATTTATAGACAGAGAAATATACATTTAACAAATAAAGCAAAAAAAAAACAAAAAAAAAAACAGTCAAGACATTCCAATAACAAAAAACAAAGTCAAGTATATTTACACTATTGTTTGTAGTGCTGAATATTATTGGTTGAACACAGATTATTTGCTACTTGGTAAAACATGTGGCTTATTTTGACAGCAGAAATATTCTAATTCCAGCTTCCCAAGTTATTACAAGACAAATTTAATTGCTTCAAATTTGACATTTCTTCTTCCTACACAAAATGTTTTATCACCAGTGTCTATTTCTCAACATCCTTTTAAGCTTAACAAAAACACAGTAAGGTATGTCGTACCTTTTAGACATGCCAATGTTTTTTTTTTGTTCTCAATTTGTGTTTGCAACATCTACTAGTGAGGTCACACATGGTTCAAACCCTTCACGCACTTTCACAACCTGACCCTTAATTCTCGAAACTATTTCGTCCAAAAGTTATCAAAGAAATTCACCTTCAGCATTTCTCTTGAATAGAACCTACTCTATACACCTACTCAAAGTTAAATGGGTTTCTTGAAAATATGCTCTGTCTCACTCACACGGTAATCCACATAACTGACAAAATCAAATTCCAAATCTAAAACAGCATAACCTACGTTTGTTTCAGCCAAACCTGCATAATATAATATGGTGGTGAAAAGAAAAAAAAAGCACTAGAGTTAAATCTTTGTCTAAGCTGTAAGAAAGATTGAAGAAAATAGAGGAGATAAAGGCTATAGGGGCACATGCTCTTGTAGATCTACAATCAGGTTAGTCCTCAACAGTTATTTAAGTAGGAAGCAATGAACACTTGTTCCTTGGAAATGTCTCTTAACGCCTCTTTTATCCAATGAAATCATTTACTGTATAATGACTCTGACCTTATATTCCAGGGACAGAATAGTGGAACATTAATAAAAGAGGAGCTGCTCGATGCTGATATATATCATACAAAAGGCTCCTTAAGGTCTGACTGAATTCTAGTAGAATTGGTAGGACATCTATTGTCATCACAACATGAAAAATTGTTGTAGACAGATGAAGTGGGCTAGGCTGAAATGAACAAACATGGAACTACATAACATCTATGTACTTATTTTGAGATAGTAGGAATTACACAAGTAAAATAATGTGTACATTAAATGAATGTGAGCTGAAATCAATGCAGGTCAGTCTTATAAGAGTGTTTAAAATGGAAATATACTTTCCTATTCCCTGAATTTAATGTTAAAAGAACCTATTTTGCTGTTCTTACACATTAAGTTAAAATCAAGTGTTTGAAGTCTGGAGAGACACATTTTTCAGACAAGTTGTAGTGACTCAAAAACATCAAATGTTTTCATGATCACAAAACAGTGAACCGTAATAATTGCACCATATCTGGCAGATTCTTCTAAGATGACAGCATTTAGAGTAGATTTCAATCTTGTTAAATTTACTAAACAGTCTAATAATTGTCAACGGAACTGAACTGAACCAGAGGGCTATTACAAATGAGGCATAAGAGCTGAGGAAAAAAAGTGAGAAGTCAAACACAAACATGTAATTAGATCTGTGTGAGGATTGAGCTGCTCAGTGTTTAAACTTCATCCTCTGTTGCCCTGCTCCACACTGAACTTTCCATGCACAGCTGATCAGAGGTTTATCTGGGTGTAAAATCAGCTGTTTAGGGTAGGATATAGCATTTCTCCTGCCACTGTTTCTGCCACATTCCTTCATGTTATTCTACCCTCCTCTTGCTTGTTACCCTTGCTGCCACCCCCCACCTTCAGACAGAGAAGACACATACTGATAGATGAGAGCTCAGACCTCTGCAGAGGAGGCAGGTGCTGCGGTAAATTGTTGCCCTGGAGCTACAAAAAAAAATCCAAAAGAAAAAGGAATTTCAGATTAAACATAAACCCTACACAATACAAATAATTTCCCCCAAGGCACTAAACAGTGAGCTGCATTCTAATGACTCATGAAAGAGGCACACCTCCACTTGGGAGGGGGTGGGGTGAGGGTGATTTTGCCCACCGTGGTTTTACATCAAAACAGAATCTTGACTTGGTAATAATAATTGGGGCTTGGTGATTGGCAAGTTGCCATGGCACTGAATAGCAAACCCCACACGGATGTTGCCTGAGTTTCTGGCGTGCCAATCACCACACCACGCCCTCTTCGGTGCAGAGGAAAGTGGGCGGTGGGGGTGGGGCCATTAATCACCAGTTCAAGAGAGCACAGGCCCCCTTGGGGGATGCGCAGGCTAACATTACTCAGCTCCTTGTACAAAATTTTTATTTGCTATTTTTTTCCACCCTGGCTGGACAACAGCATTCCTTCATTGGGAGGGAACGGTGCACTGCATCATCTTTCAGTACCAGGACTAATAAAGATGTGTCCCCGACTTCAGGTCAAACTGAACAGAACTCACAAAGTATTCACACTGGATGTGAAATAGTGTCTATTTATCACAAGAGCCATTATCCTAAATGTTTGGAATGCTTTAAAAATGGTAGTACTTGTGTTTACTACTGTTTATTATCATGCATATTGTCTCCTTACTAGTCACTTATTTTTGTCTTATTCAGTATGATCATACTTAACACATTACTCGTACGCCTGAATGAGAAAACTCACAACTCACCTTAAAATGGAAAACCAGGATTTGTCCAAGTTGTGTGTGTGTGTGTGTGTGGGTGGGGTGGGGGGGTTCTTACTAGTACAGTGATGTATTTTGTCATTGTTATTGCTTAACTAAAAACTATGCAAGAGCTCAGCACTATGTGTATAATTTCATGAATCATGTTTTTGCCTTTAAATTGATGTGACAAATAGCTGAAAACAGACACTGATGGAAGTGGTTATTGATGCTGTTCATTGATTGCATGTATGAATCGTCCAGAACAGTGAGCAAAAAAATAATAAAATAAAACAACAAATTTTATATTTTGGCCTCTAGAACAAAACAGACATCTCTGCAGTTTTTCTCTTTCTTCAGCTCAGGTTGTATGCAATGACGCTTAAGAAAGATGTAATTCTGAATTATTTGGACAATATTAACATCTGTAGTTTTACATTTTGTTCCATCAATAGACCATATTTATTACGTACAATTAAGTCTTGTAGTTCTGCCACCATACAAGGTATGTGATGAGTACAATGTTCATAAGTCATATACAAATTTATCACTAAGTAATGAGTGAGTTATCAAGGGAAAACTGTTAAATTAACAATTAATGATTTATTAGTTGTGGAATGTGATCAGTAATTAATTCATTAATTGAGTGCTTTATAATGATAAATAAAGAGAAACTATGCTATTAATATAAATGTTAATGAGCGAATAGTTTGCTTTGAATATATGCACTACAATATAAAGTGTTGTAAAAATAACAAAAAAAAAAAAGAAGAAAAAGTCAAGTTTCTTTTCTTGATGTATATAGGCAGGAATGTAGTTGTCTAAAAGCACATTCTAATGTCTCAGACTCTTGAGAGTGACTCGTCTCAGAAGAGCCACCCAGGTCAAGAATGACTGATAATATCACCACTGTACAGACAACATCTCACAAAAACACAGATAAACTGCCTTATTTTACCAGGCTGTTGGACTGTTCTACACCACATTTTCACAACTGTCCCCGGGAAATTCCATTGTTAATGTGAAAAAAGATTATTTTATTTGCATTTTGTATTGAACACCCAATGGAATCTACCACTGGAGTTCCCATCAATTCAGAGCGAAAGTAACTGCAAGCAACGGTTTGTCTTTTTCTCATCATTTTACCTTAACCCTAACAATATATCGCAACCATTAATCACAAGGTAGGGCTATTTTTGTCATTGAACATTAGAATAAATCTTTGTTTGCCATTTTGAAAACAGAAATAGCAAAAGGCAAAATTTAACAGAAGTGATTTAAGTATAAAGAATATTATTCAAATATCCAAAAAATTAAACCAGTACAGAGATCATATCAAATCTTAAATAGAATAATATAAAATACTGATAGAAATACAATTTAGATGAGTTTTATCTTGGAGTTGTTATACAGTTGAGTGGCAACAATATTCATGTTTATGCAAAATAATTGTAATTTGGTCAAATAATTACAAGGATGTCATAATTGTGACAGGACTAATCTCAGATGCAACACCTAAGTGTCCAAAAGAACAAAGCTATGTATTTTCTATTGGGAATTATTGGTCATTTAACATGGGATCATATCTAGCTGTGGTGGATTAAGACAGCAGTGATTACTAAGAAAAAAAAAAGAAACTGATGTTATCCAAACCTACGTACTTACAGAAAGCGGCTCATCTGGCTCATGCATGGTTATGCAGTCCATACTGATCTGAATGGTATTTCCTGCAGATCCATCGGTTGGACTGTCTGTGAAGTTCAGCTCAATTGGCTGGACAGTGTGGATGGATGATCTAAAACACAAGAACTGAAGCTGAAAACAAACTGAAAACAGGCTCACTGGAAATAATACCATCAATCAAATGTATTTAAAATACGTATGTCATTTCTTTTTGGATATTCTATAAATGGTATTTTGGTACTTGCAAGGGCTTTTATGTGCGTGTTTGTAATACATCAGTGGATATGGCACTTTTAAATTCCAGGGAAAAAAATGTGCAAGAATAAATCTAATCTCAGTTTACATTTAATGATTCACCAACACATTAGGAACTAGGCTATATTTTATGTATGCAGTCCATTCTCAAACATTGGACCAATATTTAACTGAACAGCAGAAATAACCAGTTCATATTTTGAAAAATGTAAAAAAAAAAATAAAAAAAAATAAAAAAAAACACCTCCATTTGGCTTTATTTAAAAGGTATTTGTGTAATTTCAAAATATAAATGATCTGTTTTAATATAATGCACTTTACAATAAAGGTAATTTGCAATTATTTTGATACTATCAGTACAAAGTATTTGTCATTTAGAACAAGGCTTTTCTGTGTATTTTTGCTCTAATCTGTGTGTTGTTCTTATGTTTCTGTCATTTTGACTCACTGGTCCAGCATGTCAAAAAGTTGATTAAATACATCCTGGCCCAAGAGGTCGGCAGTCTGTGCTGACTGATTCTGGGACATACTGGTGAGGAATGAGCTCTCTCTCCAGGACAAACGTGACGAAGAATCCCTGAGTCTACAAGGGAACAGAATAAACCACAGCTACATTTACTTTACACAAAACATTTGCAAAGTGCAATATTTACTCTAGACATTGTTGACAAAGATGGAATTAATTACAGACAGTCTTAAAAGCTGCAGTGTCAGCAAACACTAAAACAATTTTTGATGCAGGGCTGAAATTTGGCCACCCAGCCAGTGGATGAAAGCAGGAGGAGGAGTCCTGCTGGCAGCCATTCATGAAGAGCACTTCCATTGTGAAGAAGTCAGCCTGCATAATACTGAATATTTGTACTACACATAATGGTGATTATGCACCATTCAGACAGAGGCACTTTGACCTGCTCCCCTGAAACATTACACCTGCTTCAGAGCTCAGCCTGCCATTGTTCCTGCTGAAGTGGCGCACGCTGCAGTCTGAGGCAGGCGGAATTCCCCCCACAGTCTATATGATAGCGCTGCTGCAACTTCTGGTATGTGTACAGCTGGACGGGCTTGGGGTGGAAGGGTGGAGGAGATGGGGGGGCCATAATCTGAAGCTGGCACTATTTAAGGGTTTGGAATTCCCCAACACTGTGCGATGAATGATATTAATACCTGACTTACAAACACAGGCATATCTAATGAAGCAAATAATTTAACTTATGCAGAGGCCATGCATGACAGAGTGTTGGGTTTAGAAAGAATGTGAATTTTCAACAAAAACCTGGATATGTTGGTGATAAAGCATAAAATATCAACTAGCTAATTTTAACTAGGATCAAATGTAATGAACCTCCAATCCATGTCCACTTTGTGTCCAAAACTAGACATTTTATTTACCTCTGTCATCGTTTCATGAAAAGAATCGCACTGGTTAATACAGACTTGTATGTGACAAATATATAAGGAAATATACATTATGTAAATACAAATGCCTATGGATAAATGTGAGTATAAATTCATTGAATACATTCATAAAGTCAAAGTTAAGCAACCTGGTGATCATCTACCACTTGACTGACTACAACTGAATGATCATGTCAACTTATTTAACTGTTACTAGATGAAGGAACAAATAAATATGAATAAAATGAACTTGATCAGTGTAAACGATTGCTTTTGCAACCACAGCAGACAAACAGTGGTCTATATATAGGTCTAAGGCTAAGTGGTAAACGCAGATATATCTATTTATTTAATGCTACATTTTCACAGACCACAAATGTCTAATTTACCAAGCTTTGAACAAGTAAAGTGAACAGGACTTGATTCATTTAAGGCTAATAAGTCACTACCTAGCAAACACACACACACACGGTTTTAAGCTAACGCTAAAATCAATTAATTAGCATAAATCTTTTTGTGTCAGTACCTGCTTAATATAATTATTTCCGTCGACACGTCTCCTACGTGGTTATCTGAATTTGGTACGGCTTGTTTCACCCAAAATATTTAAGGAGAAATCATCTTTAAAAACCACATTACCTTCTTCACTGGCGTGAATTAGTACTGGTGGACAAACAACCACAGTCACGTGAGTAAAGCAGACGAAACGGCAGATGATTTTCTAAACTTTTTTTTTTTTTTTTTTTTTAAACTGTGTTCGTTTAAATTTATTGTAACGGACTATTTAATCATTTTATTAACTAGATTTAACTTAAATAATAATACACCATCATTTGTTCTGTATTTGATTTGTCACATTTTCACTCATAAACAGCAAAATTTATCCAGATTAGGATCAGCAGATATCTTTACTTCCATCAGAAGCTTGTTTATAAAAGAAAATCCAGGCTTCCAAACTTTTTTTCTTCTTCAATATTTAGGTCAGAAGCTTGTAAGATTTTGATATTTGTCATACTCTGTCTTAAAAAAAATCAAATGTGAAATGTCTACACTGTAACAAGTGTAAAGGTATGCTAAATTTTACAATAATATAGTTTTACCTTGTAGTTACATAAAAAAAAAAAAAAAAAAACATCAAAACAATTTAGATGAGTGACAAAAAACAAGACTGCAGGTAGAGCAGGTGTGACATCTTTTCTATTAGTGGAAGGTGAAGTTAGGTGTGGTCCCTCTATTGACCTCGGCCTTAAATTATGCACACTTTAATTTTCCTTTATAATAGGTTGTTTGACAGAACTAGTTTAACAGTCACCTCATTAACTTGTCTATTGTCAAACATTTTGAGCTTTGCTGCATTGTTTGTTAATCATTCTGAAAATAACCAGAGAAGTTGCCTATCCAATTAAACATAAAGCCTCTGAATATTTCAGCACAACAATAATAACAACGCTTTAGACTACGTCTATTGATGTCCTGCGCATTTGTGCTTACTCCAGATTTAGTTGTAGAGCTATTCATATATTCTTTGCAGTTCCATAATTGAACAGTCCTGTAAACTATTGAGATTGAAAAGACTTCAATTAAAACTCTGCATCTAATTTTTTTTGTCTTAACTAAAAAAAGCAATACCTTCAAACAACTTATGTTTACTTTTGTTGTAGGTTTGCATTTTCATTATTTTTGTAAACACTAGAAAATTAGAAACAGACAGTTCCCATGTTTCTGCATGATAAATCTTACTCATTTTTAATATTTATTTTATATAAAATAATACATTTTGTAGGAGTTTCACAGTGTTAAAATGAGAGTGATTGAAAATTATGGTTAATGTGGAAAATGTTAATAACATTTTGAAAATATATTTTACCACATGTAGTATGTACCATATTGTAGCATTTCAGTTTAGCTTTAACAAATAAATTCTGAAAACGTATTTTTAAAAAACTAAAACATAGTAGTTTTATTTCAAATCCTATATCCTAATTGTGGCTGCTGTTGGTCTGCTTTTGGGTGTCTGGTTTCTCACAGTTTTTCTGTTAGCCTGAGGCAAAGGCTGTTCAGCATCCACTTAAAGACAGTGGAGCGCCTCCAGACAAGGCTGGGGCAGAGGTCAGCACTAAACAGGGATGGCCATTGTCTCTTGGCAGGTTGGGCACACCGACCGATGAAAATGCAATCAAAACAAACAGCCCAGCCGATTGGGGCCCTTCTCCAATGTCCTTATTAATCACTTGTTCAAAGACCTAAGACCTCACCCCTTCCCGCCTCATCTGTCAACTGCGGCTGGAAGAGGGACATGACTGCAAAACAATAGAAAGCCCCAAAGTTTCTCCTCCTCTTATCCCCTTAGTTTTGTAGAAGTGAAACAGTCTGAAGTCAAATCCTCTGGGGTTAAAGGACAGACCTAAATTCCTTTAAGGTTCAGAATGTAAAGAAAGTAAGAGAAAGGTAAAATTTGGCAAAAGACACATACTCCCCCCCTCCAATAAAAAAGCACTGACCAATTAATATTAATAAAAAGCTTCCAATAATACCTGGTTTATGCCAACACCTTAAAATAATTTAAAGTAATTTCTTTTCTTTCTTTTTTTTCAGAAAACACAAAAAACCTAACCAGAAATTAAATAGTTGATGATTTGAAATCAGTTTTGTCAAAAAGGTCAACTACTTTTAGGACGTGATGATATGATAAACCTTTGATACACTGGACTTTGATCTGGACTGGTCAATCATTAATTAATAAATCCATATTAATTATAATGAATATAAAAGTACTGTAATAATAAAGTAGGTCAAGGATAGATAGATAGATAGATAGATAGATAGATAGATAGATAGATAGATAGATAGATAGATAGATAGATAGATAGATAGCGTGTAATGAAATGTGTCTGCCCTATCAGCACTAATGCTCTTTACACATGCATTGTTGCCATAAGTATGCCGCACTTATAAATACATCAGGACAGAGCAGCAGCTGAAGATCCAGGCAGACACAACTGTTCCCGGGTCAGTTTGGACCTTCAGACTGTGTCAGTCAGGTCAAAGAAAAAGCGGGGAGATTTCCAGGCAGGTCAAAGTGTAAATGCTCCTAATTTACACTGTTCAGAAGTACATTTTAGGTGATGATAATAATAATAATAGAGATAAAGATTCATATCCTCTTACAGCCTTGTGATAAGCTTGTACATGTGTTACTTAAAAGACGACTATGCCTTATGCTCTAAAAATTTTAATACAGAATTGCACGGCACTAGCTAAATTTTTTTTTTGGAAAAGTCAGTTTATAAATATGTATGGTACTTACCGATGAAAGGGAAACTCTGGGCAATACTGCACAGCTGTGTAAGGTGAATTCATGGTGTCATACCAACTTCACTTTACTGCAATCTTCAAAATTATCAGCACGTCATAAAGTCACACAATCACTGACATGACATGATCAACGCAAATAAATACAGTTAGTGAAAAAAAAAATTATAAATAGAAAATAAATAAACAAACAGGCCTGGATTAAAGTGCCGGAGGGTACAGTGCAGAGTGGAGAAAGTTTGAGAGATGTTTTGAATTTAGGTATTTTTTCTTAGGCTACCCTACGAATAGGAGGGGCTTGTGCCAGCTCTCTGACCAATCCCCAGCTGCACTTGTACAAGATATCACTCACTCTCAGTTGCTAGGATATAGATATCAAGCAACTACATTTGACCCCTGTAGACCACAGCAAACACACACAGGCAGCCACTATTCTGTAAACCTGACCCTGGTCCCACTCCATGTGTCTCTCTGGCCTGTTCTGATAATTCCACACAGATTCCCTTGTGGGTTTGTGGGTTGAGGGTTTGTTTCTTGCATCATGTGTCTGCTTTGGGAACAGGAAGGCTCGCAGATTCAGTGTTACCATTTATACAATACAAATGGCAGATGTAGTTGACTCTGACCGCCAACTCAGTAATCACCTGAATTTTTTGCACTTCAGAAAGTGAAACTTACTTTAGGGCTGAGATAGTAGATGTATCAACAGTCAGTGGATGTAAACCTGACAATAAGTGACAGTGTTCCTGATCAAGACACTGGACACAATTAATGTAGTTAGCAAATCCTTTACAGTAGCCTACATAAACTCTTATTTAAGCACACATATCATGCCACATCTTTGCACATGCTTCCTGTTCAGTATCAGAGTCCCTCTCACCCAACTAGTATGACACTGTAAACCTAGAGGTGTTATGTGGTTTTCAGATGAACAGCAGATGAATCAACATGCTAAAATAAAAGAGAGGGTCACAGCAGGGGGAATGATAATAAATAGATGTGGTGTATCCAGGGAACACAAATTTCTAAGCTGCTCTCTTGTACTTTTAATAAAGACATACTGCCTCTCTTCCTCCTGACTCCCTGCTGTGAATCTTTTAGAGACTGTACTGACCCAGCACCACCAATGACATAACACGTCTGAGTCTTCAGAAAAAATATGTATTCCTGCAGCACAATAGCATGAGTTCTAGTGATCAGAGCTTCCAATAATGTACAGACGAATAGATAGAATGCTATTTAGAAAGATATAGATATTTCCAAGGGCTATTTATGTACAGCAGATGTAGCAACTTAGCATTTTAGCATGCTAACACTGAATAATGAGACACTTCATTGTTCACTTGACCAGCAAATAAGCAATTGGCTGCAATTAATTCTGTATCGATTAAGCAGATATTTTAAGTTGTTATTTATAGACAGTTTCTTATTGATGAATGCTTTTATGAAATATGATGGAAGTTCATCCAGTAAACGTTGAGATTCAACCAATAGACAAAACCACAGTGCTAATATGGCTAAAATGCTGATATTATTATTATTATTATCATAATATCTGAAATTGGCAATAGGCCAATTTGTTTTTTATACCATTGCTGTTGTTTAATGTATTTTACCAGCTACCCTCTGTGCTCTTTGAGGCTAAATACATATTAGCATGTTAACATGCTAATATGTATGTATGTAACACTGATATTCTAATGTATTCTAACCTCTTGGACAGCATGATAGCATTAACAGTACTGATGATAAATTAAAGTGAGACATTTTACTGCCAACTACCCAGGTGGTATTACAAGTTTATTGAATGATATTGATATACCCTATGAACACACCCTAATATGTTAATATTTAGAATACCTAACATTTAGCATGCTAGGATTAATGGTGTCAGATAAAAAGATAATTCACTGTTGACTCTTTATTTTACAAATGAAAACTCAAACATGGCATGAAAGGAAAGCATGGGCAGTCATAAATAAGAGTAAGACACATCCTCTTGGGTTTAATTTATGAATGTTTAAATAAAATATGATGGAAGTTTATCCCAAAGGTGCTGAGAGTTTTTAGCTTGAAGAATAATCAGAGTGATGCTGCTAACATGGTTAAACATGGTTTTCACATATGTATCTAAAATGTATTAACTATGTATTTAAACTGAGAGGTCAGCTTTAACCCTCATTTAAGATAAAGGGATGTAGAACATAAGGAAAATGTATCTTTATGCTAATGTGTAAATGTAAGAATACATATGATTTGATTTGAAGAAAAGATGCATTCACTTCAAATGGTTTTTCTTTTTTCTTTCTTTCTTTTTTTTCCTTCTTCTTTTTTTTTTTTTATTTTTTTTATTTTTTTTTTTTACATTGAATAAGCTCCATAAACCTAATCATTAATCACATTTTACAATTAGGCTATTATGATCAAATTGTCTTAAAATCTTAACCATTAGAAAGACACAGTTGCTAAAGCCATGTGCTCTGAATTGTAACAAGTGCTACTTTACTGTGACTGTCTGTCTGAACAACTATTCCCCAAGGTCACTTCTGTAAATACCAGTTGCTGCTAAACAGCTTACTCAGTTTTATTAAGTCTCCCACTGAAAAAATAAAGATCAATCTTTGCCCACAGCACTACAGTAAAAAACATCTTGTAAAAGATCAGGGTGATTATCGTGATATTAATACAACACATTCCCTCCAATAAACCATTTACACACAGTCTGGCTTTGACCATGTTCACCTCTGAAGACAGCAAGGACAAACTGACCCCAAGATGTCATTAAATCTGATATTTATAATGACATCTGAAACCCTTACATCATTAATTACTCTAAGACTCAGTTGTTGGGAGCTGGTCACCAAACTCCTATTACTTCATTTGAGATGTATGTGTGTGTGTTTATGAGTTGGCAGCTACGTCAGTGACATCTCTGGTACTGTCATCAGTAAGACTGCCGTTTGTGTAATGTGGTTATTATTCTCATAAGAGCCTGATTAAAGTGGACTGCGCAAGCGTTAAGCTTGTTGTAATCTGCAGACTGCAACCAATCTGGATCACTGTAAAGTCTAACATCTCTCTAATTCAGTTTGATGTGCTTATTGTTTTGAGGGCGTTATGTGGCCCCATTCACACAGTCTTATTAATGTCAAAAGTTTACATACGGGATGCCAATGAGCAGTTGGCGTAGCAGCTGATGAAGTAGGCTTGACGTTTGCTGTACTATGAAGAGATGTATTATCAGTGTCAGTCACACACAGCGTGGCCAATCACTCTTACACTGTGTGGGGGTTATGTGGGCATACTTGTGTGTGTCTGTGTGTATATTCCAGTTGGTGACTAATGCAGGGGAAATCCAGATGAGTCAAAACTACCAGTGTCCGGTGCAGTGTCTGAGAGGTGATAATTTACAGCCTATGTACTAAACTGCCCAGCAACTTGGTATTGTTCATAACATCCCTATAGGGAAACCGCTATTTTAACTGACAATATGTCAGTGAAGTTCAAAGGACCAAAAACATCTGATATGCTTATGAAGTTATAAATAAATCTACCACTTCGCAAATCAAAATGTTTGATTCACAAATGTTCAATAGAGGCCAATAAATTCAGATCCTGAAGCATGGAATATTTTCAACCTCATTCAACCAGTTCACGCTTCCATAATGGCACTGAAAATAAAGAGCTGTAAAGTCGCATGGTGTTCCCATGTGACTAGTATAACCTGTATTTCTGTTCAATGAATCATTATTTATGGTAATATTCAGTCTCCCAGACAATTATTGATGTTTTCCCACGGTGTAATTCAAAGCCTTTTTTTCCTTATGTGTCTTTTGTCACAGTGACTTTTCCACTTTAGATCAGATCGTTGTTGGGAAAATCATTCATGCCTGCAGCAATAAAAAGGCAGTGAGCCAGAGCTGAATAATCTATCCAGTGTAACAGCTTCAGTTGGAACCAGATTTGTTTGTTAGATGCTCAAAGTGTATGAGTAATTATGAGAAGTACGTTCACACAGACTAAGTGAAGAAAGTAATACTGAAAATAACACATTTATAAAGGTGATGGAAGTAGTGAGCAGAGTTGAATCCAATGTGTGAGGTAATAATTCTCTGTGAGTAACTCAGGCTGCACTTCAATTAACAGATTTACATACACAAAATTATTGATAATTTCTATATACATTTTTTTGTTTTTACATATATTGCTATATTTTGGGGGAAAAGACTAAATGAAACATAGAAGTGACTGAGTATTTCCATTTTATGCAGTTTTATACGTCTACTCTACTACATTTGTCCGACAGGCTTATATAAAAAATTATAATACATTAAACTCAAAATAATAATTCTAATGTAACACTTTGAAAGGAGTCATTCTGGATAGAAATCTTACATTTTATACTTTAAAGCACATTTTATAGATAAAACAGTCACATACATTAACTTGGGTAACATGTAGAGAAATTATACTTGTAACATTTGTATTTATTCTTTTACTATATTACTATTAATATTTGAATTGAAATGGCCATAGCATATGCAATTGTAAAGGGTGTATGTGAATTTTAGGAAAACATCACAATCTGAGAGCAGCTATTACTTCTTCAGACAAACCCAGTGTGTGTATGAATATATTTAACCAACAGTTCACCAGGGATTGGAGACTAAATGAAAACATGAAACTGTGGATTAAAAACTACTCCAGTTCATCTGAAGACTACTGAAGTCACTTTGTTTTTGTTCCCAAGAGCCAGAATCACTGACTAGACGGGAGCACTTTAGGGAAACACAATCAAAGCCTTCCACCAACCAGTCCCAGATCTGAAAAGCAGACAACCAGTGAACCACAAACCATCAATCACTGCTAATCCAACACTAAACCTGTCTTTGCTGTCTTTTGATGTCAGTCAACATCACTCATGGTGTGGTGTTAGCATAGTGCAATATAATTTCATATTCACACAGGGGAAATAAACTGTCACATGGGCAGTGGCAGCATTCTCATGACACCATAATAATTTACATGTTAATCATTATTAAATCCTCAGTCATTTCTGACCAGTAGGGGTAGAACCGAATATAAATAGCATTCAAAGAAGCACAAAGTACAACAATTAATTGCAATTATTTCCTTAGCTCATTGAACATTACTTATAACATTATTTTATTTTCTGTTGCTAGCTAGTTCACTGAATGTGTATTAAATGCTGAATAGTAAAAATTATTTTCTTTTCAGTGACATTTATATTTATACATGTTTACTGATGTGTTTATGGAAAACATAAATAAAAAGTACATTTTAAGGTTCAATGTGTAAGATTATGTATGTAAATTGCATGTTGAAGCTTACTTCATCTCTAAGCTAGTGACAGCCCGAGTTGATTCCATTCACGATAACAGTGTTTACACCAGCCAAGCCAAAGGAGTAATGGAGGTGAGGCAGGCTGGACTTTTACTCAGCAGACCTGCGTTCTGGAATCAAAGGGGCGGTGATGCAGCACATCATATAACGTGATGTATAGTCTTGTGCATCAGAAATACCCCAAGCATAGGTATCATAACATAGCATACCTAATCTCTCAAGAGTCTGCCCATTTTTCACCATTTCACAAGCGTTAGTATGGATAGAGTCTTCCATCCAAAGTGACACCAGTTCACAGTTCTCGGCATCTCCCCATTTTTCTTATCACATTGATATGTTTGTTTACTGTACTGCCCACACTCATTTTTAAATCCCCTTGGCACAGGGGTCATACACACAATACGCTATCAAAACTTCACACCTTGGTTGTGGAATGAGAGGTGTTCCTTTTACATAGTGTTCCAGAATCATGATTCCCAAGGTTTATTATGATCGCCAGGGGCATTACGGAGCCGTGACAAAGATGGGACCAAATTATCCAACCATTTCATTTATACAGATGTTGTTCCAGAATAAAGGTGAAATATTACTGGAATAGAAGTTCTGTGTAAAAGGAGCTACTGCTTTATATGTCGAATGATGATCTTGTTTTTTTCCCAGAAGGAGTCAACGTTGGCTTCAGAGTTCTTCAGATTGTCTTTTTTACTCTTCTACTGTGAATACAACACTAGCTAATGTTAGCAAGTGGTGAGCTGACAAAAACAAACAGCCAGTGTCTACCACAACATGACATTTATGAAAGCAGAAAGGTCATCACCTAGATTTAACTAAACAAACAGTCACAAGTTTTACAGTGGATAATAACTGCAGTTATAATGCATTTCATTCACAATAATTAATGCAGGGGGTAGCGTCTCATTTCTTAATTAACCATCAGTTTGATATAGTGCATACAGATTCAATGTAAAAAGATCATGTGGCCTGATGAGTCCAGATCGATCCTGTTCCACAGTGATAAGTGCATCAGGGTGAGAAGAGAGGTAGATTAAGTGATTACCCATCATGCCTAGTGCCGACCACATGCTTCTGGGGTTGCTGCAGTTGTCGGGGTCTAGGTTCAGTAACATTATCTGTCTAATAAATCAGGTCACCTCAACCTGAATATACTGAATGACCAGGTCATCAGCGGATGTTATTTTTTTCATTGATGACACAGTCATATTCCAAGATTACAAAACTGGGATTCATCTGGGTCAAGTTGTGAAAGAGTACTTCAAGAAGTATGAGACATACATGGATAAGCCATCACAGAATCCAGAGAGAATTGGGACTTCCTGGAGAAATCTTCATACAGATACTCCCATCATATATACAAGATGATGATTATGACGGATGATGAAAATGAATATAACTCTGGGTGAAAATGTTGTGTTACTTGTGACATTGTGTCCCATAATCAAAGCTAAAAGCAATCAAACCTCATCACCTCATCCTAATGACTCTAGTTAGAAGTTACACAAGCAAACAATGAAACACCACTGAGAAGTGACTAAATGAAGCGGACAGTTCAGCTGAAGAAAAACACACCTATGTATGTCTGAATTTGAACATGGTTCATGGTTCATGGATGACACGTTACAGTATAAGAGCACAAATCGACAAAGTATGTAATATAAGTCTATTTGTTTTCGAAATTTGAAAGCAAAAATTATACATATTAGAACTTTAAATGATTCAACATACTTTGAAAAAGAATAGTGGCTTCTTGAACCATGAATCTGGAAATAGACATTTGTTTTTGAATCAAGTTAGAATAGAATTCCAAGCACTCCAGGCATGTGACCTCTAAGTCAGGCATAGAGCTTTTTAGTTTAGTTTTAGTTTCACTCTTTATTCAGTCATGACTGTACACGAAAAAACATCTTACCCATAATAATTGAAATAAAAATATTTTTTTTCTCTTATCATGAAATGATAAGATTTTGATTTTGATAAGATTTTAATTGTGACAATGTGATTTATTCTTGATAGATGAAGTAGAACTGGGACTCAGTGTGTAATTAACCTGGTCAAAGGTGATTACTGCTGAGGAATGTGTCTGAAAACAAAATTATTCCATGAGCATCAGTATAATAAAAGATGCATTGTACCATATTTAGCTACTAAATCGAGTTTCCGTCCATGGTCTTTGGAAGGTATGCACAAAAGTTTAAACAGCATGATCTTCTATAAACTGAGATAGGCTCCAGTGACCCCCATGACCCCAGTGAGGATAAAGGGGGTTCAGATAATGAATGACATTCTACTATATACTATATAAATACTATGTATATGTAT
>JAPSES010000258.1:15680436-15690762 GCA_029822895.1 Maxillicosta whitleyi
GAGCCAAAGACAATGACTTCCGTCTTGTCTGAGTTTAGTTGGAGAAAGTTCATCCACACAGTGATCTGTTGGAGGCAGTGACAGAGTGAGTCCCATAGACCGGATGCTCACCTGCTGACAGCTAGATGGAAATCTGAGTGTTATCTGCACAGTTGTGGTAGGACATGTTATTACTGCGTATTAACTGGCCTGGGGGCAACATGTAAAGATTGAATAAGAGGATTCCCAGAATAGACACCTGGGGGGATCCCATAGGTCACTGCCATTTGGTCTGACACACAGTTTCCAATTTAAACAACACGCACAACACACTTGATCATGCCATCTTGTTACAGAGGTTTATCACAGCACTCAGATCCAGCAGGACTAAGACTGAGGCTTTACCCTTGTCAGTGTTTAGACAGATGTCATTTGTTACTTTGACAAGAGCTCTCTTAGTGCTATGATGGGGCCTGAAACCTGATTGGAAATCATTAAAGGAGTTGTTAAGTAGAAGAAAGTCAGAGAGCTTTCTCAAGGAACTTTCTCTATCACAGTGATACTCAAAATACCATAATACCCATACCCATAATAAAGTAACCAGTGTTTGACAATGAATGTGGGTATATACACGTGGAGCATGTATTAAAAATGGCATACAATGGGTTAACTTTTACAAATACACTAAAGGCCTGATTTACTTGAATCGCAAATAAGGGGCGCAAATGTGCTTGTTCACGCTAAAAAATGTGCGTGCTATCAATTTGTGTGTCATGGCTGATCAACTAAGATTGCACGCACAAATGACAAGAGGCGCAAAGTCTGGAGAAAGCCCTATTTACATGAGGATTTACTGGTTACTGGTTGTCATCATGGTGATAGGACGCAGTAACTACAGTGAATTAACATACGATAAAACCATCTACATTAGTGCTTATATAGCCATTTTTCATGTGCCTATGCGGTCTCCTCACCACAATAACTACAGACAGTTTTGCATGAAGCTGCCCTTAAGACATGCTAAATATAGATGCAAAATCAGCCATTGCAGTCGGTTTCAGGTTTGGTAAATCATATCGCACATGTTAAATATATATTTGCATTTACCCCTCCCAATAATTTTGCATGTTCTGGCAGAAATGCCCATATTTGCATGTTCATCAAGGCAAACACGCTAAATCGATTGCAGAAGCTATTTTACCTTCCCATCTAAGACGTAATCCTCGGTGTGTCCTGTTAGTTGGTAAGCTTCAATGTGTTTTTGTGTGCACAGGCACATTTTTTCATGCGCAAACCTGTAGTAAATCAGGCCCTAAGTCTTTGATATTTATTTCGGTTGTGATCAAAGAACCAAAACTATTGTAGAATCCATAATACTACCTCTACTTCCACTTTCCTCTGTGCTATACATGTTAAACTACTCCCTGTACTTTCTCCACCTCAGTAATCCTTTAAAAAATGAGAATGTACACACACACACACACACACAGAGAGAGAGAGAGAGAGAGAGAAACATTGTGCAGGTGTTTGGTCACAGTCCACCTGGAATTTGCCACAGAAACAGGCATTGATGTACATGCAAGCATTGCATTGGAGTGCATAGTCTGCATAAGAGTAGCTTGGTAAAATGATAACATGATGAATTGCATTTAGCAGCAGTGCTCTAATCTTCAGCTGCACCACTTTACATCACAGAGATACCATTTGAATGATGAGGTGTGTGTGATCACACACCACTGCATTACAATTAGAGGTTGACCTTTCCTATACAGATCCTCCCCGAAACACCTGAATCAGCAGAATGATCATCGCGGGATGAGAATGATTTAAACATGGTGAGGTAGGAGATTTCAGATTGTGTTTATATTTCTTTTGCTCATTTAAACTTTATTATGAAGTGTCAGTTAGTCTGTTTGTGTTTCTCATATCAAAGAACAAAAAGCGGGTGGAGCCAAATCTCTCACCGTATTTGTCAGAGCCGTATGATTTACCCCATAAAGGCAGTGGATTTACCTACAGAAATTTAGTTTCCTATGTTGGATACCGACCTTAATCCAAGCTTTTACACACAATGGGAATTTGCTAAATCTGGTCAATATGCCCACCCCAGGGAAATCTGACCATGTTAGATAGTAATGCTTGATAAGCAGGGAGGCTGATAAGAGGAATGAACGTACACTGACCTGGTCAAAATTAGTCTCAGACACAATATCTTGATGGGACACTTTTAGATTTGATTATGATACATTCACTGTGGTGTCATTTATGCCACACAATGCTAATGCTGTGTCACAATAAATATCACAACATTTATTTCCATCCATAGTTACATTAATTTTTGTATTGTATTGATAATGGAATCAGACCACTGTCTTTTCAACATAGGTCAAAGATTCTCAATGGGTTTCAGGTCTGGTGTGGTCTGGTGTGGTGGCCAATCCATCTGTGGAAATGACATCTAATGTTCCTGAACCACTATTTAATTGTATGAGCCTATTGAATCCTTGTGTTATCATCTTCAAATATGTATGTATCTAAAGATACATAGAGCTAAAATAAATCCACTGATGTTCATATCTGGTCATTCAGTATATTCAGGTTCAGCTGACCTAATGTTTTTGGACACATAATGACCAGGTCCTGACCAAATTAACCAACCCCAGATCGTAACACTGCCCCCACAGGCATGTATTGTAGGTACTAGGCATGATAGAAAATCCCTTGATCTACCTCTGTTTTCACTCTGTCACATCCAGTACTCTGGAAAAAAGGGTTAATCTGGACTCATCAGACTACATGATCTTTTGCTGTTAGTCCAAAGTATGATATTTATGCTATCCACAAACTGATGGTTGTTTACGAAATAAGAAGCTACTCACTGCATCAGTTGGGGTTCATTTAGAGGGCATTTGTTGTCAGCTGAAACATACAACTTTATTTTTGGATGGGACCATACTTGTTTGGAGAGGAGAGGGGAGGGTGTGTTCCAACTACAGGGGGATCTCACTCATCAGCCTCCCCGGTAAGGTCTATGCCAGGGTACTGGAGAAGAACATATGGTTGATAGTTGTACCTCAGATAAAAGGGGAGCAATGTGGTTTTTGCCACAGAACTCTGTACCTTTGTTAGGATGCTGGAGGGGGGCATTCAATACACATGTGTTTTGTGGGTGTGGAGAGGGCTTACGACCCCAGGGGCATCCTGTGGGGGGAACTCTGGAAGTATGGGGTGGATGGTCCCTTGTTAGTGGCCATTCAGTTCGTGTACCAAAGAAGTGCAAGTATGGACCGTGTAGCCCAGGGGTGTCGAACTCCGGTCCTCCAGGGCCAGTATCATGCATGTTTTATTTCCCCCTTCCATCACACCTGAAAGCCATTACATCATTATCAGGCTTCTGCAGAGCTGGATGATGAGCTGATCATTAACTGAATCAGGTGTGCTGGAAGAGAGAAATATCTATATCATGCAGGATACCAGCTCCCAAGGACTGGGCTTTGACACCTGTGGTGTAACCAGTAATACGTTGGACCTGTTCCTGGTGAGGTTTGGATTCCACCAGGGCTGCCCTTTGTCACTGGTTCTCTTCATAACTTTTATAGACAGAATTTCTAGGTGCAGCTGGGTGGAGGAGGGGGTCAAGTTCGGTGGCAGGGAATGTCATCACTGCTTTTTGTGGACAATATGGTCCTCTTATCTTCATCAGGCAGCGACCTCCAGGTCTCACTGGGCGGTTCACTGTCGAGTGTCAAGTGGCTGGGATGAAGATCATCAGTTCCAAATCTGAGGCCATGGTCCTCAGCGAGAAAAAGGGTAGAGTGTCCACTCCAGGTCAGGGGGGGAAATCTTATCTCAGGTGTAGGAGTTCAAGTATCTCTGGATATTATTTACAAGTGAGGGTGTCATGGAGGCGTAAAGGACAAAGAAATTTGTGGAGAATGGATTGGTTGTCAATCAGGCTTTCCTTTATTGTGCACAAGTGGGAAACTGACAGACAAAGCTTCACCCTCTCAGAAGTCAGCTCTGACCTGTCCAAGAAGTCAGTCTAATTTATAGAAGCCTGTGTTAAGCTTACCCAGGATTGATTAATAATATGACATACAATTTTCTCACAAAGAAAGAATATCAGATGAACACAAACAGGGTATAAGACCTTGAAGTCATCCTTGGAAATTTTAGGGAGTGGGACATGCTGTGGCACCCTGTGGTATCGTTAGAGATAAATTAGCTTAGAAAACATGCAGATTTGAGGAACTGACACAGAGTAAACATTCATATGTAGGCCTGTGGTTAGAAAGATAATTAGAACTGAAGAGCCATCACAGGTGTTATAAACTAACAGCAAACTTATGGTCAGTATTAAATCAGTATTAACAAGGGTAGCGGGAGGTCAACAGGTGGATTGGGGTGGTATCTGCAGTAATGCTGACACTAAAACTGGTCCATTGTTGTAAAGAGGGAGCTAAGCCAGAAGGTGAAGCTCTCAATTTACCAGTCGATCTACATTTCCACCCTCACCTATGATCATGAGCTATACGTAATTGACCGAAAGAATGAGGTTGCAGGTACAACCGGCCAAATGAGTTTCCTGTGCAGGGTGGCTGGGCTCTGAGATAGGGTGAGGAGTTCGGACATCCGGGAGGGACATGAAGTAGAGCTCCTGCCCCTCCATGTCGAGAGGAGCCAGTTCAGGTGGCTTGGGCATCTAAATGGTAAATGGACTGCTCTTATATAGCGCTATATCTACACTTTGGTACTCAAAGCGCTTTACAAAGCCTCACATTCACCCATTCACACCAGTAGACGGCTACTATACTAATGTACCATTCAAGGTACTACCATACCAGACCTACTGGGAGCAATTTAGGGTTCAGTGTCTTGCTCAGGGACACTTCAATATGTTGACAGTGGGTGCCAGGATTTGAACCGCCAACCCTTTGGTCATTGGACAACCTGCTCTACCAACTGAGCCACATTCAGTTAGTGAGGATGGACACCTCAGTGGATAGGTGTTTTGGGCATGTCTGTCCAGGAGGAAACCTCAGGGCCAACCCAGGACACGCTGGAGGTATTATATCTCTCAGCTGGCCTGGGAACGTCTCAGGATTCCCCTAGAAGAGCTGGTGGAAGTCGCTGGGGAGAGGACTGTCTGGGCTTCTTTGCAGAAGCTGCTGCCCCTGTGACCCAGACCCAGATAAGCGGAAGATGATGAGTACGAGTATGTGTTTGTTTGTACTGCATAAAAACACCAAAGGAAAAGAAGCTGTTTTTGTTATATCCAAAAGGTCTAGTCTCCTATTTGTGTAACACATTTTTGTGAACCCATAGGATTGTATGGACTGTCCAAGTACTGTTGAACTAGAATTGCTAATACGTCTTGACTTGTTCATTTTCCAATTTCTAGTGTCTACGTGGGCATAAAGTTTAGTAATTTATTAAATTAACTTCGTGATTGCCATTTGAAAAGTTCTTTTTTCTTTTTTTTTCTACACTTTTCCCCATGATTAACTTTAATCAGATGGTGAAAACAGTGTGATTTATTGGAGTGAAACACTACTCCAAAATATACTCTTCCTGTTTGCTTAAATACTGGCTCTGCATTTAATTTGCTTGGGACTTTAAAACTTTTTCCCAATATCTGTTTATCATCTCACCTAAGGAGCTAATTGTCAACATTTTAGTTTTTATGAATTTATAGAAATGTTAATGACTCTGCATCCCTTTGTACTCACCACAGATTTTTCGTCATTACCTCAAGTCCTGTCTATTAAGAAAATATCCAATGACATAAACATTACGTAAACCTTTAGACTTCATTCACTGGGAGAGTTTTCTTCACAATAAAAGAGGGGCCACATCTTACCCCGGGCAGAGTGAATGAATATGAATAAGATGAAGGTGTGATGAAATATTGGAGTTGACTGCCCTTCAGTTCAGCAGAGGAAAAAAGTCATATTAATGTGCAAAGGTTTGTGCAATTCAGACTTTATATACATTTGAAACCAGTTTCAACTTGTTTTTTCTTTGGGGTGGTCAGACCCTTAGAGCCAGGAGAACTGCTTAGATACCTTAAAATTTGATTTTATTCCACAATAATGCAATTTTTAAAAAAGCCAGGGGCAACTGGAGATTCAAGGATGCCAATGTGATAGAAAATGACTGTTTTTATTATTATTATTTTTTTTGTATTGTAATTGAGTACATTCATTTTAATGCATTTGGTTTTAATTTTGCACCTTTAAATAAATTTCTGTAATAGTCCTTGCTTCTTTATTGAAAGCAAAAATTTTTTTAAATGAAATTATCTATAAACACATACTGCTAATTACAAAAGGACAATTTGTTAATTCAAAAGAAATGTGGTTTTATCATTGTGACACCGCATACATCCAAAAAAGCAACATCGCTGTAAAATTAATAAGATAAGATACTTTATTAATCTCACAGTGGAGAAATTTAGTTACAGGTTCTCAGAGAACACACAGTAGGGGTGCAAAAACAGATTGAAAAGTACATGCAGTGAGAAATCGAGCATAAAATATAATATAAAATACAATAAGGTAGAAACTCTCAAGAATTACTATATACAACTATACAAGTATCTTTGTCATAGTGCACAGCAGATGGATGAATGAAAGATGAAAGAAGAAGTAGAAGTAGAAAGAATTAGTAGAAAAGGTTTATCATTTTACATGCAAAACTTGACATTAGAAGTCACTGATTTTTGTGTTTTAGGCCTGTTAAAGTAATGGCTGTTAAGGAACTCCTCGGCTAAAACAACTTCAGTTTTTAAGGTATTGTCCAAAGAGGTTTTGTCTTGCAATGGTGGTCTTCTGTCTTATGGAGAAACATTGACTTTTCTGAGGAAAATATAATAGAATAAACTTTATTATCATTGCAAAATAGCATTGTATAATGCAATGAAATTTGGTACAAAAGTATGTACTCTATGTTTTTTTTTTCTCTTTATTCCAACAGGGATTTTCCAACAAACACTGTAATACATGCCTGTTTCTAGATGATCAATAATAATTTCTTTAAAGTGCAGTTCAGTTAGTGTCTTTGCTTTGATTTCTGTGTTGATCCTTGAACATCTGCGACATTGCTGTAAAGCAGGAGAAAGTCACTTTGTAGTTTACTTGACGTTTCGATGAAAACATATTCAGTTACGTTATCAAAGCTGAGTGAATTAAAATATATGGACTTGGAAACCTTCACCCACTGCTGTTTAAGTGTCATAGTAACACAGACCTGCTACAGTGAAGAAAATCTCTGTACTAATAAAATGCAGCTGTTAGAAAATTATTAATTTTGTTTTGGTGAGGCTGTGTTAGACCTGGAAAAGTAACGATATGTGCAAATAAAACCAGCAAAGAAAAGCAACCGGACTCAATTAGTCTTATTTTATACCACGATCGTGTCATGCAATTATACAGAGAATTTGTCGTAGCTTTTATTCAAAGATTGATGCAGAAACAGATTTTAAAAGTGCAAATTCTCCCCATAAACATCTTAACTCAGAAGTCTGACTGGCTTTGTCACATCACAGCTGCATTTCCAATTAAAATATCAGCTTAATCTGACTTTACCTGGTATTGCTATTTTATCATTCCATTACTTACAATCTTCTGTGATATTCCAAGTGAGATCATGAGGTTCTAAACATTAACATGAAACCATGCAAATCACAAATTGTTAAATCCAGAATTATTGCTGCATTAGTGAAGTTATAATTAGCTAAGTCACTGAGTTATAATATATTTTCTTTTTTTTTTCTCCCACTTTGTCGTTATTGGTTTTTAAAGATATTAAGAATCAAAAACAGGGAGGCAAAAACAAGAACCAAACAAATACAAATACAAAAATAAATAAATAAATAATAATAATAATAATAAATAAAGAAATAAAATAATAATAACATAGTCTTGTGGGTGAACACCTTAATAAACTTCCCCTTTCGCTGTATACAAAAAAAAGATTAATTAAAAAAAAAAAAAGAACCAGTTTCCTTATGTTTTCTCTAGATAAATGGTTTATAGATGAAAAAAAATGTCATCATGTAAGGAAAGTTTGGAGTTGACATTATTTTTTTAATAAATATTTAGATTATTATCTTAGTGGTCCGGCCCACTTCAGACTAAATTGAACTGAATTTGGCCCCTGAACTGAGATGAGTTTGACACCCCTGGCCTAGAGGGTTGGACAGTTTGTGACCTGAAGGGTTACTGGTGTGATTCCAGGAATAGCTATGGGCTGATGTGCCCTTCAGCAAGGCACCTCTCCCCATAGTTGCTCCCTGGGCACCTGATATGGCAAACCCATTGCTCCCAGTCTGTGGCGTGTTCTGGTGATGGGTTAAAAGCAGATGTCACATTTTGGCGTGGGGTGTATGTACAGTGTACTGGCAATAAAAAGAATGTTCTCTTCAGCTGTCACTTAAAAATAATAATATTGTGAAAAAAAAAGCTAACATTTCCTTCCACTGCGGCCTGCACAGTCCATCCCACTCCCTGCCTCGGTACAACGCCCCTGACTGTACGAACTCCATCCGTAGGATCACTGTAAGCACGTAGACATAGAGCACATAGCTGTTATTTCTCACTCTGTGGGTCTGTCACGGCTCCAGCTGTGATTCTCTTTAAGTAAAACACAGGCTACATCTCATCAGTACGTGCCTCCATATCTTATAAATCATACTCCTGAAGGCTCTGGCCATGTGAGCTGTGACAAACGAATTCTGCTTTGCGCCTCATATGAGCTTCGTGTTGAGAAAATATTTACTGTGCATGTAAAGTACGTCCAGGGGGTGGCAAGCTCATGTCCACTGAAGGTTAGCAACGGCGGACATCTGGTGAAATTGTAGCCCACAGCTGTCGCCAGCCTGACATCTCCTTGCTCTCAAATTTATCTCCCGCCACTGGGGCATCTGCGTACGACATGCCAGCCATATCAAGGACATATTTGTGAACTTTGAGGAGGTTGTTGGGGACACGGTGGCCCTGGGCTGCTGGGTGGAGGGAGTCAGGGTGCCATCACATTCTTCTCTCCTGTGCCGGAGGTCAGGCTGGGGGACAGTAACAGGGGGGCGGTCTTTAAGCACGGCTCAGACTGACATCTTAACCTCACTCATAAAGCGCTCCACTTGCAGAGGAAACAGACCCTCAAGGCAGAAATGGCCACTGTTCAGCCCAATGTGATTAACATTCTTAAAGGATAATAACACTCTTTTGACATGTGGCTCATCTGTGGTTTGTTTTTAACTTGGTAAACAGTTTGGCATCGGGTTCTGGCATAGCAATTCGGAATATTTATTGAAGTGAACGATGCCAAAAATATGTCTTATAAACCTCTGAAAATATATCAAACCTAATAAACATATTTGTATTTAACACTATGATAGATGGAGGAAAACAGCAAAAACTTTTTAACTCCAATTGTTCTAAAAATACTATTCTAGTAACCTAGCGCTGTTTAACTGAATAAAATGCTACTCACAACTGATCAAAAATATTTTACTCTTCATTTAACCCATAAAGACTCAAACATCCACTGGCAGACAAAACCATCTACTGGTTATTAAACATTTAATACCTGTTAATCCACTAATACTATCAATTCATGTAAATAAATGGTGTAAAATGCAGTTTTTCATCTTTTCATGGTCATCAGATATGACCCATTTCGATGCTCAGAAGTTCCCTAGTTACCATGGAAACACAGTCATCTTCTACATCATTGATTCACCAGTAAAACTGATGGAGTTGAATCAATGACAGTGGATGGGCACACTGGGTTTACGTTCAGTTAATGATAAATTTTGTTGGAAAAAGTTACATTTTCTTCATTTTTCTGTGTTTCTGATATTATGACAATTAACCTTAATATGAGCTTTTATGAACATCTACATGACCAGTAAATTAAACATGGGAAAATACCAGATTTTTATTGTACAAATGCAAAATACAGAGGATAATACAATAAATATAAAAATATATATATAAAATAAAAATAAAAAATTATGATAATCACTTAAGAAAGGATAAGAGAAAAATACATTCTGGAACTGCCACAAGTCACACTGGGTCTTTATGGGTTAATATTAATAATCAGCGGATTTATTTCTTAAAGCAGGAATTATAAACCTTTTTGACATAAATTAGAGAGAGATTTTTTCAAAGACCTGGACACATTCATCATAAGGATGAAAGTTAATGATACTTTTCAAGATGTCAGTGAAATTTTTAAAAACTTTTTCATAATTTTTTATTATTTTATTATTCACACACACACACACACACACACACACACACACACACACACACACACACACACACACACACACACACACAC
>JAPSES010000258.1:15697609-15717111 GCA_029822895.1 Maxillicosta whitleyi
CCAGGCACAGGGGGAGAAAAGGGAGGACAATACCATACCATGCCCCCCCCCCCCTTTCTTTTATTTCGTTTTTTAACTATTGCCATAAGAATGTTTGCTTCACAAGGAACTAATAATCGTATTTGTTTTTTGTATTGATTTACTTTTCATCCAAAAAAAAACAAAGGTTAATTCTAAATGGACTGCACTTATATAGTGATTTTCTACACTTTCATGGTGCTCACACACACACACACACACACACCAGTCAACAGCTGCCGCCATGCACACCACTACCAGACCCTACTGTTCAGTATCTTGTCCAACACTTCAACATGTGAACAGTCAGAGCCCGGATTCAAACTACCGACCCTACAGCCATAAATAATATCAGATCCTCATGCCCATCTCCCCCTCCTGATTTCATGATGTGCTTTGGTCCCATTGCCAGAGCCCCTACCCATAGTAAATAAACTTCCATTCCACATGTAAAATTACATTTTATTTGTATTTGTGTATGAATGACCTGCATGAAATCTATTGTAAACAGATTATTGATCCACATCTGCAGTGTTTGCGGCATTGAAGTGGGACCAAAGTGATATTTTTTTCATGAGGCCCCAAATACCTGGTGCCCCCCCAGTCTGTATGTTCTCTATCACATTGATAGTTGCTGAAGAAATGAGAAACTCCTCACTGCATTAGTTAAAGAACTTGTTGCAGCTTAAACATATGCATTAATAACTGCAGTAATATGTCAATGGAAGGATTTAATCTATTCCCGTAGTTAAATCAAATTGCCACCTTTTTAAAAAATTTTTTTGGTCCACAAAGTGCACGATATGTAGCTTCCAAACACTAGTCTATGCATTTCTGAAAGTGTTTGAGTGCGTTCGTCAGTGTTTTATAAGCAAATATGCACTGAGGGGCAGATTTGTCCTTTTTCATCTCCTTTAGCAGCCAAACTAAACAGACTTTTATGGATGTTTCTCTTCCTTGTCACATGTGAGCACTAGTGTCAGTCCAAAGAACCACAAACTGCCAGTTGATCAGTTTGATGTTCTGCTGGCGGAAAATAATTGGACTGAAGCACAAGCCATATTATCTAGCCCGAGGCACTAACTTACCTCTGCAGAAAGGAATGCAATCATTAGCTTTAAAGTCATTTATCTTGCGAATCCATGTGCTCCTCCTTGGTAAAGCAGTGATGTAGAAGCCTACAGTTATGACTGAAGAACAAAATGGGAAGAAAATGGTTCAATCACTCAGCAAAATGAAGTGCTTTAGTTTTATTTATGATACTGTAAAACTGCACTGCCCTTTCTAGGTCAGTTTCTGTGTTAGTGAGTTAGATTAAAGTCTGAATGAAAACATGTAAAGTCATTAGAAAACTGTTCTTTATTAAACTTTTTTGTCTTCATTTGTGCTTTCTCTTGTTTTTAACCTTGTTTCATGCTTGTCTACACTGTTTCTAGAGACTCGACTTGTTATGTTTTGTGTTGAGCAGATAGAGGATACTTCAGTTCCACAATACAAGATAATGTTGCTTAAACAGGGGAATGGGCCAAATTCCTCACTGGGTTTCTTTTTCTGTGATAAGAATGAAACCGAAAACACTATTTCATTTTTTATATGCAGTCTTTGTTCTTATTTTCTCTGATCAGATGTTGGATTTGCACTTTTTCTATTGGGTTTGTCCTACATTTTATTTATTCTGACTGCTGAGAAAGACACATTTAATTTGATTGTTACTCATTGTGTTGTAACAATGAAATATTATTCTTTTCCTTTCTATAATACATACTGTTAATATTCTGTCTATTCATATTTTATGTTTATTTTATTATATTGCACTTTTAGTATTACTTTTTTTGTAAAATTTATATTATATTTTCTTATTTTAGGTTTCCGTTTTTATAACGTTACATTCACTCTATTCTTATTTTCTGATGTAGTTTTTTTTTTAAAATTCATATTATTGCACTGACTGGGTGAAGCACTTGTAATTTCAGTGCACAAACAATGACAATAAAGGCTATTCTATTCTTTTCTATTCGCTCATGGAATGTAGTACTGAAAAAAACACAGAAACCTACTACTCCAGAACAATATATATAATTAATTTTTTCATACCAGGATTCATTGGGTTTTTGGAGTTTTAAACATTCACCTATTGTCATTGTGTAACAGCCTGTATTTCTCTTTTTTAATACTATTATGAGTAAAACATATGCATGCCACTGGTACCTAAACAGGGACTGTAATGTAGAGGAGTGTAATATACTTGTAACTACATATAAAAAGTGATTTTCAGTTTTGCTACAACTAATGAGCAGAAAATGAACAAGACCTCAGCATGCATTTTAAAACATACTGGAGAGTAAAATGTTTTACAGTGTACATTTTTTACTTTAGTGGATATCACCACTGAAACGTCCTCTGTACATGTTTAGAGTTTTAAAAAGCTCTAAAGTATCACTATGTACTTTTTCCTTATTTGCATTAAACTTCTGTACCGGTGTCTGAAACCATCTGCTGTGTCTCAGAAGTGATTCACAGGTAAAAACTGTATGCAATGTTAAGTGCAATAAGAGTTATTATTCAGTTTGAGTACCTCGAGGGCTCAACATAATGATCCCTAATGCAAAAAGAAGAGCATCTAAGGACGCACATGAGCTGCACAAAAACACACCTATGTTTCCTCCTGCACGCACATCTGCACATACACAATAGTACATATTTATCCTACATCCTAACATTAAAAGCTGCTCATATCACATTTAAAGGTTTATACATATGCCAAGTGAAATAATTGGGTTAGGTTTCATAAAAAAAAAAAAAGAAAGAATGGCACTCTACAGATTCATAATTCATGACACAACACGCAGGCTGCATCATCTGAATAATCACAAACATTAGACCTAAAGAGTTCCGTCATTATTTCAAACTATTTGTGACATGACAGCGTTAGAACCTTTATACTCGTGCTACTACTGGATGTTTTTGTAAACTACAGGACCTGCTACCAGGATAAAACCTGGTAGTTATTAGAGAACAATTACAGGTAGATGTGTAATCCATGGAAACCAAACAAGAATAAATAGACTTCAGGACGCAGAGTTGGACATTCTTTGAACAGTGTTTCCCTAAACGACCCAAATGTAAAACTGTGGAAATGTTCTTGAGGGGCTGAACTCCACAACGTTATAAACGCTCATTTATCTGGCAGTTAATCCTCTTTTCTGAACATCTTTTACAACTTGAAGAGCAGAAATATGGATGAGGTGCTTTTGCTCGGGGCCAGAGCAGTGCTTGATCCAGGATTAGAGACACGTCCTCATTCTGGGAGGAAACATGTTAACCCCTTCAAACCCCAGGGTTATGATACATGATACTAAAGGTGCTGAACTAAAACATATACTTTACCTTGTGGAGTAACAGCTGCAAGTATTCCAGGGACATTCACTACTTAACCTTGTTTCCTGAAACCTGAAACAGATTGGATTCACTTGTATTTGTCACCTTTAAGGGCTGGTGTTATTTGTGAGAAAAACACTATTTTATCTTGTCAGCTGTGTGATATTAACCAGAAGATACACAAATTGTGGTTTTGCTCGGAGGTCAAAAGTCTAAGTTTACCAGAAAATGGTAAAATAAGTGAAGCCATGTTGTGATTTGTTGAACACTGCTGTAATGCCACAAGTTTGCCATTTTCAAGGTGACATTTGCCAAGCTAATGCTACCGCTAACTTACTGGCAGCAGAGACCATAATGCTAGGCTACTTTAGCTAGTTGCTAAATGCTAACATGTCAGCTTTGCACAATGTAGAAACATAGCCATTTACATTAGCAGATAATTTGCATGTTAGTTGACAGACATTTTAATCCAGTTCTCCAGTGGTTCCCAAACTTTCTCAGCCCCTCCAAAGATCCCTCAGGACTTCATTGTCATTCATGTTTTTTTTTTCTACATTTTTCTCTTTTGATGTCGTTTACATAATGTCCTTGAGGTTATTTTTGCTGGACCTTTCCCATTGCATTTTTTATTTGGAGGTTTGGTGACAACATTTCTAAACACTCAACCATAATCTTTCAATTAGATAAAATCATATCATTTTTTTTTTTTAAGTCTATGACTAACTATAAATTACAGTTGAGCCTTTGGGAAGGCAGTTGTAAATTACTTATGCTAACATGAGCTAATGTAGCTAAATTATGCTAAGAAACTTAATAAGTGGTAACTTTAAAGAAATATATACAAAATAAAATGATGGCTGATGGTCCTCTTATTGTATCTTCATAATTGCAACTGTGAGAGTTATCTAACAGGAAATTAGATTTATGCATATTGCAACTATAATCTATATAAGAAAGTCAGAATTTTCTTGAATGTGACACCAATGTTCATATGGGACTGAATAGAGAAACAAAGTCCTGACCCTTCTGGTTTCAAACTAGCAAAAAACCAAGGTAACAATTTTCTGTGTGTGTGTGTGTGGGGGGGGGGGGGGTCCCACAGGGAACATCAGACACGTTAGGACTCCACCTCTATACAATTTAGTGTTGAAAGGTCAAAGGTCAAGGTAATTGTGACCTCAAAAACTAAGTAATTGAGAGAAGTTTATGATGCACAAATAGTGGCCACGCCTGACTGAACTTGAACTGAGTCTTGTTCAATAAGCAGAACCTGCAAAATGAGTGTTAGAAAGCTAGTGATTAGTCAACACACCGAAGTTCTGACTTTAAATAACTTTTATTAATAACTTTAAGCCTTACTATCACTTAAATGAGTTGTACAAAATTCCCATTCATTTACATTTGGCATGAATGCTGAAATGATCTTATGCATTTGGTGTCCTATTTATTTCTGCTTTAAAGTTGGACAGTTTACTCATATGTTATTTGACCTGCTTTTGTAGCCAACCAAGTGGAAAAGTATATTTACATGACAGAAATGCAGCTTAAAGGAATCAACTCTTTAAAAAAAGGAAAAGAAATATACAAACCTATATTTTGTTGTTTGTGACAGGCTGTCATGACAAACACATGACACCAAACAAGGCACCAGGCACACAGTAAATGCACAAATCAAAGGGGAAATTCCAGCACTGTATGCACTGTAAAAATACACTGTGAAGCATAAAACTAAAGTGACAAATGTGCCCCCATGCTCCAGTGAATCTCTAAGGGGCTGAAAGGCATGGGAATGAGCTTTTAACAGAGACGCTGGGGAGGAAGAAAGGCGTCCCATTGCGAAAGAGTTGAATTACCATATCAGTGAGGAGCAAATACAAAGCTCCTTGAGTGCAGCAGGGGATCCGTCATCCAGTGAAGAGCGGTGTTGAAATGTGGATATTTCTGAGCACTCATACACCACATACTGGTAATAAGCAGTGGAGGGAATCTCACACAACACATCCTGAGAGTCCCGCTTCACTGTGAAATAAAAGAAAAGCTGAATCTGACAAATCACCTCTCAATTCAACTCCCTGTAAATAAACTTATCGACAAACATCTTGTCAAAACAACGACAAAAATCATCGAAAAACATAGAAGTTAGAAGCCTATGTTTCCCCGAGCCATGCAGTAGCCTAGTTTGTTCTGGTTTCCTAAGAAGGACATGAGGCCCACATATGCGTCGATATGGATGTTCTGATTCAGGACCAGGACTCCGTTGGCCTTCCCCGGAACTGGCTTCATGGCGTGGGCTCTTTGTGCTGCGTCTTTGAGCTGTTCACGAAACATCTGGACCTGTTCAACAAATACGACAAAAACACAATTTACAGATCTTCTTTAGGGTGTGGCATACGTGCCCAGATACCTGCCTTGCTTTTTCCTTGGTAAAACATTTAGTGTATTATTCAGTTGCACCTGCAAAAACAGGAAATGTTGTCATTGCATGGTTCTGATAATGTCAAACCATGCCTCAGGATGACCTATACTGGCACAATTTACTTCCAAATAAAAGACAGACACTTCATAGCAATGATGGTGTCTTCTACCTTTTTTTTTTTTTTTAAATGATCAAACTTCCAGGGAATCAAGGATGACGTCATTGCACACACATCAAAATGTACCTGACTCCAAAATGAGTAAATGTCCGTAGACCCCATGTTAAAATGCCCAACTTCACAACACAATTTAACTAATTCATAGCCTTGTACAATAAACAGTTTCAGTCCATGTATGTAATTTCTCAGTTCATAACAACTGTGAGTAAATTCTTATCCCACCTTCTTTAAATTATTAAATAAGGCTCAATGGATAAGTAAGGATGTGGCTACCGTGAATGTGTGGACTGTGACTGAGATGGACTTTCCTGACTCCTCTTTACAGCATAAAACACATTCCCAGTATACTATAATTTTTCCTATTGCAATTTTATCTTGATAATCACTACGGCAGCTGAGTAAATATATCAGTCTACATATAATAATAATCCAAGAACCAGAGAAAGATGCAAAAAACATAAAGTACTGTTTGTTATAAATTACAATCTATTACAATGCTCAGTGTTGAGAGAGAACTATAACTGCATATGAGGGTTGTAAAGATAACTAAACTAATGAATAAAAATAAAGTGAGGCCACCGTCTGTGAGGTGTTCCTTCTATTCATCCATTTCATTCACAGCTATTGGATGAAACTATGGGCAGGTCTACAAAGGTCCCAATGTGTCTAATTTATTTCACAATCTAGAATTTTGTGTGTGAAGTCGAACCATGGTTTTTGGGTAATTTACAAAGATTGCTTGTGCAAATTACAACACGAGCAAAGTAATGTTTTTTTTTTTTTTTTTTCAATTATTTTTTCAATCATTCCAAAAATGTTTACACGACAATGAAAAATACATTGATGTATGATTTGATCAATCACTTTGCGTGTGCTAACTATATATTTACATTTTCTCCTCCCACCACACACACAGTTGTGTGTAAATGCCCCATTTTTTATATTCATTGTGACACTAACTGGATACAGACACATTATTTTGCACCTTTGATAGACATAACCCTTAGTGCGCACTGTTAGTAAATCAGTTTGTACTTTTTTTTGTATGTGCAATGTGCACACATTTTAATACACACTAACTTTTAGTAGGTCTGGCCCTGAATATACTAAGATCAGCTCCTACGAGAAAATTCCATCATAAGTTTAACGGCAACATACGAGTACCTGCAATTACATCCACGAGTCAATGTTATGACAATGTTTGTTGTAATTATGGTCTGTTTTTTTTACTATGTTGGTATTAGGTTGGCACGCTTTACATGTCAAACATGGATGCTTCTGTTTACAAAAAAAACAACAACAAAAAAACACCATAACTGACAGAAGTGGGTGACATCTTTAGCTCCACCCATCTTTCAGTTTTTGGTCTTTTAACGTAAGACTGTGATGTGGAAGAACCAGAAATAATCACTTCACTAGTATCAATGAATAAGACTCTGTTCTGTGAAGCTCTATTGGTGGAACATGTTTGTACCAGCTGTGTTATGTTAACTTCGCATATTTTACAGGGGTCAGATAGACTTGGGTGTTGTATTATGGTTTATAGTGACTCCCATCTGCTCAGAGGGTGGTGATATGTGGTGCTGTGACCCAATGCCCTGTTGAAATTCCAGAGTTAAAAGCAAAAATCTTGCCTTATTAATACCAACATGGGAAGTAAATGTTTAGTCTTAAACTGGTTTTATAGGTGGTTATTTCTCACCAATTGAATTTTTTGACATGCCACCCTTTGAATCCTCTTTTTTTTTAACCACTCAGTGTCTGTTTGCAGTCATTTAATCTGTAAGTCCATTATGAGTAGGGATGGGAATTGATAAGAATTGAACGATTCCATTATCATTTTTCCTTAGATCATTGCTTAGCTTAGTTGGGAAAGTATTAAAACTGAAGAGCTAAAGGCCCCTGGTTCAATCATGGGTTACAGCAGGTAATAACCCTTCATAGAAGTGTTTTGTCATGCTATTAAGCCTTAGCAGCACAGTCCATCAGCTAATGCAGTACTAAAAAAAAGGGGAAAAAAAGCCTTGTCATTCTTATGGTTTGTGAGTTTCCTGCTGTAGGAACCAACAGTGACGCCCATTATGTTTGAGTTGAAGCCCTGAGGTTTGTGGTTTCTATTGCAGTAATATATGGATGAAATCATTCACCAGCTCATCAGTTACATCATCCAAAATGGGTGGGAAAAATATAAAGGTGTGAGAAAAGGAAATAAGTTTGAATAGGCATTTGTAACCCAGGTGTTCATGTCCATTAAACGTGCCCTGAAATAGTTTAGCATAATTTGAAACTTGAGAGTCAACCAGAAAATTGTGGAGAAATGTCAGATTTGTAATTAACATACCTAATTTAGTTAAAATCAGGTATTTTTCTCCTGGTAGCAAAACTGTGACCAGTGTATTTATAATGATCTTCTGATGTAGAATCACAATCTGCAAACTAAAAATAATTCTCTAACCTTATAGAAAAGGCAACCAAAAAGGATTGTTTGTCTTTAATCTAGTCTTAAAGGCCGTGTATATTTTTTATTATCATCATCTGACTAGAAATACTGTATTTAGCTAATGACATAAATACTAGTTCACATCCTAACTGCACATACTGTATGTCTGTTACAGCTACAGTTTCAAAAATTCTAAACATGTTTTTACAGTCTAACTCAAAAATTACACAGACTAAAAACAACACAAAAATGTGCACAAAAAGAATGTGTTTTTTTTTTTTTAAAATGTAAATGCAACCAGCTCGAAATGAAATACTCTCTGTAAAATGCAGTTAAGAGGATGTCATGTTCTAAATTTTGATTAACCACCATTTAATAGTTCACTCACCCCTAAATAACACCTCTGTCTCAGTCTCTGTTCATTATAATACTTGTCCTACTTTAGGATTGGACTGTTTGTGTACATCCAATATGTTATATTTTTGTCTTCATATTTTGTACACATATTTCTTGTTATTTTATTTTAAATGCAGACGTCACCATATGCTATCATCATTTCCAAAGTAGTGGAGGATAACTGATTATCTTGAATAAAATGATTGTTTTACTACAGATCAGAAATGATGAGATAAACCTGAAGGATGTCTGATGTGAAAAATTCCAGTAAGTTCAATGACGCATGCACCCACACGATGAATCCTCACCACAAAGCTGATTCCTCTTAAATTACGTTAGTTTCTTTATGACACCAAGTACAGACTGTATCATCAACTTTATTAGGAAATGTTAACGTACTGAAGGACCTTCCAAACATCCGACTAAATAACTGACAATCCCACAACTCTGACTGAAAAAAGGTTCAGGTCACCTTAAAACCTATTTTCTCCATCTGTTTCAGAGTTTTCAGTTTTAGGTGGTGACAAGTTTTGATACCCGATTCCTAAACCTACTCCGCCTTTCCCTGGAAATGGTCCAATGAAACCTGCTGATGGTGAAGTCTGTGGATTATCTTGTTCCTGAAGTCTTCATTAACTTAATTACTTTGGTGTAGTAGCAAAATGTCACATACCTTTAAATCCTGGTAATTAAAACCACACCTATTTAATACCACTGTGGGTAAAGTGAATCTGTTAAAAAAGGGGCTGTTCATCATATTTCTTCTTTATGACATTTAAGCAACCTACAATTATCATCAGAAAGAAAAAAAAATTACAGTCCTGATATAAAGTCAAAAATGTCAGTATATTGTGCTGCAGTGAAATCTACAAGAGCTGGACACGTTCTAAAGTTATACCACTCAACATGAAGGGGGAGTACTGACTCACTATAGTGTCCAATCGCCCCCAGTCCAACATGAAAATATCCTGCACTGCCGTTTGGATTGATGCAACTGGCAAATTATAATAACAGCAGAATCATATGTTGGATTGTATCAGCCAAGGGTACACTATACTCTGCTGTAATAGAATGTGTCATTATGGTGTTGTGATTCATTCACTAGGTAGTACACTGAAATATGAGCTCATATGCTAGCATGCTAATACATATTATCTGTAATTGGCATTCTACTTTAACACACCACATCTTTATGAAACAGCGAAAAAAAAAAATTATCTTGAGAGGATGAGACATGGCCTTCTTTAAAGTTAACAGCTAACACATGGAGTGTCATTCACCGCTCCTCTTAGGGCAGTTTTTCAGGTATTGAAACCACTGACTCCTCTGCATAGAAATCAGGTTTTTGACAATAGGGACGTAACCAACCATAACAGTCATTAGTTTAGCAACAGAGTTAACTGCAACTTAGAAGGTGCAGAACAGGGTTGCATCAGTTGGTTAGTGGATTCATTTGAATTTGAAGTCACACAATAACAGAAACTAAATCACTATCGCCTAGTAACTCTAGTGAAATGTGTGAGTTAGATTCACTCCCTGTTATTCCACTTTTCCACAGCATTTCTTCAATACCAAGGCTGACCGAATACCACCAGCTGCTATTTTTCACCTTCACTGTTCCAAATGAGACAAAGTGTTACCAAGTGTGAGATAAAATCAATCATGAAGATCATATATTGGTAGATCCATAATAATACTATACTATAATAGTACTATACTGATAAACTGACCAGAGATTTGAAGTCTAAACAACTATATTCTCTCATCATAATAAGTTTCTTTCGGCTTTTCCCTTCAGGGGTCGCCTCAGCGAATCAGCTTCGCATATTGTTTTGGCACAAGTTTTTTTTTAAGTCAGATGCCCTTCCTGACACAACCTTCCGTATTTATCCAGTTGGGCCTGGCACAATGGAGCACTGCTCCCTTGTGGTTACAGGTATGTATAGTGTAAAGGGTCTTACTCAAGGACCCATCTGAGGATCAAACTGGCCATTTTCTGCACCAAAATCAGTGGTGCAAACCACTAAGATACCCAGTCACTCATTCTCTCACCTTACCATAATGTTTTACTTTGAAATTTGTGACCTGAGGTTTTATGTGTGTTCTTCCACCATTTTTGTCTTATCTGTAACAGCAGTTATACTAATCTTGTGCAATATTTTGCTATTGTAGAATTCTGTCATGTCTCTCTGATGAATAGCCACACTGATGAAGAAATCCACCTGCAGTGTAAATGTAACAGACTGCTATCAATACGAGTGGGAGGAATGGGTACAAAGGGCTATCGACCATAATCCATACATATTGACCTGTTTTATTGGTATGTCTTCCTGGTAACATGCTGCTCCCCTCTGCTAATATGAGTGCTTCTTTTCTAAATATTAAAAAATAAAAATACAACCTATACAAAAAAGTCAATTGGTTTGTTAGAATTAATTAACTTACATCACAGAGAGCAGCAAACATGTCACTGACATTCCTCACAGGATGGTAAGTGAAGGTGATGAAAGGCAAGTCAGTGGTGAAGGGATTCCACCTGGAGGTGAAGGTAGGCTCTCTCAGACGGTCCCAGTAGACTCGCACCCCCTCCCCTTCTCTCCTAAACACATTAACACAAACATCGAAGCACTTGACACGACTCAAGATTCCAGAGTTCATCTTGTCATCAGATCAGTTACATCATTCACTACTTTCTACAAACAACCTTTTGTTTTCTATTGACAGTTGTACAGGAAGTGTTGAATATAAATACTTTCTTCCCCTCTGGCCACATCCAGAACAGCCACATTGTTAAAGCATTTAAAACTGACAATTTTGCACACATAATTGATTTTGCCTATGGCTTTTTAATCACTGGTAACATGCTGTATGGGGAAAGATTAATCAAACATAATGATGCTAAAAATGCACAGAGAAATGCATTTTGTTTGCATGAATAAAAACTCAAACTGATGTTTTTCTCTTTATGTTAACATAAGTTCACTGCGTTTCCCTATGGCAGGGACAGGACATGTCAGTATCATGGTAATAATGTTCAGATAATGAAAAATGGCACATATCTGTCAGGGCATATAATGGATGTGAGGGGAATCTACTGTTTACCAGGCTTAAAGGTGAGCTACAGTGCATTCATCATATTATCTGTCTTCTACTTCACTTTCTTTCGTTATTTTAAAGCAAATACCAGGGTTTTAATGAAAATGCCCCCAAGTCATATCTTTTCTCAGCTAATGAAACCTCAGAAGGCTCAGAGCAAACAGACCTCCACTCGCAGATCTCTTCATTGATGCTGATGTGCAGATCTTTACAATTCTATATTTACTGTTTGTCCATCAAATGTGTTCTAATACTTGTGATATCTCCAGGTATTGCTGTTACTGAACAAAAGGTTCAGGGTCAAGGACAGTTCAGAACATCACCTTCTGTATCACTTTTGAAGGCAACACTACTTTAACAGCACAGTATGCATCTGCACTGGAACTGAGATGTTTGAAAGAAGTTTCTTGGATATGAAGTTAGAAAATAAACACCCACATAATGTTCCACTTACCTTTTAGACATGAACATGATATAGACTAAACACTGGAAAATATTTGCTTTGTTGACCAAAGCTGACCACTGATGGTACAGGCTGAAGTTTATCTGTCATTTTTACTACTGTATGCATGTAAAATGTTTGCATCAGTTTAGAGCCGTCATCATTAATTAGTTAGTTCATTGAACAGATAGAACCATTTTAATATCAGTTAGTTACTTTTGACATAAGGCTCATTTATGCTAGCTTTACGTGCTTAAATAGGTACATCTGGTTCTAATGTTGTCATGAGTCACTGCATATGTAGTGGTAGTTATTCACTAACTCACACAGCTGCTCTTTGAAAAGTTCAACTATTTTTGGAAATTATTCTCTTCAAATCTTAACACTGCCTCCATGTTTGCCGGTGGTACTGCTCAGTATTCGCCGTCTAGGGGACACATCCGCAAACTCCTGAAAAACGCACAGAGTTACACACAGAATGTACGCAGAGGACAGAGAACACTCGGTCTGTATCTGTCTGTGTCTTTAACATAGAGTATAAATGAGCCCTTAGCCAATGTCTTATGTCCATTTCACCCAATTTTTATTTATTTGTCTTGCTTCTTTCCTTTTAAACCCTTTTGTATCAATGTTTTCTATGTCAGGTTATTGATACTATTTTATAAACACCACAAATACACACCCCAGCATTCCTATTCTAGGGAATTTAGTTCTTAATTTTGGATTGTAAAAATGATAATTTTGGTATTGTTGAGAGAAGACCAATCATCCTGATCTGTATTGTCAGTCATGGAGACATCCCTGTGAGATATAATGGTGGGTTTTTTTTTGTTTGTTTGTTTGTTTTGATGAATGGATGAGAATGGTGAATTGCTGTGTGAATAAATATGTAAACCATGAAAATACCAATAAAAAGAAGCCCATAGGCAGACAAAAGTAGTCATTGTGAGGACATTCTGCATTCCTCACATCATGTATAGGAGCTTTTCTACAGATTGGTGCACACTACACTACCTAACCACAAATAAGTAATACGGTATTTTGTTGGACCATCTTTATGTCACACAATGCTTATTCAGTGTCGCAACAGATACCACAAAAGAAGATCTAATTCAAATGAATGGAGTCGGACCACTTGGTAAAGTCTTCTCCATCACATCCCAAAGATTCTCAGTGGGATTCAAGGCAGGACTTTTGGCCGCTCCATGTGTGAAAATTACATCTCATACTTCCTTGAAACAGTCATTCACATTTTAACCTCTTTAATCCTGGCATTGTCCAAATTTTAGGCGTCCTACCAAATTGATGGTGTTCAGTGTACTAATTATTTGATACTTATTTGCTAAGTTTTCTAAAAGATGATCATCTATCATCTATTCAGATCCTAAATCATATGTGAGATAGCAGTAACTACTATATTTATGGTGAACGTTTAGTAAAATCAGTTCATTAAAATTTTTTTTTCATACTGAATTATCATGTTTCTGATGCAGGCTAGCTCATTCAAAGAGGGCAGGTTTGAGTGCATGAGCTCTACATGTTTAGTCAGACTTATGCTCGTGTCTCCCATATCTACAGAATGAATAGACAGGTTGCATCATGTCAATTAACACAATTACACGTGTCTGAAAATTAATCTCGAACCTGGACTGCATAACCACCAAAATGTCCATTTCCTGCTACACATTTTAAAGATAATTTAAAAACCATTGCGAAAAAATATTTTTTTTGGTGCAAAACTGTTTAGAATTGTGCTAGCTTAATGTGTTGAGTAGCATCACGGCGAGGTCAAGATTATCTAAACATTTTTCACTCTGAATATTCACAACTATTCCTTGTGCACATGCAGCCAAAGACACGAGTTTCATTAGTGACATAAAAATTTTACATAATGACTTTAAAAATATTTTGTGTTATAGCAAAGATTATTTTGGATATGAATACAAAACTGAAGGATCTTAGCTAACATTTAAGATTTGCACCAATGAATGCTTTCAGTTTTATTTGGTGGTGGAACCGCACTTTGCACCAAATGTATAGAATGGACCATAAAAGGCTGAGATGACTAGAATGAAGATAAGTTGACAAAAGTCTGTTTTTATATATAAGACACAATAATGGACTTATAAACAAGGATCTTGCATGCATCTTTTATACTTTTGCTGTTATGAAGATTCAACCTTAATAACAAGTTGAGTCTTGTTGCAAGTGTTGAAGATACACTTCTCTGTAATATGATGACGAGTCCATTATTCAAGCATTCATGCACCTTAATAAGCCTGGGCACTAACTCTAAATAAAAGGGGAATAAGATCTTACAGAATAAAGTACTTTTTAAGTCACATATCTTTGTAAATACTCAATTATTGGAACAGACCTGAATCTAAGATCTGTTGATAATGAAGGTGAGACATTTCAGACTCATGATTATTTATCCCTGTTGTTTTCCTGCTGATCATTTCCTACTTTAACTTAACGACAACTACTGGATAAAACCAAAACAGTTGGTTCAAAACAGTAGCCTGAAAAACCTGCAGTGACAGGTTAGACTCTTCAGTGCAACATAATTGCATTTGTAGCAGAACAACAACAAAGAATATAGTTACAGGATCATATTTATCTGGCAAATAGTCAAAGGAAAGATTGAGGTCAATTATTTTTTGATAAAAACAATCAATATTTCAACAGCAGCACTGGAAGAAATGTATCGTTTGCAGATTTTTTTTTTTTCTAGAATCTGTTTTTCAATATGCATGTAGTGATTGTTGCTTTTCATGGAAAATTGCAGAAATCGGTAAGAAAAATATCTTCCCATCAAACACTCACACACATCGACTTCGGAGTTAATATCAGACATGCCGATCAGAATTTCATCATTTCTCCAGGCACCCTTCCATTCATGTCTTTGCATTTGGCACTGAATACACAAACATCTGGGTTTTCAACAGACAACCTGCAAAACAAACCAACAGATAAAACTGTGCTCATAAAATGTAGCTTATTATGGTAATAAATAAAGAAAACCCTGTTGTGTTTTACAGTTTTGTCAACAACTGTAACTACCAATGGTGGAATTAGTGGTCAGAGTTTGTGGAATATAGCTAAAAATGTAATTGTGCAAAGTCTTATCGTTGTCGGGTTAAAAAAGGCAACAAAGAAGACAAATAAATCAGGCTGCATGTGATTTCCCAACAGTGTTCTGATTTCCTTAATGATCTGTCATGCTGATGTGCTCACTTTACCACACACACCTTGTGCAAGAGCATTTCCTGCCAAGCAGATTTAAACACCTGAGGCTAAACAATAGCTGCTGATATGTCACGGTCCCAGGGAGGGGCGGCATCATAATGCAATCATCTCACCCTGTTTACACAAGTGCTTTCAAAATGACAATGCTGCTGCTGAACATTTTGTGCCTCCTCTGGAGTGAGGTTTGTGCACCGGGGAAAAAAGGGGGCGGAAAGAAAAACTTGAGTGCGGTACAAAAGCAAAGCCCGGGCTAAAAGACTGATTATATTTCAGCAAAAGCAAGTGAGGATGGGGGAGGTTACATTTGTACACATTAGCCTTTGTAAGAGCACACAGCCATTGCCCTAGTATAAATGGGGATATAAAAAAGCTTTGGAGAATTCCACAGGTAAGCTATCACTGGGAGAAGGACCAGCCCAAACAGGCAGAGCAGGGCTGGGCTTTCCAGCCAGAGGCCTTGGAAGTCTTTTTGTGGCAGAGCTGGGGGTTTGGACTTTCACTGCATCTCAACTCCACAGTCACGAAAATAGGGGAACGGCAAAAGCAGGCTAAACCTGCATGAAGCCATTCATAAAGTTTTAAAGGAGTGATATTTAGCTTTTTTAAATGGAATTATGCATTTTCAAACATTCCCCTGTGGTCTATATAAACTGTAAATGTTCTGCTTTGGTCTGAATTCTTCATTAATTCAACTCCACAGGTTCATCTTCAACCCTATTTCTGACTAATGACACCAGAACAGTTGTTTTAAGCACTTTCCCTTTAAATGCAAATGAGCCACTTCAGGCCCCACCCCCTCCAGGTGTTGGCTGTGCTGTTCTGTCCTGTTCATCAAACAACTGAACATTTTAGGAAATTGGCTCAAAGTTTGGACATATTCTCAGTTTTTGCTCCAACCGCTGCTGCTGATAAATAATTATGTCATACTCAGAGAAATGTTCGTTAGAAGACTTGACCTTATATGTGCAAATGTCATGATGTAACTAGTTATTATTAAGCAGGAATTAAATCAGGTTGTACAAGTCTACATGATTTTTGCCAAAATGAATATGCAGATAGTTTTGCAGCACCTGAATGGTTTGAATTCAAATTTGTCAAAATATTAGGGTCCAAATGCACAAATAAAGGAAACAAACACTAATAAAAGTGGGTTTAGCAAAATATGAGGCTTTTAAGGTGCAGGAAAATAAACAGCATCCATTTAACTTTTTAACCTTAACCAGGCTTATTAATAATATAATAATAATAATAATAATAATAATAAGCCAGAGTGAGAAAAAAATTAGACTTCATTTGATAAAGAACATCTTCTAGTTACTGCTTTGAGTGTGTGTCTAAAGCACACCCTAATCTACTTCAATTCAAACGTGGTTCAAATGTATTCAATGCACAGAAAAGGCTGCTGGATCTGAGACAGGTTCAGATAGTTATACATGTGAATCATACTGGCTAAAAAATAATGGGGAAGAGTTTGACATCCCCAAAAAATTGTGCACTGCCAATCTGAAGCCTGAAGTTTGGTATTTGCTGATGGCTGTTTACATCTTGTTTTTTGGAAAGTGATTATTACCTCCACCAAGGAAGTTATGTTTTTGCCTGGGTTTGTTTATCTGTTTGTTTGTTTGCTTGTTTGTCTGTCCGTTCGTTACTTAGCAACATAACTTAAAAAGTTATAGATGGATATTGATGAAATTTTCAGAATTAGTTGGCAATGGCACAAGGAAGAAATTATTAACTTTTGGGGGTTATCCGGAAGAAATCCTGGAATCTGGATCACTTTGAAATTTTCATTAACATGGGGGTCAATGAGGCCAAAAATTTTGTTTCTCAGTATCTCGGTTAATTATTGACTAAACCTAATGAAATTTTCAGGAAATGTTCGCTCAGAGACAAGGAACAGATGATTAAATTTTGGAGGTGATCTGGATCACTGTCTGGATCCAGGAATTTTTAAAATGATTCTCTATTACTTATCATTGGTGTTGCTGTGGTAATAACAAATGTCCACTAGATGGCGACTCATGTTTTCTCATATAGTCCATGGACTTAAGAATCTTAAAATGCTGTAAATGAGGGACTAATATTTATGTTGGTGATGGTGGTGGTGGTGGGGGTTGCACTTGGTGGAGGTCTGCGCTCTCTGAGTGCTTTTCTAGTTTAGATAATAGAGAGGAAGTGGTTAAAAATGAGGGGAGACAGTCATCAGGCAAATGCCAACTCAATATAAACAACTACAACCATGGTTAACGGTCATGTTAAACCCCTTCATGTACTTTTAGCTAAATGTTAACATTTACACTGAGGTCTGACAACTGTTAACTTTAGTGTGTTTAGATATTACACAATCATCAGTGTATTTTACTATATAATGCTGTCTGAAGCAACAGTCTTGCAACACCGGAGACTATTAAAAATATTTTCTATAGTGAAAACTCCTGTTTGTGTGTATCTGTGAGGAAAATAGTAGGTTTAGAAAACACTGATGTCCAATTTGCACATTGTTACATGTATTGAAAATGCACCTCGAACATATCACGGAGCTGCATCTGTCACCGCTTGTTACATCTGCATCCATCGACCTACATCGCAGACATGTGTGTACTTTTAGGAGATGAACTGGGATGGACAGGGTACCAGTGTTGTGATGAAATCTACTGGTTTGGTTGTGGGATTCATTTTGACAATAAAACAAGCACTTAATAGTAAATTAAGCTTATATCTTCATGACAGATTAAAGTTTCTCTGTCTGCTGCATCCAATTTGAAGTCCGCTATAAACAGTGGTTCGTCTGAGCATTTACCCCAGTTTTGTGGTTGTTTTTGCATTGTGTGGACAGAGACAAAATATAAAATGACAGTCACGTGTATAGAATTCTTTATAAAAACAGAGAAGGAAAATACCCATTTACATCTGTGTGGACACTGCAATGCAATGACAACAATTATATTTGTGTGTTTTCAACTTTACTGAGGTGATGGATGTGAAAGAGGTCCATTATATATGTTAGTAGGTAAGAGTTAGTGTTGGTACAGTTGTCATGACAACAGAAAATGTGTTGTAGATATATAAAAAGATGTTTATTTTTGCTGTAAATATGTGAATTTTAATGACAAGCAATGTAGCTGTGTACCTGTGGATGAACAAGCAACAGAACAGGGTTGAGTGAGCAATGTAGTGACAAAACAGCAATAAAACACAAAAACAACACTTCTTTGATGTGACATTCTAAAAAACACAAATTTAGACTCACACCTTTACAACAGAGCTGATAAACTAAACGGTCAGTATGTGTGTGTGTGTGTGTGTGTGAGAACAGCATAAATGGAGTTGTTCTAATATTGTTCTGCTTGTTACACTGTGCAATGAAGTTATTCCCTGAAAGTAGAATCTTAATGCCTGAAAGTTGACACTCAGGAATGTCCCAAAAACAGCAGAACTGGCAGAAAATAGAATATCCAGTCAGTGGGGAGAGTCTCTGCAGGTAAATACATCACTGCACACTGACAATTGAGCAGGATTACTATTTTGAGACCCTATATAGTGTTTGTTACCTCCGCCAAGGAGGTTATGTTTTTGCCTGCGTTTGTTTTTTGTTTGTCTGTCTGTTTGTCTTTTAGCAATATAACTCAAAAAGTTATGGATGGATTTTAATGAAATCTTCAGGATTTGTTGCCAATGGCACAAGGAAGAAATGATTAACTTTTGGGGGTGATCCGGAATATATCCTGAATTCTGGATCACTTTGAAATCTTCGTTAACATTGGGGTCAACGGGGCCAAAAATTTAGTTTCTCAGTATCTCGGTTAATTATCGACCAAACCTAATGAAATTTTCAGGAAATGTTTGCTCTGAGACAAGGAACAGATGATTAAATTTTGGAGGTGATCCA
>JAPSES010000258.1:15717211-15734201 GCA_029822895.1 Maxillicosta whitleyi
AAATAGATAAAAAACAAATGTGGGAGTAATATTGCGGGGTGTCAGTCACAATATGTGGGGAAACTGTGCTGCTTGGCAGAGGTTTGCGCTCTCTGAGTGCTTTTCTAGTTTTTTTTTGTTGTTTTTTTTAAGGTAAATGTTGCCTATTGATGTTGAAAGTCTATGAGGATCGACTCAACCTCAAGTGGTTATTCAAGGAACAGCACTTTTTAGCACTTCAACGCTGGCTAAAGCGAGGAAATGTACCCTTAATTGACCTTTCCAGTAGATTTCTATTTAATCTACAATATTTACACAAAATGCACGCAATCTTAAAAGCAACACTGTATTTTCAGCTTCAGGGCAAGTGATGAAAAATCCCTCCCTGGTCTTTCAAGCGCTTCGGACTCATAAGTCAACACGCAAGATAAATATCAAGCTCCAGTTGTCATGGCAAGTGTCCCACATTGTCTCAGAATGAACAAACAAATCTGGTCTGATTGCTCAATAGACCCTGCAGGTTTGTCAGCCATCCATAAGTGTATCCATCCCACAAACCAGTCTTAGGTTTCATTCAGCATGGACTACAGGGCTGGAAAAACAGAACAACAGGCAGCGAGTTAAACTTACTGGTGGTGCACTATTCTGCTATAATATCTGAGGATAAGTAGAGTATTTACATTATTCATTACAAGGCAGCTCTTGCAACTTCTGAAGTCTTAAACATACAGCCATGTGAGATGTCATGATGCAAAAGCTGTGATATCATCGCTGCGGGCTGTTGGCAAAGATATTTCCACTTTAAGAAAAAAAGTGTCCACAAGAGTCCGCAAGCTGAGCACCACTCCCAAGGTGTATGAATTTAGAGGATTTTTACCCCAAACATTTCCACATCTCTTGGTGTTTATTAATTTATACTGTGCAGCCAGACTCTGCTCCTGATCTCAGCTTTGTTTTTGGAATGAGTGTTTTCATTCCACTTGATTTTGCTACTACAAGTTCACTTGCAGGGAATATAAAATGCAGCTTTAGTATTTTTTGTGATTTTGTTCTAGCACTAGTAAGAGTGCAGATAAGGTCAGAGTTTGGGGGAATCTCTTACTCAAGGAAGCAGAGCGATAAACTTCAGCTTATGTAGTGAAGAACAAGTGTTGCAACTTTTGCAGCCATTCAAGAAACAAATGCAAAGTTTCTCATGTACTCTTCACCGTCTTGTCACAAAATGCCTGGGAGGCCTCATCCTGATCATCGTAAAAAGTATTCCGTTTGGGTTTTTTTTTGTTTTTTGTTTTTTTTTAACTTGTTTGGATCCCACTAGTTGTTGCCATAGCAATAGTATTTAATAACCAGACATTTTTCCACACTTTTGGTGCTTTGACAAAACCACAGAAACCTTGACAACAACTGTTTTTTCTGGAGTCTTTAGTAAATGTACAGTAAATTCAACAAATCTTCTTTTAATTACAAATCAATGCTTCATCCATCAAGAAAAAAAAAAAAGATCCTAAATATTTACAAACCATGACTGAATTTAACAAAGAGGAGCTCAATAAAAACACTATAAAATATATCACTGCATAAAACTTCACGAGCCTTTCAAACTGCCACGAAAGCATAAAACTAATTTCAGCTGCAGCAACAAACAAACTCTGAGTGTGTTCCCTCTGTGGCTCATAAACAGATAATAACAACCTTTGAATGAATGCGCTGTGAGTGACACACAAACAGCCAATCGCCAGAGAGGTGTGTTGTTCAGTTGTACCATCTTGATGTTGGTGAAAAGTCGCAAGAACAGGTGAAACGTGAGCGACGAGGCATTTGCAAGTCACACACAGCTGAGACACTTATAGTCTTCACTGGAAAACTGACAGACCTGGTTATTTACAGTGTATCCAGCTGTTTTAGTACATGTGACAGTGACATGAAGCATCAGGGAAAACTCAGTGGCATGTCGGGGGCTACTTTCCAGACCAAATATTAAAGACCAAATTACTATTGCTAATCATCTACAATATATTAAATGAAATCAATCTTTTTATTATGAAAAGTATCTTTACTGCATCAACCAGGCCTTTAGATCTGATTAATAAAAATGTATAAGAAATAAATATTTTTGGAAATTTCATTCGCTTCTGTATTTTTTAATGATCCTTCTCTAAGTGCAACTTTCAAAAAAGAGAGTTTGTAAGTTGTTGTTTTTTTTAATTAAAGTTTCTATTTATGTAATGGAAAATGTACACGCTTCATATTCATATATAACATTTTATAATGTTGATTTTCTATATTTCTTGTCTTTTCAGAAAGAAACAAAGACTATCTGTACATTTATTTTCCTGTGTATATCTTCACTGCAAATGTGCCATCAGGGAAATTTCTTTAACAAGCTCCATCTAATCTTCTAATGTGGGTCAGACATCCATTTTCTAGTGATTACTTTTTTTGCTAGCAACCAACAAAATATTCCACAGATGCTTTTTTTTTTTTTTTTTTTTTTTAAACTAAATCTTTTCCTACAGTCTGGTCGTTTACCCAAAATCACAGTTTCAAAATTTAAAGGGAATCCAGCCCCAATCACTTATCAGTACTTAATTTTATTTTCTCCCAATAAAGTGACAATTTAGGACAGTTCCAAAATAGATGATGGGCCTTATTCATTCCACATAAGCTCCAATAAGATGTGTCTGCTCTTGAACCTATCTGTGCTGATGTTCTAAAGAAGTGAACTACACATTATGCAAATTCAAAGAGTATTTACATCTTTAAACACGGTTAATAGATGTCATCTTACCACATTTTTGACTCTAAGCGCTAGTTTGGCAGCTCCACTGTGTAATAACAAAGCACCAGCTCTTTCTTAAGCCCCTGACTTTTGAGCAGCAATCAAGATCAGGATCAGGCAACATTATGACTTGTGAAACTTGTAAGGTGGAACTTGAAGTAACATATGCAAAGTGCCTTCTTATGTTAGATTACCCTCTTCACACGTGACACAGTGGATGTTTTCTAATAACTGTTAAACTTAACTCAACATCAGGCCAATAAATTTGCTGTAGATCACATTCACTTACCTCTTAATCTGCTGGTGCTACTGTTATCAAATAAATACACAGATTTTCAGTGTCTATGAAAGCCTGGTTTGCATCATTTTATGTAAATTGCTGCTGTGCAGGTACATGCTTCTATTTACTAAGAGATATAAATAATGACTTCACATTTTCAGCACTAATATGTATCGTATAACTTGCTTTTCTCTCACTGTAAGAGTTGTGACTTTGACAAGATAATCACCTAGTGAAATATCCTACATTACGCAAATTGTACTTTAAGTAACTGCAATGTGCTGAGTGCCCTCTGCTGTTGAAATGAGTTCTCTGCTTTAGTTTGTTCAGGTGTGGTCAGGAAACTGCAGGATTTGCATCTCCTACCAAGTGACTTAAAACTATCCAAAAGGCAAATTTCACACGATTCTTTTTTCCTCAAGCTGACTGCAATACTAAAACAATACTAGGAATAATTAATAATCATATATTCAACACAGTTTTTAATTATAAAACACAGTTACATCTGAGATCTGATCTGATTCAAGGTGGGAGCTAAACAAACCCTGACTCCCTCTGAAGCTGTGTTCAAAAACCTGACCATATCAAAATGAAGTTATTTCCAACCTTATAATATATATATATATATATATATATACACACACACACATTTTTTACAACAGTTACCACAGCAACGTGTAGCAAGGCTTCTTTAAACATCCACACCCAAGTCTTTCAGACAGGAATAAAAAAATTGGATGATGTGCTGGGTAATTAGTTTGTCTAGACAGTTTGGAAAGAAGGCACTTAAAACACATCTTTCCCCACGGATGCTGAATACACTAATACACTGTGCTTCTCTTCATGGGTGCACCTGGAGAATGTGCGATGAAAACAAAATCATCCTGACTAAAAATACTGACACTCCCTTAGCACTTTCTATTGGCATCATCAAGGGTTTGGGAGACTGATGGAGAGCGACAAGACACAATAAAATCCGAAGGGCAAACCTAACCAACACAGTGAGAAACATAACAAAAGAAGAAGAAAACAGTGTAGATAATAAACCAAACTACTATTTTATTACAGCAACAATATTACTGCAGTGTGGAACTGAAACAACACTGACATTTAAGGCCATTTCACTATCATGTATCCACAGCTGTAAATGTGAGGTTGTGACATGTTGCTGTTTCCTATTTACAGCGAGGATGGATTGTAACGCGTCAGTAACACACCAATGAAGAAATACGATGCTGTCGGCCATGTTGGTCTATACCAAGGGTGCACACTGACATCAAGTGGTCAAATGACAACTGTCAGCAGCAAATCAGGCTGCAGCTCCAGTCCTGTATGTTGTATAGTTACACTCAGCTGTACCATACTGATGGAGAAAACTAGTATATCTGACATCATTCAGTATGTGTAGCCCTCTTTATTTACTTTTGCTCACCAAGTATTGTTGTGTTACAGCCTTACAAAAAAAATACACACAAAGACTGCATCCATACTCAACAACCTATAGTTGTAATACAAAAAAATATACATATACAGTAGAATTATCACCTTTTGGTCATGAGTCTCCAGTAGACACTGTAGTTATTCCTGCGTGTTCAGTGCAATAACTTGTGATTCGTGTTCAAATGAGTCACATGTTATTTGTAATACATCATTTACATAGAGAAACATATGGCTGAGACTATTTTTACAGTACAGTATAGTGTTAAATATTGGCTGTCTGTCAAACATTAGGAGAATACTGTATGTTTCTGATATACGTTCAAAGACAGTTTCACAGTGAAAGGGTCTGATCTGTGTGAGTATTGTCCTATGGGAGAAGTGGCTCAGTTCACTGAATAAACAACTACTTTCTGAAAACAGCTGATTTCATAACAATCAGATGATGTCTGCGATGATCTTTAACATTGCACCCACGTACCAATGAATGATGCATTCTAAGATCTGAAGTGAAAAATGAATGTTTTTATGAGACAAATGACAGGTTAAGACGTTTAACCCGGCAGTGATCATTGACAGTATGTCAAATAGTCAAACAGGCTCTCTTTATTGTCAAGTTAAATAGCAGAACTCGCTAAACATATCATGAATCTATACAACTGTAGCAGGAAGCAGGTGAGCAGGAAACGACATCACTGGTGAGGAGGGGGAAGGGAAAGTTATAAACCAGGTACACCTGAGAGGTAAGAGAAGTGAGATTGGAAAGAAAAGGAAGAAATAAAACATACCGTAGCTTTAAAGGAATTTGAAAATGGACCGGGGTGGACCCTGGACTCTCTGGAAGTGACACTGAATCCCTGGAGCAGGCAAATCAGTTCCTGCTTGGACTCAGCAGCTGTTTTCTCTCCGGGTCGGGTCACACCTACAGACACTTAAGTTCCCTTCTTCCCCAAACTGTCCTGGCTTCTGCCCAGGTCTGGACGGAAAATATCCCGGTGCTCTCTCTCTTACCTGACATCCCTATGCCCCTAACCCTCAAACCTGCCCACAACTGGACCCCGCCCCCTTCACATCCCATAACTTCACCCTTATAAACTGACCTGAACTCATCCCCATACTTAACCACCATCCCTTGGAAAGAACTGAACAGCTGAACTGAAAACCAACCAACCATAACCCTGTGCACACTCATACATACACTTCTACTTCTTCACTTGAATCCATTAGAAATGTGACAGTGAAATATTCTCCTGTCTGGCACCCAAGTCCTTTTTTTGTGTGTTTGGAGAGACTTCTACACTACACAACCATAAATGAAAAATCCGCTCTGCTGTTCCACAAATCTAACTGTTGTCTGTTACATATTCAATCCATGGGGGAAAAAAAGACTAGAATGCCCGTCTTTAACCAAAAACTCTGTCATGAAGTCTGCATTCCAAATCAAAGGGATTGTTCAGATATTACGTTCCTGAAAATTAAGCTGATATATGTATGGACAGACGGAAGGACAGGAGAACCTTCTGTTTGTGGTCTTGGACTTAAAGTTGAAAAGACTGGCAATATAGAGATATGCATGAATGTCCAGCTAGGATATGTTAAATGCTTTTAATCTTTAGACTAATAGTAATTTTAAAAAGGGCCAAGTTTTGGTTTTATAGGTAATAACAGAGTGGAAATAATATAGTAAATAATGACTATCCTTCCATCTTCTTCAGAGTGCGTACAATCTAATCAACACAGTCCTTGTTGTTACACAGTAACATGACAACCACAAGTTTTGGTTTAAGGATCATGTTTCTGTCAGGAGATGGAGGTGTCAGGTTATGAATGTAATCAAATCTAAAATTGTTCACAAAACAGGATCTGAATCACCACTGGAATAGTGGTGAAAACAGAAGGTCACTCACAGAGGTATTTAAAAGAGACGGCACAGTGTAAGACACAAAATAGACAAAAGGAGAAATAACATATGAAGATGCAATAGAAATGACTTCTGACTTCCATAATTTATTACAAATTCAAAGTTGAGTGGTCGGCACTTATTGTCTATTCAGTGAATAGTTGGCATTGGCTATAGAACCAGGAGAAACTCTTGAAAATCTGGGTGTTATTGAGCTGAAGCTTTTTTCTATTTTTTTTTTTTCCTCCCCAGCAAATTCATGATTTCATGTAAAATTCAAATCCCTGTTTCACTTGTTATGAGCCCCATGGTGATGGACTAAAGTTGTAATGTCATCCATCAGCTCTAGTAACACTTCTCTCGGTCGTTTGAAATGGATTACATTTGTGAGTTTTGCCAGATATAAGTAAGTAAACACCTGTTTTTTCAGCATTAAATAATTACCACTATTAGAAGTAAACTGACATCAGAAACGATGTCAGACAAAAGAGTCCATGCCTTCCCAGCACCAACTCAAACCTGCAACTGCAAACCTGTATTTTTTATTTATTTTTTTTTGATTAATGTATTTTATGAAGTCCTTCAAATGTACAAAAAAAGTAAGATAAACACTAAGGCATATAGCAAACACACAAAAAAAAAAAAAAATTAAAAAGGGTTCCACAATGCAGTTCCCCAGTCACTTTGTACACAGCACACATTACCCAGAGTCAAGGTGCATTGTCAGCTGTTCTACATAAGAAATAAAAGGACACCATACCACATTAAACTTTCCAATCAAACCTGTATTTTAAAGGGCAACTTTCATTCTAGACCAAGTTAACTCCTACGCCTCATAAGTTTGCAGATATAAGCGTAATGCCCACCTTTTTGTGTGAGAGCAAAGTTTGTTGCACAAAATGTAAAACACTTCCTTTAAATTGCCGTCTGTCCCGTCTGCAGCGTCTTTCAATCATTTAGTTTAAATGGAAAAACAGGGTTTAACATTAGCATTGCAGCTGCATCGCTGCAGCCTCCTTACTCTGTGGAAACAAAGTTTTATGCAGTTGTAGTGGTATGAAAGATTCGCAGACATATACATGTACTGCAGATGACTTATTGCCAAAAATAAGACAGAATGACCTAGACGAAAAAAGAAGACACTTCCTGAGGGAGAGAAAGACAGGGAGGCGAAGTCAGAGAGAGGAGCTATGAAGAAGGAGACAGAAAGAGGAGATGTTTGAGGCTCGAGTCTTTCTTATTTGAAACCGTCTCTTTACTGTTGCACTCCCGGGTGGCTTTCACGAGCGTTTTATGTATAATTTAATGTAATGTGCAGAGATAAAGCCTTCACTCTCTAAGCTCTTCACAGCACATTACATTTTATTCATCAAATTAGTTTTAGTTGGTTTGGTATCCCCTGAGCCGTCTTTAAAAGGTTTAGATGAAAGGACTACATTAATTTTGCCACTAATCAGTTCAGTGACAGCTCCAAGTGACAGCTTTGCACTCCTTACCCCCAAAAACCTCTCCACACAATCATCTATCTGCACCCCTTCAGCTCTGCTGTTTCACATGTCCCTGGTCGCTAACACCGATCCTCTGCCTGCATCCACTCTACACATCGCCTGACCTCGACTTTGTGACACAGTTACATCATACAAGCCTTCAGTTGTACCTTCTAGTAAATGACACATATGTTCCAGGTCATTTGAAAACACTGAAAAGGATGAATGTTATTATGCTATGTTGTTGTATGTATGAATGTTATTAAACCTTCAGACCACATAAATAAGTTATGAAATGTTCACACAGAAGCAAAACCTGGCATGTTTTAGGGCAAAACTGGGATGTTTTTTTTGTTGTTTTTTTTTTAAATTATTCTCATTACAAAGAATTTTGCTTTTGTGAAGAAAACTAGAGCACAGAGCAGATAATTGGGGATAATATTTGTAATTCTCCAAGTAGAGTTTTTATTTTTTAATTAGACCCTACAAAGAACAGTTTTAAAGTAGACTTACTGAAATTACTGAAAATGAGACAAGACACAGGAGAGATCATTTCAAGGCAAGGATTTGCTGCTCTGCACTGTTTTCACATGTCAGTGAAAATGTCGTTAATCGAGGTTCTTTTTCAGAACTTTCTTGGTTATCATTCATCTTTTAGTTTCAGAATAACTGCAAGTTTTGCGGCTCAGAGGTAAAAGTTTACTGCGGGACTTACTGCAGCAGGGAGCGCTGTGGAAAGCTGAAGGCGCCGTAGGAGATCCGGTCCACGAAGTTCAGAGGGATCCTCTGGATTTGCTCACAGTTGAACATGACAAAGTCATACTTCATGACCAGGAAAGTATTGTCTGTGATGAGAACAAGACGCTCCTTCTCATTGTTCCAGTGATCCACCCTGAAACATCCAGAAAATAAATAAAATATACAGGCATAAGTACAGGGATAAATCACAATAAAAACCAAATTAAGAAACAGTGAATATCATTGGTACCTACATAGGCCATCAACTACCATCTAAAATGTCATGTTAAATATTAGTATCAGCCAAGAACATTGCAGTCGGTCCATTCCTAATTTAAACTGTGGTGTCTGACTCTCACTTCGTTGAGTTAATATGTGACTAAATGGATGTTAGTCTTTGAAGTTAATACAAAAAAACATGCATAGCAAAGCTACTCAATTATGTACTGTAAAAGCTTCACTATTTCGTAATGTGCCTTTGGCAAAGATCATACAATATGCATGAAAGCATGTCTAAGTCCCCAAATTTTTCCTAAAAGAAAAACAAAATAAAAAAGGAATTAAATAACATCTTTAAAAAGGTAACAGCCATTGTCTTTCTGTTGAGCTCTTTCTTATTTTAAACCAAATAAAGCATCATTACAACACATACACAACTAATTCACGGTGGCATGGACTCTTTTAGAGTTGTTCTCCTCTCAGCTGCTGAGCCACGTCCAACAAAAACACCCCTGATCACTGCTGGCAGCCGGAGGCCAAAACAGCCAGTTCACTGAACGGCCAAGGCATTATGGGAAAGGTGTGGGTGAAGAGCTTTTACTGTGCTAATGAAATGAGTTAACCTTGGCTGAGCATAGGCATCGTGGATGGTACAGAGGTGTTACAGGGATACAAGACCCAGACGTGGGTGATCTGACATCCTGCTGCCACAGAACGACTCAGTACTAGGAAGGAAAAACCAACTGAGACCTGATGGGATGCAGCTCTGCTTCCAAACCTCTGGCTAAATTAAAACCCAACAGCATCTTGTCTGTTATCTTTAATTCCACAGACAAACACAAAGTCTTAAATAAAGTAAGGACACTGATCCTTCTGCAGATCTTTTCTGTGACTGATTATTGGTTAAATCTAACTGAACATTAGCTGGAATACCAAAGACAAAGTCAGATATACTTTCCTTTTTTTACTTTTCTAATGAAAGACATGTCTGACAAGTTTACTTGTCTTTAATAAAAAATTAAAAAAAAGATTCATGGCTCAAGGCTTTTGTACTTTTTGAGATGACTTTTTTTTTTTTTTTTACTGAACTTTGATACTTGGCTGATAATGTTATGGCAAATGAGGAAACTGGAAGAAACAGTGTCTTTCAAAAACACTGTTGCTTTTAAGTAAAACTTAAGTGGTTAACGATAAATAGAGCTTGAGAAAGTGCACAAGCCATAGAAAATAAACCAATGATTATACAGTAACGTAGGGTTGGCTCATTAGGGAGTTTTCCACATCAATTCTATTGTGATTAGACTCATTCTGATTAACAATATTTTACAAGCAATATTTAATATCATATTTCAAACCAATCTGAAGTGGATATGAAGGAGTAATAAAGCTGTAAAATAGTCAAGAAACCATCTAACTTGGTATATTATTAAAGGAGCTGTACATAGTATTTTTTACTTTTAAATAAATTAAAATGTTCAGTAAAGTGTTTATAGCAAGTTGTGAAGTTTTGACCAAAGTGTCATGAAGTGATGAGATGGGATGAGAACCACGAACAAACAACAGAATCAAAGTGATAAAAACTAGAAACACTGTTGTGGTTTTCTCCACTGGACACAGCTTTAGAATAGAGTTTGAAGGTGAAATCACAGCGTTTCTTCTACACAGGTGAGTTTGATAATGAGGCTTATGAAAATATAAAGTAGGAATGCACTGACACCACTTTTTTCTAGATGAAGTACAAGTACTTACATTTGAGAACTTGCTGATACTGAGTATATAATAATACCATTACAGTTCTTAGTTACTGTTGAAAATGTGTTTTATTGTTGTTATCATTAGTCTGACTAACAAAGTGATTCTGACATTTAATGTATTGGAATGAGCGTTTCTAAATCAATTCACCAGAGGGAACTGCTCTTAAATAAACATACTGGACAAATACCTTGAAGAAAAGTAAAGTTTTTGGAGAAAAAGAAAGCCAGTAAAAACATGGAGATGACAGAGGAGGTAAATGCAAATGTTGATATTGATGAGAGCAGTTGTCATAAATATGTCAGTAATTTTTCACTAACTCACACAGTCGCTCTTTGAAAAGATCCACTACCACCATGGTTCTCATTGGTATTCTATGTCTGGGTATGCGTCTGCGAGTACCTGGAAAACGGACAGAATTGTGTACGGAATGTACACAGAGGACGGACAGAATGCACGGTCCATGTCTTTAATGTTACTTGCAATCAGCATTACTTTTGTCACCGTTTATTTTGAACAATCTCCACACTGCTGACGTTACTACACACTGAACATCAGACCGATACTGGTATCGGCATCAGTGCATCCTCAGTATAAATTGATTATGTGATGTTATTATCTTTTTAAGTGTACACGTTGTTGATCCATTAAACTGACAGTTCTGAACTTGTTTGGACTATTCTAAACAGATCTTTTGTACAACTATTGACAACACTATGGAGAAAACAGAGGTGATTTATGGTTTTACTGTGGCTGTTCTACATGTAAATACAGAGCTAAGCTAACAGAGTTAAAAAAAAAAACCAAAAAAAAAACCCACCAAGTTAACAAATGTGATTTTAGAATAATGAGTCTTTTCTTAACCTTCAACAAATTTAATTTAACTATTTGAAGGCACTGTTATCAGAAACTCACAAAAATGTTAAATTTGTCCATAAATGTGAATGCTACACTGATGATCAATTAGCATATCTATAAAAATATATAATCATTTATAATTTTCCTAAATTTGAAGTTAAAATGAACAAGACAATAAAAAAAATGTAAGATGTAGAAATATTTGGTTGAAAACATGTTAGGATACCTGTTAACTTTGCTTGCATGTAGGGAGGATCACTTCACTGAGATCAATTTGAATAACAAAAGTGATTTATGTAACTCAGTTCAGCACAACAACATAATGCAATTCAAAAGTCAAAACAGTGAAAATACTCAAATAAGACAAACTGAGATCATCTTACTCTTTCTAAATCTAGTGCCAGTCCTCAGTGAATCCAGATTTGAGGAATTCTTCCCACATTCAGCTTTTGTGACATTACTCAGTGTCCTCCCCTGGGGGAAATTCAGTGGCAGTGTCACAGAATTACCATATAATGCACTTTTATCTGTTGCAAAAAATCGTCAGCAGCTTCTGCAGTGATGATAACTGCAGGCCAAATGTAGGACAAATGTAAAGTGTGTTGGACAGAGCTGCATAAATGGGATGTATTATTCATTCTCACATGGCCAGCCTTTTAAATGTTTTCTGAAAGCCTGTGCTGGAGTGATACAACCTGACATCTCAAAGTGCATTTGGTAAATGTCCTCCAGTCACTTCATTCTGCCCTGTGCTTGAGTCAGTTGGATCATTTCATCTACGCTGGCTTAGGTAATGTTCTTGGAGTATATAGAAAAGGTTAATTAAGGCAACATGTCTCTGCATCACAAACATGCAGCCTCTCTGTATGGGGTCCTGTGTTATTAGGTTATCGTTTTCAGTCGTGTTGACATGGAAATCAAAGAGTGTAACACAACATGGTATCATGAACTCACTCTGTCATCAGCCAAATGCTGTGAACGCTGCCGTCTATTTCTTTATCCACCAGAGTTTTGACGTCTGCGATGGCCTGATTCAGAGTGCCAGGCTGAGGAAACAAAAAAGCATGGGTGTCACTTTCTAATTTCCCTTTGTGACATTCACAACGTGTGCACAGAATGCTTAGAGCGTAATGTTTGAGGCAGATGTACAGCTAGGACTGGTGCTCCAACGAAATGTCAGCGTCTGTGTCAAACAAAATAACAGTAAACAAAAACACGAAGCCTCTGTGCGTAAAATGAAGGGAAATGAATAATGCTGAGCATTCATCTTCAGTGTATAAATCAGGTATTTGAAGAGAAAGCTTCAGTACATAACATCATGAACTTCCACACTAGCAGTTACAAGCTTTCACACTCTTTACATTTTATTATCTCACTGCCACGTTGAAGAACTTAAAACGATTAGGGGTTCATACAAAGGGCTGCTTCGGTGTATGTGTGAACCACTTCTCACTGCTTTCAAACAGAACAGGCCTACAAACAAACACCAACTCTGTGATGTTAGTTTATTGGAAATATTGAATTCTAGAGGCGTTAAGTCTCTGCTGACAGTATTTTATAATGTTATCTGACCTCTAATAGATTACGTTGTGAGCGGTTCTATTTATTTTGTCACCATAAACACTAGATGCAAAATCACTGCATAGAAAATAAATCTGATAGTGATATTTGAGCCAATTTAATATGTACTAGTGGTCTGGTTCAGCATTATTAGATCATTTCAGAGTTTTTTCTGGTACGGCCTGCTAAGCAACAAATAGCAGAGACATTAGTGACATATTCAACCATTTAGACACATTTACAGAGCAGAATTCTTCCTTGAAGAGTTCATGGAAATGTAAACAAAGCACAAATGCATTCAAGGTTACCAGTGTTTGTATTCGCAGCACTTTCCACTGTTCTAACTAAACATAAACTATTCTGATAAAACAGACTTACATTGTCTTATCAAAGAATTGTGACTAACATTAACTATTGATTGAGCCATATTACATGTTTACATTATTAAATATAACTGTCAGAGTATTAATTGCCTTTGTTCTGTAATATTGTTAACATTGCTCTTATTTTATTTAAGATTTTTCAGGTTGTTCATATTTGTTCATGTTGTGTTTGAGTACAATTCATAGATATAAAAAATTTCATTATGGAAATTAGATTTTTTTCACTCAAAAGTTATCATGCTATTATTTATATTATTTCACTGGTCCTGCTCTATACCATATTAAGCTGTATGTGACCCCTGAACTAAAAAGAGTTCGACACCCCTGCAATACAGGATGATCACTCCTTTCACTGTTTTGAGATTCCCCCATGACCCTTCAAAAACCAACGAGTGTCCATCTCTGTGAACCTGAGGCATGGGGGAATCTCAAAACCGTGAACTCTTGAACTCTGTCACCACTGTGACACAAACATGGCCTGTACAGTTTCACAATTTCAAATTCCCTAAAACTTCCATTTCCCTTCATTTGACCTGCACTGATAGATCTAAAATTTCCCTCAATAGATATGGGTCAAAATTGACCTGAACCAGCCTTAGTGTCATAAAATCTGTAACACCTGTACAAAAGTATAACATTGTACTTTGGCAAAATTTAGGAAATGTCATCAAATTTAAGAATAAAAGAATGATGCTTAGGGTATTTTTAATGTTGAATGTTAAAACAGGTCAAGTTTGACCTGACTATTATGTAAGGGTTAAGACATATGGAATATGCTGATATTATACAATAGTGAAAATACATTTTGGACACTTAAAATTTTAAAAGTGTTCCAAAAGATGTGGCCTAATCTGAAACACAAACTAATCCTATTGTTATAATTATTATTAATAATAATAATAATAATAACATAAAAGTAATCAAACTAAATGGTTGACACTTGCAACACATTCTGTCCTGGATACATTTCATTATCTTACTGAAACATTCAGTTCTTCTGACCTTGGCGGAAACATAGTTTATGCAGAAGACAGTATGTGGGTTTGGAAACTTGGTAGAGTTCAATGACAAGAGTGATTCTTAATACAATATATCACAAATTTATGGGGTGTCCAAAACCCTTTTTCCACTACTGTATATGGTTAATCTAATTTAATTTGCACATTTGACCAGAGGTCAATGCTCACAGCCCCTGTTTACTTTAACCAGGAGCAAAGACAAAGACCCTCTCTGGTAGAGATGGGCCTGCCAAAGAAAATCTACATTTCTTGTTGGAATGAGAAGTGCAACTACAGGGACACATGAAAGATAACATCATCAGGTTTATAGATAGAAGCACACATCATAAAGCTAAGCTTATCCTGGAAGTGCTTGATGGAACTAACAATATTATTGGAATATTCATTCCCTTTAGCCATGTGAACAGCTTATTAGGAATTAGATTTTTTTTTTCAGAATAAAAGCAAAAACCAAAATATTTGGTACATATAATCATAGTGAGCGATAAAGCAGCATGTTGTTGGAAGAGCAGATAGTCTGAACCACTTTCTAACTAGTTTTATTTGCACATATATTTTTGTAAAATCAGAGCTAATTTTATACATTTTTCATCAGTTTTATTTTCAAAGAATGTTACATTTACAGTATCAGTTTACTGCTTCAGATGCTGAAAGAAAACTTGGTAGAAAGTGTATTTTCTCTCTGAAATGTAGAGTAATGGAAAGCAAGAGCAAATGTACATGTGTACAGTAGTTCACATTGTACTTTTGTAGTTATGTCCCACTAGTGATGATCTATAGGTTTGACATCAGGATCAAAAGTATCATATATTTGATGTTTCAGAGATGAACATCAAATATAGCCTATGTTTCAGTTACTCTGATGTTTCAGACACACACACTCATCATCTCAGAAGCACCATGTTGAATTTAACTTATTAAACTCCAAAAATGTTAGCGTTAGGTTAAGGTGAAAGTACTTACCCTTAACACAAAGAACCTCTTCATCCTGAACTGGCTGAGGGGTGTGTGTGTGGACTGGGCGCTGAGCCGGGCCTCTGCGTCCTCCTCTGGCCGCTCCTTCGTCTCCTCCGGGCGTGCAACGGGCTGCGGGCACTCCGGGACCACGGAAGGGCTGGGGTGATGCTGCTGCACCTCCGCTCCTGGTTCGCTTTTCTCCTCGACATCTGCCATCATGATCGGCAACACCTATAACCAAACGGTTTAGTAGATCTGCGGCCTCTTATTTTAAGAGTAGTTGTAAATGAAGTCGTGACGTTCATCGATCACAAATCAGACCGACATAAAAAAAAAAAGTATCCAAACCACAGTCACTGTATTCTACTGGTTTTCAGTATCACAGGTGTAAAACAATTAACAGTTACTGTTAAGGAAATAATGTACTTACTACTAAGGATTTCAGTCGCAGACGGTGTCGGTAGGAAGCTGCAGTAACAGGTGCAACAACTTCCTTGTTCCGTCAAACACATTTGTTTTAAGGGGCGTAGTTTGCGTCAGTTTCACACACTTTGTATTGAGATATACACCCACAGTGACCTTTACACGGCTGTGTGATGTGGAAAGACGGTTTAACTCTCATAATAATGTAAATTGAAAGTGCAAGTTGTTATGGTGTTAATCATATTGCCACTTAGATGCAAAAGTTGGTAGCTAACTAATTTAGCAAATAATTTAACCACCTTACATAATTAGCTAACTCAGCATTTGTTGTTTTTAGTAAATTATAATAATATTTAACTTAACATCCCAGCTGTGTATTCATAAGTTTAGCCATATTCCTTTTAAACTGTATGTTATTTTTTTTACATTTCAACACAAGAAGATAAATCAAATATATCCAATTGTATCTAAAATTCAAAAAATTCTATCTAAAATTAGCATAAATTTTAGCTAGCCAGGTGTGTGCTAATGCTAAGTACTGTATGTGTGTGTGTGTGTGTGTGTGTGTGCCTTCAGGAATAGTTACCGTTAATCTTACAGGTGGTAGAAGCATAAACCTGTACATTTAATTAAGTAATTTTCTAGTTATATTAATGAAACGTATGCCGTACCGTACGCGGTACATATGACAGGCCAGGACAGGTCCGTCGAACAGATCCAGTCTTTGGTGGCTGGCGTAAAAAAAAAACAGACGAGTTCAGACGTTTTTAGCTACTCTTTGTGCAGACGTGACGGAAATAAACACACCGAGTGCAGCTGGTTCCACATTGTACAAATACGGCATATGTGGTGTAACCTTTTTGGAGCTAACCCTAGTGGCCGTCTGTGGTATTACAGCTTTAAAACACCCCCACATTGGCTTCATCGTGGAGCGGATGTTTTTACTTTTGGTTAAATTTAACAGGTATTCTGACTGAAGACAAAAGTTTCACTACTGATGAAAACACAGCAACTATCTAATCTAGATGATTAGATGCCACTAGGATTAGGGCCACTGGGAAAACAAAAAAGTTCTAATGTATGTATTATTACCTCCGCCATGGAGGTTATGGTTTTGCCGGTGTTTGTTTGTGTATCTGTCTGTTAGCAACATAACTCAAAAAGTTATGCACGGATTTTGATGAAATTTTCAGGATTTGTTGGCAATGGCACAAGGAAG
>JAPSES010000258.1:15744283-15757337 GCA_029822895.1 Maxillicosta whitleyi
TGTTTATAACTTTTTCATTTTCCTGCAGAAAACAAAGCAGTACATATTTCTATTGAACATGTTTAAGCAGACTTCATCATTTATAATTAAATGAAGTGTTTACATGTTTACGTTTCTAAAGTCATCAGTATTAAGATAAACTATATTGCATTGAATATAAATGATTAGACTTTGAATCTTATTTCATTTGAAAAAGTTATGAATTTAATTAAGCAAATAGTCCAGATCCTTCCACTGGATAATTAGTTTCATCTGCAGGTTCCTTTCCTCTGATGTAGTGAGTATATTCATATTTTCTAAACAAATATCAGTTTAATAAAGAATAAAGATTGGACTGTGTTTCAGTGGAAGACACTCGTGTGGTCTGATGAGTCCAGATTGACCCTGGAGAAAAGAAGCAGATGGAGTGACTACCCATCATGCCTTGTGGTCCTCAGCTGGTCTGGCTTCAGGACCCACTATCACTATCGGTGACAAAACTGGACCAAAATGGATAAAAGTTCAACTTCTCCAATTTGTTTAATAAAAAGATGGTGTGTTTCAAACCTGAGATCATACAGAATATCATAGAATAAAAAGTTTAATGATGAACCAAACTGACCAACAGGTGCTGATGCTAAATATGGAAATATTCCCTTTAAGACTAAAAAACCCATAAAGATCCAGTTTTACTTCTGTGTCAGTTCCAAAATGAAAGTTTCTCTTTATTTAACTTTTCTTAAGTCTTTATCATCATTTATTGTAATGTCATCTTCTGTGTTTTTGCATTTTTCAGCATAAATCATGTATTTTCCCCGATTTTTAATTTGCTGATGATGTGAATGTTTATGAAAACTCTGAGTAAATGCAAGTTATTATATCAAAACAGAGAAAACTGAAGAAAAGGTGGCTTTTTCAGCAAATCTGTCATTAACTGAACATAAAAATGTTTCCATCCATTGTCATTGATCCAACTCCATGGGTTTTACTGGTGAATCAATGTTGTACAAGATGACAGTGTTTCCATGGTAACTACGGAGCCTCTGAACGTCCAAATGGGTCATATCTGATGACCATGAAAAAATGACGAACTGTATTTTACACCAATTATTTACATGTATTAACAGGATTAGTGAATTAACAGGTATTAAATATTTTTAGATAAATAAATAAGTAATTAAAACTTTATTTATATAGCATTTTTTTTTTAAACAACATGTTACTAAGTGCTTCACACAAGGAGAGATAAATATGGATATATAGTTCATTTTCAATTCAATACAATTCTATTTGTAGAGCCTTGTATCACAACAAGGTTGCCTCACAAGGCTTTACAGAATTAAACAAACAACAGTAAAATAAACAGTAGATGAAGGAGATGCATTAATGTCCTGGGCATCACCTGGCCTTAGACCCTCCTTCTCAGCAAGAAAAAACTCCAAAAACAAATTGTAATTCTGTCATTGGAAGTGTTCTGTTATTCTTCAGTTAAGAGAAAATAAATTAGAAAAAGATGAAGCTCTTTTTACCGACCTTTTCAGTGATGTGCTCATCTACAAAAAAACAATTAAATATTTAGCAAAGCAATAAACTATCGTTCTGTGTTAAACAAAAAAATCCAAAAACTCAGTGGGAAAAGAAGTAGATGCTTTATGGGATAAGGTACATTTTAACCAAACTAAAATGTGCACTCAGCTAAAATGAAGTGCATATGCATATGAGACTGAATCACATATTCAAGAATTTCAGGTGAACCCATATGTGATGTCGTTGCTGTCATATCTGACTTTCACTATGACTTGAATAAAAACTTCTTTTATGCTGTGAAATGTCTGGTGTTTATTAGCATTCTTTATCATTACTTCCTGTTGGGGAGTGTGAAAGGTCAGAACTCAGCTCTATACAATATAAAGCACTGGTTTATCACTCCACCCCCTGACGGAGGGGGCAAGGGGCATTGTTTTTGGTTAGGTTTGTTTCTTTGTTTGCTTGTTAACACTTTAGCAGCTAAAGTCCATCCATCCATTTTCAACCGCTTAGTCCCTTTCGGAGTCGCAGGGGGGGCTGAAGCCTATCTCAGCAACTATGGGCGGAAGGCGGGGTACACCCTGGATGAGCCGCCAATTCATCGCAGAGCAGCAAAAGTATTCTTATCATTAGTAGTAGTACTTGAATTCATACCAAATTGGTTTTATAGACTGCCAGTGACACAGAATAGAAAAATAGGACAATGTTCAAATTTTTTAGGAATTTTTATAATCTTTTCCCCCACCATTTACCTATAATGGCTGAAATTTGTGTGAATGTGAACGTGTGTGTGTGTGTGTGTGTGTGTGTGTGTGTGTGTTGGTCAGGTCTAGGTTAAGCAACGTTACATGACAGAAATAAATGTTGTGATATTGCATAAAATAACTGAAATCATATAATGAATGTGTCCCAGACTCAAAGCTGAAGGCTGTTCAATTTAAGGTTGGGATGTGGGGCTTTTTTGGGCTGTGTATTTTGGGAGTTCACATAATCTTGACCTTTGACCTCTTACCAATAAAAACCAGTCACTTCCTTCTCAAGTTCAAAACGTTGGTGTCACATTTGATGACATTATGTCAAACAGCTCCTGAAATATGACGTTTTACATGTAATGGAGACTGAAGGACCAGCAGATTGTCTTACAGAGACCTACAGCACTGGTTTAACTGGTTTCTTTACCTTCATCGTCAACAGATGTAGATATTAAAACATGTTTTTGGCACAGTGATTATGATTGATACTACACTCACTCACTTTTATGAGTGTATATTATGCAAAATATAAAGAGAAACATTAAAAACACTGCATAACTGTTGTCTTTAGGATTTGACAGCATTTAGGTGTAAAAACAACATGATTAGTGTTAGAAAGAGATTGTGGTAAAGGGCTAAAATAAGAAACCACACAATGAACATTACAAAACACAATTACATTTCACTGTGTGAATCCATGGAGTGTGTTATTCTGACTGAGATCATTTAGAAGCAAAACAGTGGTGCATTAAAAAGTAATATTCAATTTACAATTTACTGAAATGTATGATTTAATTGAGTACACGAAAAGAAGATATATCTTATATTAATTATTGAAGTTGTTCTTTAATTCTAAGGAGGATTCATTTTGATGGCTCCGTTTAGTACTATAAATGAACACTAGCTTTTTTGTCTTTGTATGTGTGGAAGATAAAAGTTAATAAGCATTCATGACTGTTTTTATTATTATTAATAGTAATAGAATTCCGATACTCTGGTCTACGATGCATTTTTTTTCTTGACACTTTCATTCCGGTAAATTAACATGTGAGTGTAACATCTGGAACAAAGCTACCTTAACACGTCAGGTTCAGAAAAGTCCACACAAAGTGCTAGCGATGGCTCATCCTGACTGAGTTAGAAACAGCAAATAACAAGACACGACGCCGTAAAACGGGCTTTATAACACGGCTGAGGAAACTAAACCAACAAAAATGCCAGAGTTAAGATGTGTAATTCCACATGAGGACAACAAATCCTTACGTAAGACTAAAGAGCAGCTCGGCGGTAACTCCATAAATTCGCAGTTCCTCGGAGAGTCTCCCCGTCAGCTCTGCGGCGGCACCACAGGCCTGTGGAGGCATCACTCTGTGCGCCCAAGGACCCAACATTTCTCTCCTTCTTAATATCTTAAATCTTCGGGCTGCCCAAACTCTGCCCTGGAGAAAAACATCTGACAGAAACAAAACATAGATCTCTCCAGTTTTTCGATGTATGCCTGGGGAACATGCGAGATGAAGACGCAGTGTGAAGGGTGACATGTATAAAACATGAGCAGATTGGGAGAGTGAGGTGAGCACCGAGCACTGCCTCCGAGAACAGACTAAATATAAAGTGTATGTCTGATTTATGACCCTCTAACCTTTTAACCCAAGGATTTGAAGCTACAGCCGTGTATCTGAAATTATTTAAGAAATATCAGCGGGCCTGCACTCTGCACATCCTGACGTCCTTCCTCCTGTTTTACTCCTCCTCTCAGACGTGGCTTCATCTGGTCGAGCAGATACAGTAGGAAACGGAGCCACGTGCATCTACAGTATCTAGAGCATCCTGTCATCTTAGCCTGACAAGTCCTTCTATGGATACCATGTAAAGTTTTCAACTAACAGAGATGTGAATGTGGAATAACATATGTGAGATCCCTGTAAAGCTGGATTTCCCTTTGACGGATTCTGAAAGCAAGAACAGAAAATTATCCGCATTGTTGGAGTCCCATGTCAAGTCTGTGCCACTCAAAGGATGTGAGATAAGAGAGCTGACAGCTACACAGGAAAACACATTACTATTTCAGGCTGGTGTTGCTGCTTCCGTGCTGCTCTGCAACCATTTTGAGTCATCCCTCACTCCTGCCCTTAATTGTTAATGATTTCTTCAAATGCAAGGCTGGTATCGCTCACACTTTCCCTCGGAAGGTGTCACATTCCAAGATGTAAATCCGAGGTTAATCCGCAAATTAAGTTCCTGCTGGCTGTGTGCGAGGATATTGTGAGGAGGGGAAGAACGTGCCAGGAGCATGAGCATGTGCTGTCTGCCATGCAAACCTGAGTCGCACACTAGATCCTCAAAATGACTTTGATCATGTAACCCTGAATCATTTACCAGGGAGATGGAGAGCATGTGAACACGCGTGGCCGGGGAGCAACGGCAAGGTTAGTGCTAACAACACGGAAAGCACGGCTGTCCTCAACAGGGTTTATTCAAATTTAAGGAGAAGCAGGAGGGCAGCTTCTAATCATATACAGATCTGACTAAACCCAGACTAATTTACAGACGTAAGCAGGTCTGGGAATCCAAAACAACAGGCCGATAACACGGTCATTTTACAATCTCACTCATATCTCAGTCATGTACGAAACTAAAATACTGGAAGTTCAAAAATGACAAAACAAGAGGCCTAATTTATACCTGGAATCCTGGGGTGTCAAACTCATTTTAGGTCAGGGGCCACACCCTCCCAAAATGATCTAAAGTGGGCCGGTCCAGTAAAATAATAACATAGAAATATATGCATTATGTCTACAAACTTTTCTCTATGTTTTGGAGTGAAAAAAAAAAAAAAGTACAATCAACAAATATAAATGTTTACATCTACAAACTATCATTTAAAAATCTGAATATATATAAAAAATAAAATCTTCATTTTAATTCTTGCTTTTCACACATTCATCCTACATGCCAAACTGGACCCTTTGGTGGCTCACATCCTATTGGTTTGACACCCATGCTCTAATCAGTTCTAATAGAAGGAGTCTTTACCCCTTTTCTATAACTTTAAGGCTCAGGGGCACAGCTAAGAAGTGGTTTGTGATCAGAAATTGTTGGCTGATACGGAAGGCATTTAACCCCCATTTGCTCCCTGGGTGGCTGACATGGCAGCCCACTGGTCCGAGTCTGCAGTGTGTGGTGTGTTTCTATCAAGGTGAGTAAGTCATGGGTTAAAAGCAGGACTGTTTCAGTGTGTGTTGTCATTTGTAGCAGGATTTAACACAAACATTGCATTAACTACCTTAATTATATAGTTGCTGCATTTTCAGAGATTAAAAGGTAATTGGAGTTTCCTACTGGAGATGCTTTACGTGCCATTACTACATACTCCTCAATCCTGGACCTCGAGAGCTTCTATCCTGCATGTTTTTGACAGATCCCTCTTCTAACACACCTGACAGTCATTATCAGGCTTGATGACACATTTATCATTTGGTGTTTAAGTCTGGACACTGTGCCGCCACTTTATGTTTTCAATCTTTTCATCATGTTCTTTTCTTAAGGTAGTTCTTACATAGCTTGGACTTATGTTGTGGGTCATTATCTTGCTGTAGGATGAATTCCTGACCAACGAGGCCCATCCCAGAGGGTACTGCATGGTGCTACAGAATGCTGCAGGAGCCGTTTTGGTTCTGATGCCTTTTACTCTGTACAAGTCACCAACCCTGGATCCCGCAAAACAGCCCCAGACCATCACCCTTCCTCCTCCATATTTGACAGTTGATGTCACACACTGACTCGACGGCATACGGTAGTCATGAACCAAAGATTTCAAATTTTGATTCATCAGTCCATTTACACCTTCTTCCAGAAGAAGAAGAATCTTTATTTTTTCAATAGGTTCACACGTAAACATGCAACACACCGCAATTTGACCTGTGCTTTTAACCCATTATTAGATCATGCATGCATGCGTCACACATACTGTAGACTAGGAGCAGTGGGCTCACCATATCAGGTGCCCAGGGAGCTCTTTATCTTATTCTACAGTCTCAGTAATGGCTTTCTTGCTGCAACTTGACCCATCAAACCTCCATACCTACCTACTGTTACTATTTATATTTATATTTTATACTGATGTAGCTACTTCAACTCAAAAAAGTGTATCCTCTGGTCACTAAAATTGAATCATATAATTAACAAGTCCTGGAATATCATGTCTTACATCAGGACCAACAGATTGTTTTATAAAGGTTAAGCAATTAAAAAAAAAAAATCATGCGATAGAAAATAAACAGATTAATCAGACTTATTTTCAGTGGACACTAACATTACCAAGTCAATCAAAATATTGCAAAACAGGTACATTTTTAAACAGTATATAAATTAAATGTTAACAGGTTCTTTGATTCAACATAAAATCCAGATCATGTAATGTGAATCAAGCTCCACTGTTTACCATCAGGACCAGGTCTATAGATCAATCTGAATCTTCATGGGGGGTTTATCACTTATCATCTATAGGGGTCATAATCATCAGTTCATGAAACTCACCCGCTGGTCTTACATGCTCTAATACAAGAGCCAGTGGGATATCTATGGCACCTTCTTCGCTGTAATTATCTTGAATAAGGGTCATGGAAGAACAACAAGTTGCTAGGAGACCGTTGCACAACAGTCCAAGAAAAGCATTAACGCTGACCTTTACCTGCTAACAAAGAAAGAAAATCAAAATGATGCATCACATTATTCATAACGTGCATTAAAAACACTCAATCAAAAAACAAAAAAAAAAAAAAACATAAGGGAGTATTTACAGGTAAATGAGAATATAAACAGTAGTAGGACCTTAATTCATGTTTCCTTATATCTGATGTGAGTGTGCAGCAGCAGCACAGACCACAGATCGTATTAAAACACCAGATTCTCCATCAGTTTGTTTTGGTGTGATGAAGTAGGGACATTTATTCAACTTATATGAGAAGAATATGTCTGTGAGAGCGAGCGCCGAAGGGTTGCCTGGTGGATATCTCAATGGACTGAGCAGGAAGAACACAGATTCGAGACCGTCATGTTTGCTAGAAGATAATGTAGATATATTCAAAGTTGGTTCCGATGTTATATTAAGTACATTTAAAAAAAAAAAAAAGATTTCTATGTAGAGACAGCTATCTCATCTGGGGGTCATTAAATGTGTGATGAACAAATTATTACTATTACTTACTTATTACTTATTATTATTACTACTATTTGAACTCCGTAGCTATCTCATGTCGAGAATTTTATTTGACAGATGTACATAACCAATGTGCAGTAGGGGGTCGTTGTTATAGTAACGCCTACATTTGATTGAAAAGAGACAGTTGGAGTTTATATTTGCTGTTTGGTGCATTATTTGAAGCTTTTGACTTTGTTACATATGAACGAATGTACATTAAAGCTGTAGGGACTGGTAAAACACTGAAGGGAACACACACATTCCCATGCAGCTCTCTCCTCTCTGTCCAAATCAAATAAATACAAGACTAAAAATGAATACACATGATCTGATGCTACTTCTTATTTTTACACAGTATACTTACACTGATATGTATTTACTCCTGATTATATTAGTATTATTATTATCGTTATCGTCATCAACATTGTTCGCATTATTACTCACACACATATATACACACACTTTACACTCACACAACTACTATGTATGGCCACATCGGTATAATGTTAAGTGCATTTCATAAGTGATCTGTCCTGTTTTTGTCTCTTTCAGCTCTTTTTCCCCACCCTCCCTTTTTTTTATTGCATTCCTTTGTCTCTTCATTTTTTTCCTTTGGACTTACAAATGTTCACTTGTCACTTGTAAATATTGTAAACACTGACTTGCTCTGTACTTTGCACCAACTGCTCTACAAATTTTTTTTCTTTTTAAAGTCTCTTTCCAATTGTGTCCTCCAGAATCTGATTTATACTTGGAAAAACAGCTGCCAGTTCTGTGTTTAACCCTCAATAGCCTATGATTAGACAAAAACTGTCCCAAGACACAAGTGAGGAGTGAATGCAGAAGTCTAAACTCCTCTCAGACCACTTCCATGACAAAATGATGAAAAGATATTATGGAGTGTTTTCCAAATGATGTTAAAAACTGTCATGTTGTGCAGCTCTAATGTTGAAAAGGGACTAAAGCCCCATGAGCTCATACAAGACAGAATAAATCTACCCAACGATCAAAACAGCTTCCGTACATGTCTGAAAGTAAAAACAGCTGTTTATAAGATTTACTTAGGTTGTGTGTAAATATAGCGACACACTTAAGATGTTAAGCATTTTCATTAAAGCAGACTTGTGTGCTTTGATGAAAACAAGTATATTTGTTTTAAGATTATTATGAAATTGTACTGCTTGTATATTGTCATAAAAGACATTTCTTTGGTTTGAAAATTATAAAAGGTGGTCACTAGAACAATGTCAAAGAGTTCCAGTTAAAAATCATGAAGTTTGATACTGATTTCTTTAATGTCTCCATTCTGCTCCTCTACAGCAGCCACAGTGTGTAACACCAGGTACCATTAGCTGAAGTGAAATACACACATTTCCCCCCCTTCCTGACCAAGGATGGTAAATGCCAGATTATCCTATAAGATTATCCTGTAGTCTGAGGTGTGTTAAGAGTGAATCTGTCCCAATAATCAGCTCCAAAATGGGGTTGGGGCCAACAATCATTAATATTGTTCAATATTTAGACCAAAAATCTTGATGTGTGTGCGGAAAATCGACAACTCCTGAGTCATGATTCATGAATTGTGACATGCAACAGAATGTAGTCTTTTCTTTCTTTTTTTTTTAGTTCAGGATTATTCCATCAAAAATAGTCCCAAGAACACCATTATTCCTTCCTCTTGTATGTCCTCTTACATGTTGTGTTTTCCAGTCGTTGCTATGTTGTTGTTGTTTTTTTTTTTGTTTTTTTGTTTGATCACATGAGATTTCTGACTTGCAGGACTAGATTCCAGATCATTGGCAGGACAGATTCTTGTCTGTAACAGAAAAAAATCTCTTCAGATTTAGAAAATCCTTATGTGTGTACAGCGCTTCATAAATCAAATGTAGCATTAGTTCAGACATGCAACAGAGTCTGGTTCAACCCATGTAACAGCACATGATTGACAGCAGCTCTTCAATGCCAGCCCACATCAACTGATCTATTCTGTGCATCTGATTGGTTCATCTCCCACAGGATGGCATGTTTAAATCTACTAAACTATCACTGCTGCTTCAGACTTTGCAGCTCTTCTTCAGAACCCACCTCCACCTTTTCATTCTGTATCTGACTGAATTAATGCCTTTTATTGTCACTGACACCCTGCCCCGCTGCCCTGGAGGGTGTGCACTTCTGGTTTAGGAATTAAACTCCCACTATAGTCCTATACTGCCAAATGTAATGTGTTCAGAAAAAGTACTTTATTTTGACAAAAAGAGGACTTGTTTGAAATTAGATCAGCAAACAGCAACAAATGACAGCAACAAAAGAGACTCCAACGGAAAGTTCACTCAAACATTAAAAATGTTGTATATTGTGTGACGGTCTGTCTTCTTCCCCTCCCCGCTCACCTGCACGGAGCTGTGTCATCCTAATTAAGCGCAGCTGAGCGTGATTGAAATCAGTGGTTCCCCCGCCAACCACCGTTACAATTGAGACTTCAATTCATAATTGAGCACAATTACTTGTATTGATATAATGACAACTACATTTAGAAATATTTAACTTAAGTCAAATTCACAATACTTTTTTAATTAGATTTCTGGTCCAAATATGATCAGTTTACACTGTAGTAAGTTAAGATAAGATTATTTGTCATATGCACTGTTACATCTAGTATAATGCACAGTGAAATCTGTTTTTTTCCCCCTGCTACCGATAGAAAAAATAGAAACATGCATGAGACATGCAGCACACACGATAAGAAAAAAGTATATACATACTGAGTGTGTGTGTGTGTGTGTGTGTGTGTGTGTGTGTGTGTGTGTGTGTGTATTTTATAGTATTGTAGATGTGGATAAGGTGCATACAGTGCATATGTGGTTCACAGTACAGAAGAATTATATGCACCTGAAAGATTATTCTTTAGATCAAAAATGCTGAAAGTCAGAATATAAATACAAAAACAGTAAATAACGTTAATCAGACAAACAGTAAGAAAAATGTTGCATGTAAAGAAACAAATTCACTTCTCATTACCTTCTAAGAATAAATGATTGACTACTATTAATAACCTATGAAACCTACAATATTAATGCAGGGAAATGAAGGTTAAATAAGGAGTTCATTGTAATGCATTCAATTCCACTTGAACTCACATGAGTTAATCATGCCATAAATGAATCAGTACACAACCATGAGTCATGCTTATATTCATTAGTAACCGTTTACATATTAGCTGGAGACAATTCATGAACTGCATAATGAAGGCAAACTGCATACACATCTACAGCTAATGTTGAACTCCATCCTGTCACTGTGTTAGGCAACATCACCATCTGCTTCAGAGAGAATGGATTAATCTGTGAATTATCACACCATGCGTACGCTTCATTCACAGCAAATGGGAAAGTACAGTTAATGCACAACCAACTTATGTCACATTCAATCATTTATATGGCATGACATGTATTTGTATTGGATAACACAAGGTAAACCCTGACATTCAGATGTTCTACTGATTAAAGAGTATGTATGAACAAATTCATATGCACAAAGAATCATTACCGGTTGGTCAAAAGGAGTCTGGGAGATACAGGATGGACATGACCATCAGTATATACGGATGAATGAGCAAATAAATACACAAGGAGAACTGATTGGAATAAGATCCAATGAACAACTGCATCAATAAACAAGCTGTGACAAGCTCTGATTTCCATGTGTGTACAACATGAGTCTTACAAGACACACTGTGCAACATAAACTTGACTTGTGAAGATGAAATTTGCAAAGTTAAATGATAAAATTATTAAATTGACTAAACAGCCACAGCACAAACACATCATTAAAAGTCCAGCCTGTGTCACCACGGTTACATCTTTGCCTTGGCTGTGGAAACTGGTCAGTGGTGGTAAAAAGGTAAGATCAATGTCTCACTTTTTTTTCCAGGATCTCTGTGTAAAAGTGTCTATAGAAAGGTTGAAGTTAACTTGTCATGTTGGTGAATGTGTTCTTTCATGGTGTGGATTTCTGTTTCAGCTGATAATGGTTGTTACAAACACTTGAACAAAGTCTTATTGTACTCTGTGAGACTTAAACCCTTATCTCCTATAGGGGCAACCGAACCAGTAAATGAAAAAATGAACACTGCTCAGGAACAGTTTTTAAAGCACATACATACTATCACACCTATTTGTCCAGCAGTCATGTGACCAGGAGTATAGATATTCATACAGAAATTAACTAAATACAGTTAGAAATTTCAATAAATGTTGACATGTATGGAACACAATAACTATATCATATTAATTGAAATAGATATTTTTATTCCATTAAAAGTCGTAATAAAATGAATATACAGTATAAATGGCTCTTCCCTGGGAATCATCTTCACTAGTAAATATAGATGGTTGAAGCAGTCACTCAGGGGGGGGTGGTTAAACTACATTTCTGACATTGTCACAAAACCAAGACTCTGGAAATCACCATTTTTATGCCACAGCTAATGATGCTGCTGTTTCTCATCTTTTAACTGTGAAAAAAACTACACGGTGTATACACTACTGCTGTTACACCATAAAATACAAAGCAAACTAAGTTAACAAACATCCTTCTAACCTTCTTATTAATTTTGTTATTAGTTCACTTCATGTTCTCAGTCCTAGTCTCCGGCTCTGTTCGTATCTGTAGTATTTATCTTGTCTTAGTTGTTGTTTCTTTCTTGCTACTGCTCTGACCACATGTTTTTGTATTGTCCATCTGTTCTGCTTCAAAAAAAATTCAATAAACAGATTGCGAGGGGAAAAGCTATGCTAAAATGTTTTCTTGCAAAAGAGGCTTCTCAGCACAAAATGAAAAACCCTTAAATTTGTATATTGGATTTCAGAGGAGCTATTTTCTGTGGCGAGAGCATTGTGTTGATGCCTTAATCCACTCTATGAAGTGAATGGACTCGGTCATGATAGTACACACAACCTGTGACATTCAGCTGTTTACACACAAATGTTGGAGTGATAATCCACCAAATCCCCTCCAAATCCCCTTAATCACAGCTGGTTGACCCTGAACAAAACATTGTTAGTGTAAATCACTCAGGAGCGGTTGATAAACTAAAGGCCTGGGTTTGAAGAAGCTGAAGAGTCAGACTTAATGGGATGGCTTAGAAGAACAGAGCTACAGATTCAACAGCATCACACACACATAATGAAATGATCCTGTTGTGATACATGTATTTCCATTACAATACATTTATCTGTATCCTATCCATTTATTTACACATTCAGAGGTGATGGTTTCATCATACACTGGGTTAGATTCCCAGTCAGGCCTCACTTGACCTGTTCTGTCAGTGGTTTCCTTCATGTTCTCTGGTTTGTCAGGGTACAGGTTGGTTCTTTTATCAGTGCCCTTGGGTCAGGATCTGGAGTCAGACCTGGAGCAGATTCAATGGCTAGAGCTGTGTTCGAAAGTCCGCCCTACACCCTGCGCACTGCATACTTGCCTTAGTGTACACTGTGCCATACACCCTGCGCACTGCACGAATGAGCACCTCCGTATCTAAATCGGTCCCTAAATGAAAACATTTTGATCAGGAATGCTCAAGCCTGTCCCC
>JAPSES010000258.1:15757916-15771739 GCA_029822895.1 Maxillicosta whitleyi
AGTACAATGACATAGATATTGATGTAAAAACTGAAGTGATTTTGGTTTTTATCAAGAAAACATGGAAAATGGATAGATATGAGCTCTGAAATTAAACTATTATGAGCTGTTTTTGTTGTTATCATTATATTTGTCCAAACAAAAGTGCCTTTAGTTGTACCAGGCATTAAAATGAACAAGAAATTGTAGTAAACAAAGGTAGTCTGTAAAATTGACAATAATGTTAACAACAGAAACAAACCATCACTGACGATGACACACATCTGTGGACGTGTCTGCCTTACATTTTTATCTTACTTATGTTTTACATAGTTTTTATCTTGCGTGTCCTGTATTGTCTTTGTTTTCATCTTTTTGCGTTCTTCACTTGACAATCTTTTCATTCTTGTTTTCATCTTTTACTTTATCTTTTCTGTAGTTTTCATGTGGTTGCAGTGTTCATGTCATTGACATTTGGACATCCTGTTGAACCTTTGCAATTTTTCATCTCGTTATGCCATTGACAGTTTTTGTCTTGTTGCATATTTTAGGTTGTTTGTGTCCTGTTTTGTCTTTACATGTTTTCATCTTGGTTCATCTTTTACGTAGCCTTTCTGTTGTCGTTTCTTTTAACAGCATTATGATTTTATTGCGTTTTTTTTTTAAACAGGTTTACATCTTAAAACATCATTAACATTGTTTTGTCTTTCTTGTCTTTTATATTGTTTTCATGCCGCTGCATCTTTGACATCATTTTTTGTCTTGCTCTGGGTTACATTCTCCAGAGAATGCTTTTATTTTCATTAGGAAAATGACTTCCCATTTCATATTGTTGTCATCTGTTATTACTCTGCCCTTTGGTGACCCAATAAAAACATCTACTATGAAATTATTAAAAATCCAAGGGGCATCATTTTGTCTTCAACCTGATGAAATTTTTGGCTTTGACATCAGGTTTTCAGAGCGTTTGTGTATTGTTTGTTTTTTTAAGCAGAGCAGAGGTGCATAAGTTCATGCATCTGAAATCTTTCCTCCAATAATTCAACGTAAGGAGGCGGAGTTGGATGAGTTTGGAGGGTCTGAGCAAAACCGTGATGGGGGAGGGAAGGAGGGAGGGAGGGGCGACATGTCTGATCTGAATAATTTATCACTGATGTTTCCACTGCCTTTGTTCTAGGTCCAAAGGATCCCAGTTTTAAGTTTTAATAGCATTTGTGGCTAGACTTATTATGTGTGATCAAATAATTCTCAGTCCTGGGATTTAAAAAAAGTATTCTTCTTTTTCTTTTTTTTTTTCTAGCAATGTAAGTTATTGAGGCCACATGGGTAAAGCCTATTTCTTTTTACCCTTCACCCTCTGATTTAAATATTACAAAACATACAGATACTTTAAACATTAACTTTGGTAAGAAGTTCACATTACTAGAGCTAAGTGGAAACAACAGATGGATGGAGAAAGACACTGAGTTAAACTTGTTAATTGTTAATCTGTCTGTAACCACCTTGTAAGTGGCTTTTGTCAAAAAACCATGTGGTGAAATGAGCTCATCCAAGCAAAAAATGCAAATCAGCTCTTATGCAGTCTTCATGTTCACTCTTTTAAATGTTTAGATGCAAATAATTAGCCTGAACCGTCCATTACAATGATTAAACACTTTGCATGTCTGTGTGTAACATACGTACACAGCCTCAGACATTAAGAATGAATTTGGAAATTGATGTATGTGTAATTGTCACATGGGTGATGTGTTAAAAGTGAAAGACAAATAGACAGATGTTCTGCTGAGGCCTTTTATTTCATCATGGTTGTGCTGTGTGATGTCTGGAGTTTCCAACATCACTTGAAATCTGTATTGCACATAGAATTCAGCCTAAAAAAAATGTCCATTAAAAGCTTATGAGCCAAGAGAAACATTGCTAGATGGTAGTACATGCGTTCAGTGAATGGGTAACACTTCTCCAGCTTTCACCCAAAGCAAGAAAATAAGCGATTTTGTGACCTGTAAAACCTCATCTGAGAGAGAGAAATGAAAACACTTGATCAAAATTGCCTTGTTTCCTCACTGGTCTTGAGCTTTGACAGTGTTGCAAAGGGTCATCATCTGAGTCAGTTTACATCAATAAACATGAGTCCTGACCATGCGGTTTAGTGTGGAAATGCAGAGAAGTTATGCTTCCAGTGGAAGATGATGTGTGCAAAATTATGCCTTTGTGCAGCACTGTAGGAGGTGCTCAGATCATCTCATTATAAAAGTTATTTTCAGAAATATATGGTTTTGTGATATTGCATGAGAAGGTCGACAGCACTTTTATCTGTGTATGAGCTTGTTTAGTGCTATTTAGAGGTTAAAAAATGATTAGAAAGTAAATATTGAAGGAATTTAATAAAAATACTAAATGTATTTTAAGGAAAGGAAAGTAAAATTCAGTTTGTTAGGCACAGCACTACAGTCTGTCGTTCAGGTTAATTTATTACATCATTTGGCCACGACAAAAACAATTAGATAAACACCATAAGAATAAAAAGAATATATATATATATATATATATATATACATATACACAAATAAATAAAAAATATATAATCGTTTCATCTTAATGAATCTTTAATAAAGGCACACAGTGGCTGAGGTCTGCTCATTATTGCACAAGTGTCTAAGTGTTTTATGTGTTTTCATTTAATTACATGAACATCATACAAATATTTGACACTTTAGTTCAGTGTCAGTGTCAGTGGAAGACAGTATGTTGGATTCTCCATAATGGCGTAAATGGATCCAACAAAACATCCCGTCCAAAAATATTCTTACATGTCATACTTTAGAATTTCAGCACACAAAACAAAACTGTCAAAAACTGTCAAACTCTGTATACTTACAATATTATTGGAAACATTTAATGATATTTAACTATTCCTGCTTTGTAAAACATAAGTATTGTCTCTTATGTAGTTCAGTAGAAGAACGAAAGATTTTTTCAATCACTCGCTCAGTTTGTTGTTTGTTTCGATACTACGAGAAGCTTATGGACGTAGTGGCTAATTTACAAGTACATTCTAAGAACAGATGTTTCCGGGGCAGCAGGTCTCTAACCCTGCAGAACATAGTTTTGGAGTTCAACAGCTTAATGGAGGCTGGAACAAATGGCAGCTTCAGGTGACTGGATCTACAGCTCGAAGGAATATAAGAAATAAATATTATGTTGTCACAGTGAAGTCACCCTAATGACCTGAAGCCACAGTGACCTTTGATCCAAACAAACTATGTACCATAGACTGAATATAAAGATATAAGCCATGGGTATGGACCTCAACCCAAATTAATGTCAATACGTTTCTATCTTTTTATCCTCTGGTTTTGGCTCCAAAAAGCCCAGGCTGCCATCAACATAAACCGGTCTTCTCTCTAAAAAAAAAAAAAAAAGCCAATAGTTTTCTTCTAGGATTCATTCCAGTCTCATCTGTTTTATGTAGAACCTCCAATAAATGATGGTGGTCCATCTACAAATTTCTCCTCCATTTTCTAGGTCTCAGTACAAATACAAACTCTGACGTCTGCTGTGTCAGGGTTTGATTGACAGCTCGCTCACCTATGATTGTCCAAATATGGTCACTTTTGTCTCTATTAAGTCAAATATTGGCTCAAAATGCCAGGTCGGTAACATCACACTTCCTCAGTTTACTTATTAAATACAGTCTATGAACGAAGCCAAAACATTCAGATTGCCCCCTGGTGGTTGGTGGTAGTATCAGCTACAAAACCTGCATCATCCGTGTTAGTCAGTGGCACTCAAAGCACATATTCAGTCACTTTTCCCATTTTCTGGCTTTTTAGGTAGATTTCATCAAGGTGATTTGCCTTGATGTCGTCATTTTTCTGATTTTCTGATACAAATATCGATGATTGACAGTTGTAATGACCATAATTGTTACGAATCTGTCTGATGTTTGGACGGAAACCAGCTGGTCGGCCATTGGCATCATGCCTCTGCATCTCTATTTCACAGGTTTCATGTCCAATTTGTGTCACATTTGTAATAGCTCTGGGAAAATAGCTTGGTTAATTGGCAACAAGTGGATAAAAGTGACGTTGGATTGTGTCTATTGTCTGTCAAGTTCCTCAGATATTATTAGAATGGTGCAATAACACATGAGACTCTGAACAAACGAAAGTGAACACCACCATGAAAAAGTACATTATTTATGAAGTGGGCTCATTTTTAGCTAAAAATCAGTATTTTATGGAAGTGTTTCTTTTTAAAATCCAATTCAACTTTATCTGTAAAGCACTTTAAAACAACCACAGTGCACCAATGTGCTGTACAGAAAAATAAATAAAGAATAACAGAGTGAAATACAAAAATAGATTAAACACATAAAAACAATACTACAACTAATTGTATCGATAATACTTTTGATATCATAGCCATAGCTTGAGTTTGACACTAAATATTATACCTGAAAAATTGTAAATTTATTCAATTTCCCCCATTTAAAAAGACTATTTGTGAATTGTTACAGAGAAATTACTCATTATTTGTAATTTATCTATATCAGTATGAACCACCACAAGTTGTACATAACACTGTTTTAGTATTAAATACATTAAATAAAGCGCTGTGATTATATCTGGCATGTTTTAAAAATAAGTCATCGTTTGGGGTGATGTATACAATGTGTTACCACATTATCATGTCAATAAAACAAAGACTTTACGATATTTTCAGCATAGTTTTGAATGTTTGCGTTAAAATGAAAATGTATGTCTGTTCACATATCTCCCCACATTTTGTTTTATACATATTAAAGTGCACATAAATACTTACTCAAATCTCAAATGCCACATATTGTACATATTGCAGAAAATAACTAAAGATAAACTGTCAAATAAAGGTAGCTGAGTTAAAGAGGAAATAATCATGTCCTTTTTTTAACACCGCTTTTATTGAGCCACAGCTTTTACAAATATTCCTGTTGAGATACTAAATTGTCTCGGTATCAAATTGTGCTCATTTGTGATGTGACGTAATGTTTTTGTCAGCAGGTATAAAAACAGCCTGGTTCACATGGAAACACAGCTCTTTACTTATAAAAATCTTTGGAGGTTGAGGTATAATTGGTACTACTCAACAATCCCATTTTGTGCACACTGTTCTGGCGTTCACATATATTCTCTGCTGGCTTAATCAGTTGGCCTGCTTTAGTGTGAGAAGAAAAGTTCACACCGAGACACAAGGTTTTGCATTAAATCCACGGACGACTCTCTGCCTCTTACCCTTAGGTCAAGAGGTGACAGCTCAAAGAGTGCCTTAAATCATGAGAACTGCTTTACCTTTCAGTGGAGCTGCAGAGACGCACCTACATTAAGTCAGTAAAGTCTGTGGATTTATCTGGATCTGAATGCTTCCTGTCTATTGCATATAAATCAGCCATCGTACGGTTTAAGCGGATTGGTTCAGTGTGAGCCAACAGTCAGACTGTGGCAAAGAAGGAGCGAAAGGGCGGCAGACTCCATCTCTATTATGTACATCCGCTCACAGTCGTATTTAGAGTCATAATAACTGGCGGAAATTCATCATACCCCGATGGTAACAATCAATAAGAAAACTAGATTTTAAGTGACCTTTTATTTTTCACCGCTGGAATGTTTCTTCGTAGATGAATAGAGGGCTGAGTTCAAAATTAGTGAGAAGCTGCAGCGAGTGTCATGAGCAGAAAAGTAAACGCAGAACTTAATGAAATATAACTGAAGATAGACAGGATATTCCAGCAAACATTTCATTTCTATCTATCAAAGTAGTCTTAGTCTTTAGTCTAAAGTAGTCTTACAAAAGGTTAAAAAACAACCATTATCCAAATATGGTCACTTCCCGCTCCAACATACTGATGAACAAATTGCTACTTCTGGTCTCAAACTATCAGCGTGTGTTTGGTTGAGACACGTGGGTTCTATTTACAGTCTAAAGACAAAGATCCTCCTCCGGTACAGATGGATCCTCCAGACAAAAGTCCACATTTCTGTGTGAAAGGATAATGATAATGCATGGGCGTAGTTTACGGTATGGACGGTAGGGACATGTCCCTACCACTTTTGAGATGACCTTAAATTGTCCCCGCCACTTTTTTTTTTTTTTTTTTTACAAATCGCGCTAGACCTTTTTAGTATTTTCCATATAGTATTACTATTTTCCCAGTATTTTCCCCACCTGAAAAAGCTATTCTGATGATGATTGGTGCTTTCTATCTTTGGCTCCACCTATATCTAGTCTTGGGATGTTTGCCAAAGTGAAAAAAAAAGGACCCCTGACAATATGGCAAATTTATGTCCCCACCACTTCCCAAACCAAACCTACACCCTTGTGATAATGTTTTTGTAACGGCCGCTCTCCATGACCTGTTCAGATCTGCTGAAGACGTCTCTAGCTTCAATGTGACCAGACTTAGAGTGATTTTCACCATTTTTAACTATTATTCATCTCATTCTTGAAGATTAATGTGAAATCCTTGATGTCTATCATGGCTGGTGAGTGATGAACTGAACTGAGCTGTTTTTTTTACTGTCTTACTTTTTGCAACAATATTGGCTGGAAAATTAATACATACAGACTAATACATCATATGTGTGAATCATTTTAGTTCAGGGGCCACATTCCAATATGATCTAAAGGGGCCGGACCAGTAAAATAATAAGAGTGAAAAAATGTCATTAAATTAGGATAATGTTTACATCTACAACGTTTCCTTAAAAATCTGAATAAAAGGGATAACTTAAAATGTGTTATGAAAAATAAATGTAATTTAACAGTATTCTGCCTCAGTTTATCACTTCCATGTGTTCATTCTAACGTACAGATCAGGGATGTTCTACAAATACACAGAACATTTAAGAACAGAATGTTGGTGAAATTACACTGACTTGTCTTTTTTGTGTTTGTCTTTTTTATTCATTGCAAATAAAAAAAATACACATGTATTTATTAAATACATCCCGTTACAATACGTCGTGATACTTAGTGACTGAACTGAATGATTTATTTTGATATGTTGTAGAATAGAATAGAATGTCTAAAATAAGGGCTGTAATGCTTAAAAAACAGAAAATGATATAGGCCTAATATTGTTCACACTATTATTAACTAGATTTAGAATTTTAAGTAATTAAAATGTATAGTACACTGTCTTTTCTAAACACATTTCAGGTTATTCACATTTTTTGTAAAAGTATAGTTTGTTAATGTAATTTTACTGTTTTACATCAAACCAAGGAGAACATTTTATAGTAGCATTATAAAATTATAAAGTAAATAACATTATAAGATGAATGAAAAATGAAAAGGCCATGTCAAATTGGCTGATCAGATCAGCTGTGGAATAAGTGAAACTAAAGTCAAAATTAGGGCTGGTAATATTAACGCGTTAATCGCGATTCGATTAATGTAAATTGCAATCGCGAATATTTTTTTAATCGCAAGTTAAACAGAGTTTGCCAGCATTTTCCGCACTTCTACCATCTACATGCAGTTAACTTTAGATTCGAACTGTCTTACTGCAAAATTTTACACGTGCAAAGTAAATCAAGATTAATTGCTTTTAACTATGAAATTTATGAGATTTATGAGATCAATAATAATTAATCTTTTGACAGCCCTAGTCTAAATGCTATACTCTGTACGCACATGCGGCATCAGAGAACACGTTTTAAAGGTACAGGTTAGTTTGTTGGTATTTGACAGGATATCATGATAATACTTTACTGGTCTGACTCATCTGCACTAACTGGTCTGTATGTGGAACCTGAATTAAAAGGATTTTGACGCTATTAATTGTTAATTTCTTCTATGTAATTTTTCACCATTTCACCCCACGGGCCAGTTTGGACCTTTTGGCGGGATTGCATTTGGACCCCGGGCCGCATGTTTGACACCTGTGGCATAAATGGTGACATAATTAAAATCAGGATCCAACACTCTCCACCATTACCCAAGAAGTAGAGTTAAAAAAACAGCAGCACTGAACAGGCTCCAACACAAACGTCACAGCAGCTTCAGCTCATACAAACCTGACACAGTGAACCTGTGTGAAGCATGTGTGTGTTTCATGAAGCAGAAGCTCTTATTGAACGGTCAGGACAGAAACGCACAGGAGTAAACTGCATTAGCTGGTTATCACCTCTATAAACAGACCCAAAGAAATAAACATCTGACACAATGTTTTTTTTTTTTTTAACGTTGCGCCACTGTGTGTTCCTTTGTGTGTGGGTGTATGTGAACGATATAACAGCACGGATGCTGATTTCCCAGTGAGCTACTGTAACTTGGTAACTGATAATAAAGTGTCTCTAATGGATCAGTTATGAAAAGATGCCCTTTGGCGAAGCACAGCAATTCAAAGACATTTTATCAATTTAGTAAAGCATCTCATGGGGTCCAGAGAGGGAAGTTGATTTTTGGACTTTTTTTTTTTGTTTTACTAATCTTTTTTTTTTTTTTTTTTTAACTAATCTTTGGAAACACATATTGTGGTTTGCGCTCCTCCAGTTAAAACAAACAAACAGACAGCAGTAATTAGTAGTAGAACCATGCTGTGTTTCATGGAGCTGAACCCGAGCTTCGCTGGCAGTTAAACAAGTGTTCACACTGAGGCTCACACGCCCCGTACTAAATCAATTACCATTCATTTATTAATCTCTGCCAGACAGTAGATAGTGAGGTCTGTTTCAAGTCTGTCTGTGATCAGTTAGCGCGTCACCGTGTCCAATGCGCTTCCATGGGAGCAGCTGGCTCTTATGTAAATGATGATCGCAATGCAGTTACTGTACAAGGTAACCTGCAGTAATACTGTATCAGCACTTAGCCTTTACGCTCTGGACAGCAGCGCTCATTTGATGAATGATGCAGGCAGTAACGGAACATAAAGGAGTAAAACTGCGGATAGGCTAATAACATGGAGCTGCATATAGGCCCAAGCCATACATCACCTCAGTCACAGTCAGCAGTCCACGTGCTTCAAAACCACCATGTGGATCTTCACCTCTACGAGCTCCGACTGCCTTTCTGACAGACTATTATTAGACACTTCCCAGGGTAATTATTGTGATTCAAAGTCTAAACTCCTCTGCTGTGATGACCTGATGCTGAGACTTTCAGCAAATCCTGTTGTTTAGCTGAAAGGGTGTTTCTACTCTTTCTGGAAAACAGCAACTTCTACAACAATAACCTAGGTTGTTTTTTTTGTTTTTTTCCAAGGATGAAAAGTTCATGATGCTTGAAGCTACCGCAGCAAGGTTTAAGTTTATTACTATACCGGAGAAAGACTGGAAATGGTGTCGAAAAATGTGAACTTAACTGGTGTGTGTGAAATTTACAGCCCACACATTCCAAAAGAGTGATAGAGGGGATGTTCATTTTTCACAGATGTACTGTAAAAGGCAGATAATAGACTCACATGTTCGTCTAATACAGACACTAAGGGCAGTCGGAGCACAGACCAGCACCGTACACTACCTCTGGATGTGAGAACAACAAAACACAACCCAGGCCCTGTCCCTCTGTGTGCGGTAATGTGAGAACTTTCCACAAAAGTTACACAGACAGACAGACGGACGGACTCAAGGGTTGGTTTATCCTTTATGTTATTGACACAAACATTTATAAGCATTTATGTTTGAATAGATAGGAACTTCATTATCTACTTGTCTTATTTTTATTTATTGTATTCTATTTTATTTCTTAAGAGTCACTAATAACAAACAGTGACTCCACTCCTCTTCCTGGTTGACCTTTCATGGTAAAGCTCGTCCAATCATCTGCCTAAGAGCTCTCAGACCGAACCACCACTGCTCTATAATTTAGATTTAGACTGTCTGTGTGTAAATGTTATTACATACATATTTATATTTATATTATAACTGTACAAGGCTGTTTCAAGCAAACATATCTCCTCAACAAAGGGGTTATGTCTCTGTTTGATGCCATTTGACATTGGAAAAGTAGGTCAAGGTCACTTATGTTCAACAGGCTTCTGCTCCATGCGCAGATGTATCCACAGTATAAATTTGGTGCAAATATCTCAATGTATTCTGGAGATAATGTGATTAGGGAGTTGAATGGACAATACCCCTCTGGCCAGAGTTGGCCCAGGGGTAAAAAAAAAAGAAAAAAAAGATTTGATCTATTATATTAAGCCTTAGTGTTACTATTCTGTGATATTTATAATACGTAATTTTTTGTACATTTTTATTATTTTATAAGGGTGTAACCTTGAATGAGTGAACGCATGGTTTCTTTTGGTTTGTACATGAATCATTGCACTAAGTGTGATTGGTTCCTCTGGTTAATGGAGTATAAAAGGCAGTTAGCTCATCTTAGGCTGTCGGTGTTGGTGAATCCTCAGTGTCTCTTCATGATGTTGATAAATGTCACTCATGGTGCTTTAAGTTTCAATCCAGTCTCATGCCACTCTGTCCAAACCTAAACCCACCACTGGCCTAACAGTGAAATTACAACCCTGAGTCCAAAAACACTGTGTAAAATGGAAACAAAAATTGAATATTCACAATAGAACATGTGTTTTGGAAATTGGCTTGTGTTAAAGTGGAAAAGTAGAACACTAAAGGTAACTGTGTACTTTAAAAAAAAAAAAAAAAATCTAAAAATCATACAATTTCATAGTCACAGAAAAAATAATCAGACCATCAAAAGTCATCAAAAACAGTGGTTATACAATCCAGTTGTAACTCCTGTGTGTGTGTCATGTGACTAAAACAGACATAAAAGAAAACATGGAATGAATAAAAGCTTCTGTTTTTGTCAGTACAATGACATAGATACTGATGTAAGAACTTAAGTGGTTTAGGTTTTTATCAAGAAAACATGGGAAATGGATAAATATCAGCTCTGAAATTAAACTCTTATGAGATATTTTTGTTGTTATCATTATATTTGTCCAAACAAATGTACCTTTAGTTGCACTAAATGAACATGAAATGAATTAAAATGAAAAAGAAATTGACGAAAACTAGGGTGGTCTAATAATTTTTTCTGCCGCCGTCAATGAAGACATGAACAACCTTCTGTAGAAAACTGATCAACACAGTCGCTGTTAAAAACACAGTGGGTTGAGTGTTAGAGCTCCCCTTTCCAATGATCTAGTCACTAATGAGATGTTCAAAGACCCCCTCAGTGCTCCCTCTGTGCTCGTCTCCCTGAGGATCTTTGTTTTTCAGGTTGTTACCAAGAGACTCACTGTTGTCATGGGATGTAACTACAACCGCTTAGAGAGAGTGACATAATAAGCTGGATTAAATGATTACATGTGTTTTAGATAACATTGAATCACTATATAATGTAAATAGCAATAATTTGTCATAGCATTTATTAGATTTGGAGTTATTGTGATACAATAGAATCTAATTCTGACATGGTTTAAATTCACTCATAGAATAGAGAAATGTTTATTATTTAACTTATGAGTGTTTTAATTTGCGTTACTGTAATCCTACCACAATGTTTTGAAAGGTTCTGTCACACATCATGCTGCATTGCACTATACTATGATCTCCCAGGTGTTCAGCCTCCCAGAGGACAGACGCCTCAGTCATTTGGACTCTTTACAGTCACTGCCTCACATTATAGTAGCTCAGTTCAGGGAGCAAAACAGCAGTCAAGACGGGAGATAAATATGACTGAATTACCCCCCAAAACAGATGTGCAGATACTGGTAAATGGTGAACAACAGGACAAGCAACCGGATGAAGTGGCGGCAGAAGAGCAAACGTCCTCCTCCAGTCTGGATGATGAATGTTCAGTTGACAGCGTTACTGCAGACAAAGAGGCAATAGCAAAGATGCAGTCTGTTTTCCACCAGGTACGTAAGCAGATCAGGTCTCAAGCGGGTATGAAAGCCCCTAAGAGCAGCATACTGGAGCTGGTCCAGAAGGTGTGGGACAAAGAAATAGAAATAGAAGCTGCACAGGTGAACGCGGATCATGAGGTGGGAAATGGCAGCAGTGAAGAGGAGAAACACGAGGAAATACTGAAAGATGAAGCAGATAGAAAAGAGGAGGAGAATGAAATATTTGTGCAAAAGCTTGAGGCATGTAAAATAGGCTTAAGGGGGGAGTTTGAAGATCAGATTGCTCAGTTGCGTAAAGAGATGCAGGCCTACACTGACCAGGCTGTCAAAGACTTGGAGTATAAGATGAGAAGCTTGAAATGTCAACATCAGCAACAAGCAGGTCCAAAGGAACAACAACAACATGGTCCAGATAAAAAGCTGAGGTCTTCTGGAGCTTCTGCACTGGCTTCCAGAAGAGGGAGGGTCCTGACCCGGACCATGACCACCATCATCCCAAAGACCTGCGCCTCCATCATCATCGGCCCACGAGCCAAATCAGAGACACTGAGCTACTCAAAGCGTGAATGCAGTCGACCTCTGGTGAGGGATCCAGCGCTCACATTAACAGGAAACAGGCCTCAACAGACCCGCAAGCCCCTCCCCCCGACCTGCCCACCGCTGCATCAGACCAAAAGGCCGGTCCGGGCCAAGACCAGAACAGGAAACTGAGCTACCTTTAGGGAGGACACAGTCTGAGACTTACAACAAACGAGGATAAAACAAATCCTGTTGCATGAAGAGAGCATTTATATACAACAGTGTTTCCCAAACGGAGGGTTAAGACCCAAAACAGGTCATGGTATTGTTTTTATTGGGTTAGAAATTAGCAGAGGAAAATATACAGCAAAAATATGGTATATGAATTCATTTTCATAATTAAAACAGAAAACAAAAGGAAGAAGATTGAAGTTTTTTAAAATGTTTTCTAAAACATGACCAAAGACACAAAAATATCATATTAAAATATACTTGAATACTATTTCAGAGATGACGTTTAAGTAAAAATGCAGATCTATAGCAATTCATGGAATCTCAAGGTGAAAAAGTTGGGGAATCACTGTACTATAATCACACCTGTTACACTACTGCTCTGTCTCGGTACTTTCTATAATATACAGCTTTTTGTTGTAACTGTGTAGATGAATGTTAAATTAAAAAAAAATCTAATTGAAATTAATGAGCGATCTCTGTTTTACTTCAATGCAATCTACATATTTTTGTGCTATATCAGTATAGTTATTTGTAATTATTTTTTTGTATCCAACAGTGGCTTAAACATTACATAAGATCCATCAAACGTGTTCATGTTTTAAGTGCAATGACAATATCTATCAATCAATCAATCATCCCCATAGACTTCAGACTGTACAACATCCGAATCAATGGCAGGTTTACTGAAGCTAAAACTGAAGATGGACTTATTTTAAATATTTCACAGGTTACTTTTTTTTTTCTATTTTAAGCTGAAAGACATTTTAATTTCCTCAAATAATGAATGAAATTTATATGAATCTGAGTCAAAACCTCAGTTTTCCAAAGCAACGTGTGATTTATTCTACAAGTGGAGGCCTGTTTTGAGTTTTAGATGAATCTTTATTGTCATTGCATGTCACAGGTACAAGGATACAAAATGCAGACTGCTTCTAACCAGAATGTGAATTGGATCGGAATATGAAGTGAATATAAAACAGTATCAATATAATACACTACCGTTCAGAAGTTTGGGGTCACCCAGACAATTTTATGTTAAAAATCACACTTTTATTTACCACCATGAGTTGTAAAATGAGTAGAAAATATAGTCAAGATATTGACAAGGTTAGAAATAATGATTTGTGTTTGAAATAAGTTTTTTCCTTCAAAATTTGCTTTCATCAAAGAATCCTCCATTTGCAGCAAACAGAACTGTAGACCTTTAGCATTGTACCTGTTCATTTGTTGAGGTAATCTG
>JAPSES010000258.1:15779141-15789225 GCA_029822895.1 Maxillicosta whitleyi
TATGTTTCCAGTGTCAAGAATCTAATAAAATAGATTTAAAAAAAAACAAAAAACAAATGTGGGAGTAATATTGCGGGATGTCAGTCACAATATGTGGGGGAACTGTGCTGCTTGGAGGTTTGCGCTCTCTGAGTGCTTTTCTAGTTTCTAGTAATGCTAATGCTAAAATTCAGAGGCTGATTTTCCCTATGTGGACAAGAGAGAGTTAACCTTAACTATTACATTTTAAAACATATTAATGAAAGTCACATTTTTGCTTGGCTTAACTCTAACTGTGTCCTCTGTGGCGTTGTAATAAATGATGTGTCATGTGACTGAAGAGAAATTTTAGAAGAAGCGTTCGGGCAAATATTTGTAATATTTAAGATGAGACAGTAAGATTTTAATATGAATGCACATTTGACAGTTGAGCAGTGTGAGATGTGAAAGGGCTGATGTGACCCCTGTAGTGGTGGGGGTCTGGTGTCTCTGTTAAACTGTGGGGTCATCATGATTAGAGGACACGTTCCTGGATCCATTGTTCACCTTTGAGGAAGGGGTCACTACAAATCAATACAAGGTTGTTCTGAGTGATCACCTGTATCCTGTGATGAGGCATTTCTATGCTGATGGGAGTGGTCTCCTCTGGGATGACACTGACCCCGTCCACAGGCCAGCGGGGCTCAGTCAACGCTTTGATGAAAATGGAGTGAATCATAGGCTGTGGCCTTCGCAGTCACCAGATCTCCACTCAGCTCAAGAACATCCACCTGCCTCCATCCCCACATCCTAAACACGATGGTGCAGAACGCTGCTGCTCTTTTAACCAACACACGCAAATACGAGCACATTTCCCCCATTTTACCCTCTCACTCCACTGGCTGCCTGTAAAGGTTTTAAAATTCTTTTATTTACTTTTAAATCCCTCAGTAGCCTTGCCCCGCCCTACCATTCTGAGCTGCTGCAGCCTCATACACCTCCCCGTTCTCTCAGGTCACCTGACCACCTGCTCCTGAGGGTACCTAAAACCGAAGCACCAGTTCAGAGGTCACCGTGCCTTTGCTGCAGCAGCTCCTAAACTATGGAACGACCTGCCCCTATATCAGAAAGGCCTCCTCTGTCTGTTTTCAAAATCCCTTAAAACCCATTTTTTTCCTCATTGGCTTTTATTTTAAATGTAGTATTCTTATTCAGTTGTTTTATTGCTTTTATTTTTAATTTCAGATTGTTTTTAATTGTACAGATTTTACATTTTTAATCTATTTCTTCTCTGTTATTATCTATTTATTTATTTTCCTGTACCTCACTTCGGTCCACTGTGGTTGCTTTAAAGCGCTTTACAAACAAACTTGGATTGGATCAATGTTCATCCCTTTAACACTCCCACTTTCCTTTGATTTGTCAGCATGTTTTTTACTCTTAAGTGTCAGATTAGCTGTGGATAAATACTTCTGTTTGGCTAGAAATCCAAATATACTGTACATCATTTGCCCCTGTGCTTTTGTTTTTTTTTGTTTTCACTTTAGATCCCTTAACATTTAGGTTTGCTATTTCAATTTAGCAATCTGCAGGAAGGAAATGAAAGGCTCAGTGACTTAGTGCTGATTTGCAGCACACAACTAAAGATGACAAATGGAAAGGATTAAATCAAGCGGGTCTTGGAAAGGCGACAGTAAAAAAAAAAAGACTTTAGAATTTAGAGGAGTCTTTAAATTATTCTAACAACTCCATCAAGCTGATCCCAGCAGTAAGCATACTTCATACTCGAGTGCACTTGCTGATCGTGGCTACAAAAAAATATGAGACTGCACACTGTATCTGTGTATAATTAAACCTTTATCCCAGATGGACACTCAAAACACTATTGCAAGTGTAGGATTTCTATTAAGCAGGTGATTCCAATCCGTCTGAGGAGCAGTTGGGGACTCGTACCACGAAACAGCAGGAAATGAATGGGAGCTGTGTAAGCACGGGGCATTTGCTGCCACTGAAGGGCTTTTAAATGACTCTTGAAGAGACTGAAGAAGCACTAGGGTTATACTTGTTGGGAATAAATGGCTTTCATCTGCGGGTACGCTGCTCAGGAGGTCATCGGGAGGTTTCAGGGGAGCATGAGGAGAAGACAGAGGGAATGAGCTCATTACCTGTGCAATCCTCTGGGCCGGGAGCCAAAGGGCAAGTGTTAACCAGTGACAAGGGGGATGAGTCTGTGCACACGCTGGGAGGCTCCGGTCTGAATCAGAAAAAGAGGAACAATTTTAATATCCTCCACCGCATAAACCAAGACTGAATGCAAACAAGGCCACTGAGACATAATGATGTTGCAAAGCTTTTATTGAAGGAAAAAACACATGTTGACTACAGGTCTTTTCCAAAGATACAGAGCAGATGATTTTACTTTAGTGGGTCCAGGTCTTTATGTACCCGCCGCCGCAGTCAGAAACCTCACCCCTGATGGAGACAACGGTTTGGACTCAAAGATGATCCATCAGCAGCAAACAAAAGCATCATCTTTATTTACTTTGGCAAAGACGAGTAAACGAGACAAAATCTTTGAGTGAGGTGCACCGAAATAAACGGCAACAGCATAGTGATTCAATACTGCTTTGCCAAAGGCACTTTTACAAGTCGGTGGAACAAAGAAAGTAGGCAACACGAATGCACCGAACAAATAAAAAAATCATTAAGCAGTCTTTTCTTTATACTTTTATATCAAGACTTTTTTGATGAGATTCATGTTAGATATGCTCGCTCAAAGGTATTTGATGTGTCCACAGCCTGTCTATACAAACACCATAAACAGGGGGGTTTAGAGCAGATATTCACACATAGACAACCCACAGTGCAGGTTCAACTCTGGACCAGATCAGGGTATGCTTTGTAAAAAACAATGAACTACTGAGCTGATGTAAGATATTATAACACAACTTTTAAAGAATGTTTTAGCTGTTTGTAGTTGTGAATTGGCCACTTTGGCCCCTTGTGGGTCATGCTTTTAACATAAAACCACCATAGAGTCTATAAGGCTAATGTGTTAGCAAACGGTTTGTATAGGAGAGGCAGATGGTGCGAGTGCTTCTGACTTTTACAAGGTTACAGCGGGATATAGCGAGATGAAGACCATCCCCTTCCAGCTGAGAGACACATTATTTATTCCTTCTGTTGAAATGATATCATTGATTACACATATATGACATGTGTCAATCTAAAATACGCTTTCTCAGACTGTAAAAATATATAATTATAAAAAATACACACCCAAAAGTCACACAAATTACATTTTTATCTCCATTAGCTGCTGATGAGGATGTCTCTGCAGAGTTGAACTGAACCATACAGTGGCATTTGCTCTTCTGATACTTTTTCAGTTGTTCTCAAAGAACTTCATGAAATGTGGAAAATGTATCACATGAGACAAGAGATGTAGGTTAGTGAGCTGTTTGGCACTAAACTGACTGGTTCATTACAATGTGGTTCATTACAAACCTACAACCAACAAACCTATAAAACTATTCACATGTTTACTGTAATTTCCGGACTATTGAGCGCACCTGATTATAAGCCTCACCCAGTACATTTTTAAAGGAAAAACCATTGTGTATATACATAAGCCACACCTGTCTATAAGCCGCACATGCCCACTCTTACCTTTTCTGCTCAAGCACCCCTGGCGGCCGTTAGAAAAAATGCATAAATTAGCCGCATCATTGCACAAGCCGCAGGGTTGAAAGCGTGTGACAAAAGTTGCGGCTTATAGTCCGGAAATTACTGTAAGTGTGATCCCATGGTGAACACTGGAAGAGGTGGGATTTCACTTCACTATATCCTGAACCTCTGATACTAAAGATTTTACTTCAATGAGCAAAAACTAGTCGCTAACATCGCTGTGTGCTGTTTAACAGTGAGTTGGCTTATTTAAGATGCTTTGAAAGAATGTAGAAATGCATGTTTTTTTATACTATAAAATTGGGTTTAATTGTTTTCCATTGTTGCTTAAAATCTACTGCTGAATGCAACAACAGAATCTCAGTACCTTTCCTTCAAAATGCTCCTTATTTCTAACTTACTACAAACTGATACACTGTAGCTGTGACGGTAAACCATGGCATTAACTGTGAAAGATGTACAACCAAGTGAAATGATGCTAATATTCTCTGTGGAGCTAAAGCAAAGACACTACAAGTTTGATCCTGTGGGTGGGTTTTCACTACAACATTTTTTTTTTTTTTAACTTTAGTGCAGCATTAAATGACCTCACATCCTGTAAACTGATAAAATGACAGAATTATTACGGTGCACAAAGGTCTGCGGGGTCATGTACATTCTGTACTACAGCTAAACATTATATTTCCTCACGGGATCTTGAATGTGTAAATGTGATAACAGCAGCTAACAATGACAGATAATTGAAGAAAAACAAAGCACAGAGACACTAGCAACACAATTAACATGCGTGTATTTTTTTTTTTTTTTAAGCTAATGACTTTGTACCTGAATTAACATTTTTAATTAGTGTGCAATGTACTATGTTTTTAATTCAGAGATGAGGAAATTGTTTTGATGGTCTGTGGTCACTTCAGTGTTCATTTGTGTTTCATTATCAGGGGTGAAATTGTACCTTTAATGCTTCTGTGTAATTATATGAGCAGGTCAGGGGTCTTTCAAAGCTGGCAGCCCCTAATGCAAATTCTGACAGACCCGTGGCAACATCTCTGTAAGACGAAACTTAGCAACACATACTAAATAATGATATATGGAAGTGCTATTTTTTCCTCCGTTGCCTAACAACTGGTGGTAATGAAGTAACTGACTGTGTCAAGTTTCAGATGGTTAACATTGAATCTAGATATGGAGCTAAAGGTACAGGTCTGTGCAGGTTTCCAAATCAGAGTGTAATGCATATGAATGAGAGGGGCTTCCCTGCAAATACCTTCTGGATGCACCTAAACAGTTTCTAATTCTGACAGTTTTTTTTTTTTTTAATCTCATCCTTAAACTGTGTTGTTAGTTTTCTTTATATTTTTTTGTTCATGACTGATGACGTCCAGTTTAGGCTGCCTAACCTTCTGCAGAAGCTGCCTTCACTTGCTGCTCGAGGCATAAAAGGTTTTCAGGAGCAGTTTTGTCTTTGCATGTATGTCCGCAAACCAAATAACCTATGCACCACCTTTTCACCTTCAGCTCAAACACAGAACAAGTTTTCACTGTGATTTCAACAGTTAATGATTGTCTTTTTCAGAAAACTTGAAACACTTCTTTACATTTAAATGATTATGAGTTTTATGGGATTCTGGATAATGCAGGTTAAAGTATGTAGTAATATGTATGTAGTATGATTTTAATGGTGGCATAGTACAGTTTATTATAAAGTTTTCCCTTGTTTTAACTATTGCCAGAGTTAACCTGATCACATAAACAATGTACTGTAAAGTACAGTAGATGAAGTAAAATAAAAGTCACTTTACAACCTTTAAAAACAGCATGATGGATCAATTTTCCACAATTAGGTGAAGTTAGATTCGTAGTTAACACCTTCTTTGTTCATATTAAATCCACTCATGAAAAAAATGTAGCCTAAATCAGGAAATTACTCTTATTTCGAATAGGTGGTTCAGTGTTAACCAGAGCTACCTAAAGAAAACTACATTTTATTTGTTGTTTCATTTGATTGTTAAAACATTTTTTACTAAGACTAAATTATAAATATCATGACTATTCCAGTCAACTCATTGATCGGCAAATCTTGGATGGAACATTTTTGTGTTTTTTTTTTTTTTTTTTTGTATTTTTTTTTTTTTTAATTTGGAAAGCCCTTATGGTCCCTTCTTCACCTTTTGACTTAAAACAAACACGAACATACAGCAAAGGAGTGTCACAATACATAATCAATACTGACATAAAGTCACCCAGTACCGACAGTATAGTCTGGATTAACGGATCGAAGTAAGGACACTTATGCTTGAATCTGTACAGTAATCTGTAAAATATTTCCTTATTCATACAATTCATTATAAAGTGTCAAAGCAATTAGCCTTAAAATTGCATAGCCTCCATTAACGTGTAATTTCTGTTAAACTGCTTACAGTATAATCAGTGATTTAATCAACATCGTGGAAAAAGAGCCAAGGTTTACACAGTTACACAGTTCTTTTATGATAAAAAAAAAAAGTGCTTATACACTTAAATAGGAAATGATTGTACTGTTCAAGCCAACAGAAGAAATATCTAGATTATCTATCAAAGAACATCGTACAGGAAATGACAAAAAACTGTCTATTAAAAGGAACTGCCTTCACCAGCTGCACACTGCTTAATGATTTAGACACCAATATTAGACGTTAGCGTGTTTCCTGTGGTCCTATTTACTGTAAACAGTGTTTATTACAGTCAAATACAAATTATAATGTGAGAGTTTTAGGTCAGATCTTTGGTGTTTAGTTAACTGTTTTGCAATAATGCGCTTCAATGTGCAAAATGATCCCTATTTATGTTCAGTCAGGATTTGCACTGTAAAAACACTTGAAAATAACAATAATAGTAATAATAATAATAATGGGGAAAATGCTCATGTTTTTTTTTCTCTCTAAATACTGCTTTAACAACAGTCACACACAGTTCCATCTGTGACTTCACCTGCAGGGCAGATATGTTAAACATTTTGCATGATTTAGTGGAGTCAGACAGACTGGGCTTTAGACCACAGCCTGGAACACTGGGGCTTGTGCAGGCCAATGTGCATGGAACATGAAGCAGGGTGGGGATGGTTATGATATATGATAATAACACTGAGTCAGGATGTACTTAGTCACTGGAACTGAAGGAATAAGAGTAATTTAACAATAGTGTAGTTTAAAGGATGGGTTACAACAACAATGAGTCATTATGAAACTTATTTAAATCATGGCTTACATTTACATTATGTTGTAACCAATGTAATATTATTTAAAAAAAAATTATTGGTTTATTCAGCTTTCATTCTAAACACTTAATGGAATTATTTGCAATTTTACATGGTCTAAAATGTGGTCCAGTGTAAACTTTAAACCTTTATCATCTTAAACTTTAAAAATGGCTGCATTCTTCAGATGAATTGAGTCATAATAAACACGTTCTTTAAGGGACTCAGCTTTTTTAGTTTCATCGTGCTGCTGAATTTCCCTCAGAAAGGAAACCATTTGGACCAGGTGTCTAAACTGGTTCAAATCATTAATGTAAGGAAGTCACTCTTTATTTCCCTAGTATGTTTTTATCCACCTGAGCTGTTTTTTTTGGCTGTACTACATTGTTAGTCAAGCAATAAGTTGTTCTCACAGGAGGAACAAATTAGAGCTTACCTGCTAACTAGCTAACTTCTTAGCTAATTAGTAAGCTAACAGTTTGTTACGGACTACAAAGTTTAACAGTTTGTCCTGATTGTTTTATACTAGTAGGTCTCAACAGCTCACAAGTTTATCTTTTATTTTTCTTTTCTTTTTTATAAGATTTACTTGTGTTTCTACAACGTTTGTTTGATGTTAGCTGAACTTGTTTTAAAAAAAGTTTTAAAAGCATTTAAAAACATGGGAGTGATCCAAGGGATTTTTGTGGACGAATGGCCTTTGCATAAAATCAGTTTACAGCCTATTATCATAGATGCAGGAAATGGAGTTGGTTCATCTCAACAGGTGACCCAGACTCAAAACACTGACTTCACATTAGCCTGATCTAAGATGCTAAATGTTTATTTGGAATGGCAAGAGAACTACTAAGTATTAATGTGGATTTATTCATTCTAAACCCAGTTTTGCTAAACTCTACTCAACTAATCCTGTTGGTGTGACTCAGCCATAGACTCGCAGACTCACTGAGGTTGGTTATACCCAATCAGCTGTTAGATACATGTGTACAGGTGAACATGTGATGCTACTTTGTGTAACTGACAGTGAATATATATAGAAGGATATATATGTATATGCTGAGGAATGTAAGCACTTGAGTGGTTGGGTATGTTTGCGAGAGAAAGAGAGAGCGAGAGAGGGTGAGCGAGTGGTGGTTATCACAGTGGAGGTGACAGGGCGGTGGTGGTTCAGAGGTCAGTGGTGGCCTTGGCGGTGAGGGCCTGGATGCGGCTGGTGTTACAGTTTTTGCAGAGGACGTGTCCGTCCAGAGGGTAGCAGCCCTGGTTATCCCCCTCTGAGAGCAGAGTGCCACAGTCCTGCAGGACACAGATACCGTGTTAGTCTACAAACACAGTCATTAGCTACGCTTCCTGATCAGCCACATTCAGACGCTTACTCCACTTAGAACATAAATGAGACATTTACTGCTGTTTAAAAACCAGCTAGTGTCAAATTACAGGAGGCTCTGAACAAAAGCCTGTAAGTCAGTGCTCTGGCTTTAAAGCAGAAGTCTGGAGGGAAAACAACTGGCTAATAGTCAGACAAAACATCCCATATCCTTTACAACCTGTTATCACTGAATTTAAACATTTTATTTTAAGTCTTTTTTCTTCAGTGCTTATAGTTAGAACAACAGTACACTTAAACATTAGAATTGTATATTGTTTTTGGAATGATATGACAACACTTGTTGTGTCTTAAAGCTTTGAAATCCCAGTAACCTGACTGGAACATGATGATGGTGCTAAACGAACAACAGTGATTCAGATGCACAAAGCACCATCTAACAATAGAGTCAGTTAAATGCAGTAGGTATGCACTTTAATGGATTTAACTGTGAGGGTTAATACAGGTCAAATATAACTAAGTGAATTAGTTATAGGTAACATAATCTGAGTTAGAAGGACTTGTTATCCTGTGTTGCTTTATTAAACCATGTTGTTTTGAATTCTGTTAAAAAGAATAGGCCGTAATTATTCTGAGACACCAATTGAGAATAACTATTGTTGTTGCTCCCACCTTTTAAAACCTACACTGAGCAAAGCACAGTGAGATCAGAATTTATGAACAGTGCCTCAATCAATAGGCTGTAATTAGAGGTTACTGAGGGACAACTGTTAATGGCCTGGTTTTTGTAAAATATGGCCAGAAAGAAAAAGCAGAATGGTACCTTTGTAATTACTATTGCAATATGTATATATAGATATAGTTTCTTATCATATTAATACACAGTGAAAAACATTATCACAGTTACTGTTTGTTTTTTGTTGTTGTTTTTTTGCAGTCGTTTGGCTAGTTAAGTGCTTCCTGGTAAGTGAAATATTGTGTATTTTGTTTTCCATGCAGATTTCCAACATGTTTCCACAAGAATATTCTATAATTATTAAGAATACATGTGAAGACCTATTTCAATAAATGCTACATCAAGATAAACAATTTACTATTAATTATCATTATTTTTTATATTATTACCTCTAGGAGTATCTGGTTTTGTCTGTACAGTTTTCATCGCTGCTGGTTTTATAGTTTTGTTACAATGTAATCAGTCTAAATGTCTCCCAACAACATCAACAACGAATTACACACCACTTATGTAACACAAAACACGTGATATTCCTTTATAGTACAATCTGTATGCCACACACAACATGTATAATTACTGGGTGTGTATCTATTGTTTGACTCCTGCATCCATTCACTTATTTTTCAAAGCAGCAGGTCTTATCCTCACTCTTTGTCTCTTTAACCCTTTATAGTTCACTCATAGAAATACTCTGAAATTCAAACTTTTAACCTTGGTGTGTTACCAGAGCACATCGCAAGACTGTATTACTTTTGTGAACTTTTCAAAAATGTTTTATTGTCATGTAAAAAATCAAGGTCAATGAAGTTACCATATTTGGTTTCTTACTCATATGTGGCAAAAAGAAAATTTTAATCCAAGATGTCCACATACACATGATCCCTTTGAACCATTACTTTATCATCCCTTACATTAGTACCATTACTTCATCATTACATTAGTACCATTACTTTATCATTCCTTACATTAGTACCATTTCTTCATCATTCCTTACATTAGTACCATTACTTCATCATTCCTTACATTAGTACCATTTCTTCATCATTCCTTACATTAGTACCATCACCTCATCATTACATTAGTACCATTACTTCATCATTCCTTACATTAGTACCATTACTTCATCATTCTTTACATTAGTACC
>JAPSES010000258.1:15808067-15829101 GCA_029822895.1 Maxillicosta whitleyi
TAAATATGGAGATGTTACATGTGACAGCTGTAAGATGAGGGATCATTTATAATGCTGATATGTTGAGCTGATCATTTGTGTATTTTATTGCAGGAAATTATATATACTCTTTTGTAATTACCTTTTGTATAGTTTATCAAGACAAAACAATAGTTATTAAATGTTTTCCCATCTTCTGCTTTATTATTTTAATCAGATGTTTTTAATGTATATAGATACTGTATACAGTCATATTACAAGTCTTATCTTGTGATTTTCACAGGTAGTAATCTGACTGGATGTCTAAAAACAAACAAAATAAATCAATGGATAATGTTTTAAAAATATTTCTTTGTGATTTCTTTGTAAATTTTCCATCTATGAGAATCTTTTCAGTGCTATTTCCCATCATCAAAGTTGATTATGTATGAGAGGGAAGTGATAAAGTGTCTCCAAATAGTCTCTGTCTCCGAGGGGAAGTATAGTTCCTTTATATACTGCATATTTGAAAACTTGTCAAAACATTTAAATCAAAGTGAATATAACAACAGACAATTCTGCAGTAATGTACCCGACTTCCTTTTTGATCCTTTACACAGCAGTGAGACATGGAGAGATAGTGTTTGTAAAGCATGAAAGTGTAAAAGACAATGTCTTCAGGTGCATTAAAGTGAGAAATGTAGAAAAATGTGAAACATTTCCACCTGAAGAGAAAAATACGTATGAATATTGCATACATTTAACAAAAATATTAAATAAATAAATAAATGTTTTCAGTGAAGCCCCTACTGTATGTATAGAGATGTTTGGTATGTTAAAAATGTCTTAAGCAGGAGGTCAGTTTTTAAATGGTTAAGTGGAGCTGTATTTTTCAATCAGATCGGTAGCTTTTCTATTTGTGAACTGAGTGAAACTGAACTGTAGTTCAGTGGTAAACTGAGACCCATAGAAAAGGTACTTTCTATCAAGTGCAAAGATGGCAGGTGATAGAAATTCCTATTAGTTGTCAAAGAGAGTCTAAACTTTGTACTAAAGGTAGGTCTACACGTAAAAATTAATTATACTAAGATTGAAGCAGTCCAAGAGTCAAGCTTTAAAAAAGGCGCCATGAATGGACGAATGGTTCGACTGACATGTCTACTTTCCAAGACAGACAAAGTGACAAAGAGGGTAAAAGCTCGTCAGTCAATCATGAACATTTCCTGGTGACTGGCAGGTCAGGGCTGCTATGTGTGGTTCTTCCTTTACAATAGACAGAAAGGAACAGAAAGGAAAATCTATCGTTTAGTGTAGTCAAAGAGACCTAAGCCCATTTATTTTAAATAACAGGGCTAAAGTACAACACCAGATAATGAACGTAATTACATTCATGCAACTTGGCGTCCATGACCTTGGTGGTCGCTGAAATTCTGTCAAAAGCGGCGGAAATAGATTAAGTTTTTGTGTGGGCAAATCCCTATCTCTTTATTACTGCTACTTCAATATGAAGTTCTGCTCCTGGCCTGACCTTGTGATACATACATCAGTCTCATTACAGTACACTTGAATCAGCTGCACTTTGGGTGATCTATATTCATGGGGAACCAGAGTATAAACAGAAACGCAGGCAAGTGATTCCGTCTCAGACAAGAAACAGCATTGTTTGCAGTCCTCACTATTCACAAGCATCAGTTGTGCTGAATGAATGGGTGCGTTTACCACCATGTAACCTGTAGAAGAGGACGGCATGTACTTAGCTTTTCTCAGATAAATCAACTGGGCAAAAATTTGGCTGTAGCTGCTGAAGTTTGGAATAAGCGAATATCAGGGTGGGTATGCATAACAAAAATGGTTTAAAGAACAGTGGGCATGGTTTTCTGGGTATCAATTAACCCCAGTGTCACTGAATTCCAGTGCTAAACTTCTTCAATGACCATCTGAGCGATCAGTGGTGAAAGGATCCTGTTGCTCTCAGCTGTGTTTACTAATATACTCCATTACTCTTAGTATTGAGCTTCATAAGTAAAACCACTGACTATATATCAGATGTTTACCAAATTCAGCTTAACAACAGACATCATTTACATCTAATGCACATTTTGGAAATACTTTACTGTACAGAGCCATGCTAGCTGTGTCATCTTTGTGCCCGTATGCTTTGGTATGCTTAGCTAATTCTGCTATCTGCTATTTCCATTTAACACAATTTAACAAAGACCCAAAGAAAGAGATGGATTTTCACACTTAATCCTCAGTAAGAAATGGAAAAATATATTTCCTATACAGGTTGCGATATAATGCTGCTGAATTTCTTTTGTGTTATGTCTGATTAATTAAAATATGTGGTAAACATTTCCATCTCAGCTTCTGTGAGACTATACTCTGCTCCTGTGGTGAGATTTAGATCAACTTCCAATTCAATACTATTATATTAACATGTTTGGTATTAAGGTACAGAAGCAGCACCAAAGAATCATTCTCTTATCCAGGTTTGTGGATTTCTAAATGCCATGTGATTAATTTGTTCAACTTTGCAGAAAACACATCGTCAGCAATACTTAGAATCAACTGGAAAACATTTCACATTAGAGCATTCTTGGAAAACACTTAGTGGCACTAAAACTCAAAAGTCTGTCTCTCAGTAACAATGATGGACAGCATGCAGGGTGGTGTTTGCGTGCGCACACACACGCGTGCACACACACGCGCACGCACACACACACACATGCACGCACGCACACACATACACACACACTTTCACTGCTATTATGTTCACTGCAAACATGCAAGAGGGGAAGCTGTGGGACACACTGATGCACAGATAAGACAAAAGGAAAAAAAAAACCTAAACAAAACAATGGCAACCCGGTGTTGTCAAATTAACATGATTGTGAAGCACTCCATGCAAAATAACGCCTTAATTGAGCAGCTGTTGACTTTATCAGCTCAATTCTGCATTCAAATAGGCAGCGATAAGTCGTCTGTGGAAGGAAACTGGGTAAGTGCCAAGAACAAAGACCGTGGTGTGACTGAGGTTGGTCGAGCTGAGAGATAGCGAGTCGTAAAATCAGGAAGTAGACAGATGATGATGATAGTGCGAGTGGGTGAGTTCCTGTACATTACTAAAAGGAATTGATAATATCTAGACAAACAGTTTGAACGACGCAAATCACCCAGCAAGATAGCACTCAATACGGACGCCCCTATTGTTCAACAGAATATGTAAAGTCCCAACCTAGATACGTTGAGGTGCTGCGCTGATCGCGTACTTTGATAGACGACAGAAAACTTCATTGGATGGCAATGCAACAGTGATGTGCAAATGTATTCTTGCAATTCCTGGCAAAGGGATTAATAGCTTTTGCATAATATTTTACTGACTCAACACGCAGTCAAGTTTCCTAAGGCACCACCTGTAAAATATAATACAGTGCCAAAGAATGTCAGGAAAATCTATTTCATACTTAAAAATACTGATATATAAAGGGAAAAGGTAACCAAGTTAATATGCTGTAAGAAAAACTGTTAATTTGATCAATAAATAGGTTGATAAAAATATTAATAATAAGTGGTAACCATTTTCAGAACTGCTAACTGAGTATTAAAGTGTGTGCTGTAATTGAGTAGAGGTGGCAAAAGGACACACACTCTTTAAATGAGATACTTGTGAAAAACAAAACAAAAACAAAAACAAAAAGACTGGTATTGATTCACTGATTCAAGTACAGGCTCTGAAATATATGAAACTAAAAAGTAGGCCTGTGAAGGACATTTCTACTGAATTAAGCCTTAGAGACTATTAATATAATACACACACTATTCTAACTTCATATACGATTAAAAAAAAAAAAAAAAACACAACACATCAACTTCATGTCAATGTGTGAATCCAGGCTTTCAGCATTCAGTGACAGAATGTGAAACATTATGATGCCTTATCGTCCAGTCTCCCGTCCTTGTCTGCTTTGTCTTTTATGTCATTAGCTCACTGGGAGATAGGGAAATTAAGCTCCTGTATCCATAAGACTTTAACATAGCAGCAGAACATGACAACTTCACAAATTTAGCTTGTTATTGATTCTTGATAGAACATGCTGGTGAGATACGGGGCCAATGGTCCTATTTTTTCAGTTTTGTTGTGCTTTTCCTTGGAATGCTTTTTACTTGTCATCCCCCTAGTATCAGTAATGATGAAGGAAAAGCTACAGTGTTGAAAAATAAAAATAACTGAACCGAGTAAAAGTCAGACAAATAAGTACCAAAGTACACATACCTGGAAACACTTAAGTATTTCTAGTGGTGAGTCATGTGCACTAGTGACAAACAGATGCTCAGTTAGAGTTGAACAAAATATGTGATGGATATAATGTTGCACTTACTGTGATATCCAAGTAATAACAAGGAGAACAGTGGGAGGATCTACATGAATAAAACCTACTCACTGTGTATCATTACTTTGCTCTTAGAGATTCCTAGACTGACTGACTTGGAGGCTAACTTGGAAGTTTTTCCCTCTCTCTCTCTTTGGGATATGACATTTCTCTACAGAGACTCAACTCTCACGTTCATTCTCTAATCGCACAGAGACGTATGACCCTGAGGATGGGAATAAAAGAAGAAGAAATTACTTTCATTAAGAAATTCAGATTTCCCCCATCCTTTTGATCTTGTGCCAGAAGAACATTTATGCTGATGAAATGCATAAATAAAGTTCTTAAATTATCCCGTTGCTCTTTAGCGCATGTATCAGAGTTGGAGAACTTCCAGACAAGACAACTACAATCACAGTGAGTGCCTCTGAAAAGGAGTGATTTAAGAGATGGTCCACTGCTACTTTAAACGCCATGTAACTCCGCTTCAAGGCTTTACTGGGAAAGTGTATATCAGTATGTTTCCTGCAAATGATGAAGAAAAAATATTTGGTAATGCGTACGGTATCCAAACCATGGAGATCGCACATCATAGCTCTGTTTGCCTGCTGTAATTAATATATTTTACAGCAAATATTTTAGGATGTTTTTTTTAACAGTGACTGCACATCAACACACACATCAACCGTGCATCATTTATTTTTAAGCTGCCCTCGAATCTGCCTCAGGGGTCTGGAGAAAAACTTTCATGTTATACCAAACAAAAACTGAAGGTATGGTTTTAATGATTGAGGAAAATTTTAGAACCGTTTGCTGGCCTTATGCTTTGGAACGTAGATACATTTTACACAAGAACAATTCTATAAATTCATTCAACTCGCTTACTTACATGTGGAAAATGGATTACCCAAATGACTTATTGCATTAGAATATAACTTCCTATTTAAGCTTCCAGGAATGACCTACAGAGTTTGCTTACTTAGTATTTCGCTGACAAAAAGAAATGTCCTCCATAAGTAGTGGTCAACATGACGACGAAAGTGAACCATATTCTAATGAACTATACACTTCCTCAAAAATATTGTCTTGTGGTTTTGAGAGATGAGGTGTCTTTCCTGACAATATTGTGCAAGGAAATACTCTTCACCACTCATGTTGTGCAAGAGAGACAAGAAAACATATCACATTTTGTAAGAAAAAGGAACACCTAAAATCAAAAATAACTCGACATTCACTGGGGTATCCCACTGTCAATAGCTTCTTCTCTCTGGTCAATTTCAGATCATAAGAGTGATGTAAAAAGTGGAAATGGATGTGTTCTGTGTTATCTGATGCTACGTTACATTCTAACATGATTTTGACACTAATTTGATAAGATTGAAACCGTATCTGACTGCTTATCAGTGTTAACTTCAGATCGTTATGCATCAGCTCACTGAATGATCTGTAAGTCAACTTAATATTCATTATCTAATTCACCAAGGAGAAGATATCAGAAAATCCACAACTACAAAAAGAAAATGAATGGATCTCCAACATGATTATTAGGAGCAGAACAAATGAGAAGACTGTGAGGCTTGTCCACTATGGGAATGAAGGACAGAAGTGCACAGACAGGTTGTTTACATGTTATGAACTCATTTACCTCACGTGAATTCAACAACTTAGAAGTTGTTATTAGTATTTGGTCTTTATTCAATTCAATTTTATTTGTGGAGCCTTATATCACAACAAGGTTGCCTCATAGGACTTTACAGGATTAAACAACAAACAAAAAACAGGGGTCAAATATACACTGTCAACCAGAGTCCGTTAAATCTGTTTTCACTTCAGAGTTTTACTACCTGGATGAGAATCCATTTACCATTAATATACTAGACCTAGTGCATTGACCCATGGGTTCTAGATGTGGAAGTTATTATACTGTTTTGTATTTGCTGTACCACAGCAGTCACTGTCACAGTGTTCTGGGTATAGCAACATGATTATAAGGCTATTGTATTCCAAATTTACTAATATATCCCAAAATATTGGCCTCATCAACTTGCCATGTTTGCTAGTCTGTTCCTTTACCAAAAATTCACAAGTATGACAAACTACAGCAGTCAACACTTTCTGGATTTTGTGTGAATCCTCACACACACATAAGCCACTTGGGTTTTATAATATAGATATAACTTTATGAGTAGAGACAAATGAATAGAACAGACTTTATCTTAGACTTTATTTAATAAATCTGCAACTATTTGTTGTTAATGAAGCTAAATCTTCCTCTACTTTATTATCTAACCAACAAATCCACAGAATTACCTTAAGTTAGTGCTCTTTGTTATTTGCCGCTGGGCCCATTTTGTTCAGTTATTTTAAAGAAAGAATTTTTTTTTAAATCTTAAAAAGCATGTTCTTCATGATAATCATGAGACTAAATCAGACCATCAGTGTTGAAGCTGCAGCAATGAGCTAAAGAATAAAAACTCAAAATATTCTTTAGAGAAATATATTTAAGTGTGGCTATGTTGAAACAAGAGACATTGGATGTAATTTAATCTACTGTTTATACAAAAACATTGATAAGTGCAGTTATAATAGTTAGATGTATTAATAGTGAGTATCTGTGAATTGAAACCATAGCCACTGGTTAGCTCAGCCACTGACTTTGATGCTGAAGATGGCCAGTTCGACACCCAGGTGATCCCTTGGGAAAGGTTCTTTACATTATATATCCCAATGTGGCCACAAAGGGGGGGCAAGCCTCATTGTGCCGGTTCCAAGCCAGGTTGTGCCAGGAAGGGCATCTGACATTAAAAAAAAAAAAACCTGCCAAATGAACATGCAAAGGTGATTTGCTGTGGTGACCCCGGAATGGAAAAGCCAAAAGAAATCATCACCCGTGAATTGAAACCATGAGGTACAGTTCTGATTTTAAGTATATAAAACAGAACACGTTAATAAGATAATCCATATTAACATATTTATGTCCAGAGACCACTTCCTGTCTAGTGTGGTCTGAATTCAAATCAGGGGAAAAACATGCAAGACAGTCACAGTGTCTCAATTTGGATATGTTTGCAGTATATTTTTATGTATTACTGGGTACACTACGTACAGTACTATATAGTGCACTTATTTGTGTAATACATGTAGTACCATAGGTGCATTATGCACTGTATCTACTTACAGTATATTATTACACAGTGTGGTCTCAAATTGAAAATGGACGCTGTAATTGGCTGCCCTTGTTCGTCACTTGATTTCAATTACGTTTTGTATTAAAATGCACAGAAATAGACGCCTTTACTTTTGTTACTTTAGTGAGGCCTGTTTCATTTAATGTGGAAATTACCATCAGCGGTGCCAATATCCTGTGTCATTCCTCATCTAGGTTGATAGGAACAAAGCCAATGCAAATGTTGGAACCACTATTTTCACTTAGTTGTTGATTCCTCTCCTCTCCACCAAAGGCCCATTTATGCTCACTTTACGTACATAAAGAGGGTACATCTGTTACAAATGTTGTCAAGCTCTACTGCCTGTATACTTCCATGTGTCCACTGTGTTGGAATGAATGTTTGTCAATCAAGTCACCAGAGGGTGCTGCTCTTAAATAACATACTGGTTTAATTACCATGAAGAAGAAAGAAGTGAAGAGAAGAGCGAAGAAAGTCAACATTAACAAACATGGTGACCACAGAGGAGCTATTACTAATTTAGATATTGAGAAGCGTTAATGGTCACATATATGTTGTTAACTTTTCACTAACTAAAACAGTCATTCTTCGAAAAATTCTTTCATTTCTGGAAATTATTCTCTTCAAATCTCAACACTGCCCCAGTGATAGTGCCCTGCATTCTCTGTTTGGGTGTGCACATGGAAGCTCCCAGAGGGCAAACAGAAATATGGAAGCAATGAAAGCAGAGGATTGACAGTACATATATATACATTGCGTAGAGCATAAATGGGCCTTAAGGGTGAGAAGTGTCTATTAGAAGCTGCATTAACCAAATACTTTGACACTGACATTGACAACTGTTTTTTCTTTAACTATGACAAACAAACCTTAAAGGCACAAATTCACACCAACACTGTTAGTCATAGCCTACAGCTCCATTCAGGAGCAGTCAGTGGGTTGAACAGGTATAGACTATGATCACTGCAGGTCATAGAGCAACACCTCTGCTCTACATGGCAGCTGCCTCACTTGGTTAGTACCCATAGTCACTAACTGTCACTTTAGTGGATAAGACACTGGGTAGATTACTCTTCTTAAAGCGCCATGATTTCAACATATGATGTCATCTTATAGTGGCTGCTGCAGTGCATTAAGTGTATTAATTTTTTTTTTTTTTTACCAACTTCAAATCACCTCTGGAGAAATGTTGAAAACCACAGGCACACTAGTAATTGTTTTCTCCAGTTTGGTAAAAGTGTGCAATTTTTAGAACAACATGAATAGAACCATGGGAAGGGAAGTAACTCACAACTGCATGATCTATCAATTTATTCTGATTAGTCACTAGACAAAATGGCCAAAGTCTAACAAAACCCCAGGGTGTGCAGTGTTCCTCAAAAATAGTTTGGATGCATCATCCCTGTATTAAAAGTACTAAAGATACTCAATAAAACAAAAAAATATCATGGAGGTTTCAGCAGACCAGTAACTCCTGTGTTCTGTTTTTGACAATGAAATCTGGTGGCACTGAAGAGTGCTTCAGGGCTTCAGTTCCCAATTGGAAGGAGCTGTTTGACAGCTAAGTAACAGCAAAAGTACTCAAAATATACCACACACTTAAACTGACATTGATTTTTTTAAGTGGGCTTTTTGCTGTAGCCATGGCTCTACTCCAGTGCCTGTACCCCTGTTTCCTGATTCTGCAAATGCAACCTACTGGAGGTAAAGCACTGACGATGGATAAATACCTCATACAACCCACCAAAATTCCAAACTGACCTTAAAGTATGGAGGAATACAAACTGTGATACAAAATGCTTTTACTGAGTCTCTAAAACAAATCAAAACAACAAAGCAAATCCAAAGAAAAGCGGAAGCTACAACTTGTGGTGGGAAATGACAGCTTGCTGGGCGTTCATAAATGAAATGTGGCAGATTTATGTGGAAGTATGAACATTCCAGGCACAGGGCTACCAATGTGCCCCCTTCTGACACCATAATGTGCACTTCTGAAGCATGGACACATAAATAACTCGAGTAAAGCTACATGTGGCAGTGAGTCCGGTTGATTTGAAGGCACAGAAAATACTCACAATATAGCAGGGCTCGCAGTAGGCCTTCTTCTCCACAGCGTAGAAAGGCTTTCCACGCAGCTTGGTGCTGCAGGTCATGCAGACGAAGCAGTCAACATGGAAGACCTGGTCCATGGCAGTGCAGCCGGTGCCTTCACCCACCACGTTCTCTCCACAGCTGGCACAGCGCCCTGGGGAGAAGAAGAGGAGGGAAGGATGAGCCCAGATGGACTGTATCCACAGATAGTTTGTCAGATAGCATTTATCAGTTAACCAGCAGCCAAATACTGAATAAATCCACTCAATGAAAACAGCGTAAAGATCAAAACAAATGATCAAATCATGTACAGCATATTGTTATGTGTTCAATGTTTATTTCAATGCATTGGCAGACACACTGTTGATAGGAAACTGCTTGAAAAGTATCGTACAGAGCCGCAAATCTAGAACAACAGTTTTAGAACACAACATCAACACACATCATGACAGGCTGCTTTAAGGCTGCAATAAACACACATATATATCACACACCATCTAAAATGAAGTGGAAATATTCATCAGAAGGAAAACAGATCTGTTCTCATGCAACATTTTAAAAAGTAGTGTTGTAGTACTCGAGATCAGTCTTGGTCTCCAGACCACTTTTTTAACGTCTTGATCTCGTCTTGGTCTCGGGTGCATTTTTACTTGGATTTGAGATTTTAAGATTAGACCAATTGAGACCACGGCTGTTAAGTTATTTGCTCACACCACAGATTAGAGTGGATCTTTTTCAAAGCTACCAGTTATTTGTTGCTTGATTTGTTTCCTACAGTTTCTCCAGCAATGGGACATACAGACATACTCACGTGGGGTGTCCGTGTGCTGGTACACATGGCACAGAATGCACCCGCCCCATAATCCTTGGCTGGACCTGTCTACAAACATGCTATAGCAAGGGTGGCAAACAAACGTCCTGTGGGACAAAACCGGCCCACCAAAGGTTGTAATTTGACCCACAGTATGAATTTGGAAAGTGCAAAAATTATACTAAAGTTATTAAGAGTCAAAGGTGTCCACATTTAGCCCCATTGTGATCTCAAGTAAAATGACAGTATAATAACCTATAAATAATGACTCCAAATTTAAATTAAAATTTCATAGTTATAAGCATCAGTATTGGATTGGTATCAGTAAAATTAATCATAAAACAAAATTGGATCAGAAACAAAAAATCAAGATGGGGACATCACTAGCAGTAATATCTTCAAATTCATGAGTAATAAAGTTTGGTTTCCAAAAACACAAAGAATACTCCTGTAAAACAACATACAAAACCAAATGGAACCAAAAACTGTGAAAAACTAAGGCATATACATGGGTTTATTTTATATGGTGAAGACATTTGAGTGTTTTGTCATTGCATTTTATTCAGGGTTGGTATGTTCCCATCGCTTTGATGCTGTAATTCAGTGAATGAAACAGTTACTGTGTGGTTGATGCATGCTGGATTTCTGACACAGAAAAATAACCTAAGAATTAAGATTTTTTGCATTATGGTACTTTGAAAAAAGTGAAAAGTCTACTGAGACTTCTCTAATAAACCTAAACCTAAATTTTGGCTTCCTCATCATCTTCACCATCATCATCTAGTCGAATGGGCCAAACTTCTGTGTACATTTTTATATTTGAGGCCTGTAACATTTTCTTAAATAGAACCATGACAAAAATGCTGTGTTGTGGCCACCATAAGTGAATTAGCCTGGGTATTCAGCATCACACCCCCTGAATCAAACATGTCTAATCTAGAGCTGGGCATGAGGAGCAAAACATTATATTTCCTCTTTGACATTACAGATGACTTATAGTTGTCATGAACTGCTTTCTGGGTATATGAACTCAAGGCAAAGTGTGTTGCTAAACATTTTGTATCAAGCTTTGATACCAAATTTAGTATCAAGGTGAATGTGCTTTGATACTAAAAAAAAAAAAAGGTGTCTCTCCATGTAAGACTGGATAAAGAAGAAGAGAAAAACACTAAAATATAACCAAATGCCTCATTTAGCTTGTTTTGCCTCTTAAATGGAACAAAAGTTGAAGACCCCAAATGACCATGATGTGCTTTAAAACTAGAGAAAATACTAAAGGAAAGAAAACAGTCTTGGGATATTATGCAAATTACTGGCTAAATTTATGTTATGATTAGCTTGAATATCTTGAATATCTATACCTGCCTTGGCTGGTATTACTGTTTTTTAGTCTCAGTCTTTCTCAGATGAATTTCTCAGATATGCAGCTTTCTTTACTTTCTTGAAACTCTCTTTTTGGAGTGCACACTCAAACTTGTAAATTGTTCAAGTGAGTAGTTTATGAGTTTAGTGACATTGAAATCACAGAGAACCTCAGCCAGACTGTATTGTGTCATCTCTCTTCAGTATTAAATATGACCTTAGCAGCATAGCTAAAAAGAACTAGAACACAAAGATTTACTTCAAAAATTTCTCTGTTAAATTCCAAGGTAAATTGCTTCTTTTGTTCAGCGAATAAAAAAAAGGTATTTAATTTGCTGAAACTTATTGCGGGAAAAAAAATAAAAATAAAAATAAATAAATAAAATGGACCAAATCATCCACACTGTTGTCCACTAGTGACAAAGCATTTCACTCCCCCTTTAAATGCTTCATGTCCTGATGTCAGAAGTTCCTAATCTTCATTTCTATTTCAAAAACTGGATAAGGAAGGATTAAATACTATAATTATGCCGCATTAAAGACACTATACACATCACCAAAGTGTGACATGGATGACATCCTTTCAAAAAGTCAGGCTTTAAATGATAAAAAGAAAACTTCAGAAGTACAACAAAGTCTGTAAAAAAAAAAGGGCACGAGTGAACTGATATTATTGCGCCAGAAAGAGCCTGATTGCATATTGCGGGACATGGCATTTGGATATCTTTAATTGAGTTGGAGATATCTTTAATTGAGTTTAAGATGTCCTCGACTCAATGCAAGTTATCTTCAACCCAATTAATGACACTGTCAATTTAATTACTGGTATCTTACAATAATAGGGTTTAAAAAGATATCTGAGAATGTTTTATTTTTTACACATCTGAAGACAGATGCAATCTTTCAGAAGACGCGTGATACAGTATATTTAATTAATTCAAGTTCAGTTCTATGGATCATTTTTGTTCTTTTTCATTTTTTGCTTCATCTACAGGCTGATTTGCTGATGATTGACACCGTATGTTCTGAACAGAGGAGTTCAAGCGTGTTACAGACAGAGGCGAGACACTAACTGAGGGAGATAGAGTATCTGATGCTTGCATTTTCACAGTTCCAGTCACTGTTTTCATATCAAAAATTCAAACAGAGTGTAAAGCCAAATCTGTCTCAGGTATCAGCACAACTTTTGGAAGTCATATGTTGTTGTTGAGATCAAATATCTGCATGACTGGAAGGCTTGCTAATGGTTTTCTAATCTAAGATAACTCATTATCTTATGTGCAGCCTCAATGGAAACTGGGAAAAGTTCCTCATAAAATGACTAGATCCACAACTTTTCCAGCAACACGACTAAATCCGTATTGCAATGCTAGTGCTTGTTATTCTGTTATGAAAGTATTCATTATCCAATAACAGAGGGCACATTAACAACAAAGGACTGATAGATTTAAGAACTTTAAGAATTCTTACAACAGCAACATTTTGTACGCAACCGCTGTCATCCTGGCAACTTGCACCACAGACAAGTTTTCATAAAGCTCACTATCGGTTTCATCTGTTCCCACAGCTCTATCCACACCTCAATTATGGCTGCGTTACCTACTGTACAGGGAGGCAGATTAAACAAACTAGTGAAGGCACGTCTCAGGGGGACATGTGGGTGTCAGTGGAATCACAAGCAGGGTAATCACTTCAGAGAGCCAGAGGGAAAGAGAAAGGGAGAGAGAGTGAGTGAGAGACGGAGACGGAGCATGCAGAGCCTGTTAGTGGCTTCAGATCACAGGCCATCTTCAGTGAGTGGATGAGAATGCCAAACATGTCCCATAGGGCTCCCGCTTTAAATAGCGAGAAGGAAACCTCTCGGAAATCCTTTTCCTTTTGGCAGTCTGTGATCGCGAAGGCCCTCAGGAGCTATTTGTGAGCGACTGTGTGTACAGTGTACACAGTTTTACCCCAACACACACACATGTATTGTACATACACACACAGGCTCATAGACGGACGGATGAAAAAATGTGTTTGAACCAGACATGCCACACATGTAGACGAGTGTACACAAACACAGACACACATATCATACATGCATACCCACAGACATGTCACGCCAGGCTGTATGCATACATCAGCAGCCCACACATGAATACACATGATCATGTAACAAACCACCAGCATACAGCATACACAGCCAGCCATGGAAACACTCTTTTTTTTGGAAACACTGTTTCTATATATCTAAGTGTTCCCCCAAAATGTAAGCTTCCATTTTATAATATGAAAAAGTAATTTGAATCAATAAAACTAAATAGTCTGGATCATTAAATCAATTCAGTTTAAACAATTACTGTTCTTACAAACACACTGTCAGCTTTAGTGTTTGAACTTTAAGTACCAGTTTTCTCCCATGATGCCATGCAGCATTTGGAGAAGATGATGAACAGAGTGGAGACAGGGATGATGAAGTAAATCACATGCATGACAGTAATTGAAATAAAAAGTGCAGAATGTTTTGATCTTATAACAGAGCTGCAAATGATTGTTGTCGTTACCGATTAACCATTGTAGTTTGTTTTAATTGTTCACCATAGTGTGTATCATCTCAAAAATTCCTCTTGTATGCATACACATTTGCACTGTATGTAAAAGAAATGTATATTACATATGTAAACACACATTTTTTGCTACATTTTACATGTATTATATAGATATACATTGAAACTACATATACAGATGCTCACATCGTTCTAATTATCACCCGCTGTTTCTACAATTATTGCAGATTTATATTCTGATCATTAAGTGACTAATTACACATACAACAGAGTAATGTTTTCTTTCAGATGCTGGCATTTTTTTTTTTTTTTTTTTGGTTTGAGTCAATAAATCACAATTATTGTGGATTAATTTTCTATTTAATCATTGAAATTAATGATCCTAACATTAACATACCAACTCTGGCTTGTTTCTGCTCTGAAAAGGTAAAGTCAGAATAATCGCACAAAGTGTTTAAATGTTCAGCTTTTCAGAGAGCCTCTTACTTCTTTTTCCTCCAGTTTTACTGTATGATAATAGAGAGAAGTGAGGATTGTTTTACAATGTTACACATCAATAATTTCACACGTCTGCGTCGGTAGTGTGCTTTTTCAATTTTGAGACAGTACTTCAATTGACTTCTTGAATAATACAGGACAGCAATTGAACATGGTATTTACCCCTGTGGAGATGATCCCAAATACTTTCGAACTATTTCAGCTGGGCATAAAGGAATCATGAAAGGCCTCACCGCTCCCCAGCGTCCCTTTGCGCAGGGAATGGAACCAGAGTCTTAATATCAAAACTTCAAATAGTTCCTGTATAACCAATGCAATGGTGACGGGGCGGGAGGGGGAGTTCATTTACACTTTACTCACTTTCTTTCCTTTCATTCTTCAGCCCTCAGAAGTGTCTCTTCTCTGTTACATCGAAAGTCAAAAGAAGGACTGAAGAGAAAATCTTTTCTTCTTTTCTTTTTTTAAAGAAGCACATTCCCTGTGAGCTATAGAGGCTTAGAATGGTTAGACAATTTAATTGGATAAAAGGAAAAGATTAAAGAGGCCCTGACTCTGTTCCATAAATAATTGATTTCTAATGTATTTGTAGTGGCAGTGAGACGCTGTTGTTTGGGAATGGGGGATGTTGAGTGGCAGAACGCTTCAGATTTCCCTCAGTCTTTGCCTTCTTTGTTTTTTCACGCCGTGATATTGAAGCAGCATGAAAGGCAGAGAGGGAGCACACTTGCAGCTCAATTTGATCTTACATCGTCAGAAATCAAAGATGGTGCATGTAAAGAAGGATCGCAAGGAACTTTTTGGTGGGAGACCAAACTTTTCACACTATGTTACTAAAGAATACAATTCTGCTGGTGCAACCCTTGCAAACCCCAAAGGCAAAGCCAGCAACTGTAGCTCGTATCCAAAACTAATAAAAGACCCACAAAATCCATTTTGGGATTTCAACAAAAGTTGTGTGCTTGGATTAAAATATCTTTTAGATATTGTGGTAAAAAACAAAACATATTCAACTACTGAATGTGATCTGTTTCATTATTAACAACACAACAGTTAAGATGACAATGCCAATACAAATGTTGCTCTGATACCTGGTCTTACTTGACCAGAGTTTCTGGATGATTCAACAAGTTACATTTAAGGTTTTTACAGATATTTATTAATGCAGTTGAAGGTGTATTGCATGCCCATACAAGCAAAAAAAAAAATTAAACATTTTAGGCTGACTTTAATGACTTGGATGAAGCCACTTCCTTTATTATCTCTATGTTCATCTGACTTCCTGTGCAGCTCTTCACTTCAGTATTTTGGACAAGGGCTTTATATTCATTATTTTCACCAGGTATGAGTACTAAAGGATCTTGTGCAAGACCTTGCTGAATATGCACTTCCTCCTCGTACTAGATAAAAGTACTGTTAACAGAAATGCTTGTTACTTCTGACAGTTACTATTTTTTGATGATGAGATGACAAATTATCTCACACTCAATAATAAATTCTGACATTAAGTGAACTCCTGACATAAAATTTGTGTTTATGGAGTTTATGGCTACATTCAGATAGCAGGTCTTAATGCACAGTGGGTCAAATGTATCAGATTTTTGTGTGCTTGTTCATATTACACAGTAAATGTAACTATCAGTTTTACATATGAACTGAATGTGACCCTGAAGTGGCCTGCATGCCCAGAACAGGTCCTGATGTAATACGTGACCATGCAGGCACACACTGTGTGTACGGAAGTAAGTGTACTTTTCCCAACCGCTCCTCCTCATGGGACGAAGAATTGTGATGTTTGTTGCGTTTCAATGACACAAAGGTCAGATAAACCTGGCCATTCAGACTGAAGTCAAACTGCAAAATTTAGGATACCTGTCAGATTTAGGATCAGATATGAATGTTGCCTGCATCTGATTTGAAAAAATGTAATTTGTTTTGTTCAAACTGTGTTTAACAGATCAGATACAGGTCACATATGTGCAAAAAAAAATCTGATTTGGCCCACATTTGCCTAAAGTCTGAATATGGACTATGATGGGAGCTGGTCAGCCATTTGTAACATAATGATGGTTAGTGTTAGACAGTGATGCAGATGTAGAGGAACAGAAAAGAGATATTAAGATATATAGGTGCATAAAAGGTGCTGGTTTTATATGTTATGTATATATGTATTCACACAATACAGAAACTGACTATTGCATACATGGTATATAGGAGGACATTTTAAATGTCTTAAAATCTTTTCTGTTTTTCACCTTTAAAGACTTTCTTGAGGATTTGTAGAAAACATTCTGTATTTTTTAGCAGAACAAACAAACCCCAAACCAAACTCAAAGGTCTTTTTGGCACATTTTGATACAAGGGTCAAACAAAGGTACACAATTGTGAAAGTTCTTCACACTTAATTAAAGCCATAAACAATTGGTCAATGAGTTGTTAACGGTGGAAACTAACTCTATCAAACACGTTTGTAGTGTAACTGGCAGCTACTGAACAGCCAGGGGATGGGCTTGTGCGCCGTTTCATCTCTTTCCCTCTAGGTTAATCTACTTTGTTGCTTCAGATTGCCCTCTGAGCAGCCTGACAATGCTGTGGCCTTCGGTTGCCTTAGGATGACAAGAGAAATAGCTGTCATCGCTGCATTTCAATCTCTGAATGCCTCTTTCCTAAGCCCTGCCTTTAATCTCATTCCCAATGTCAGCAAATAGCAATCTGCAGAACTGCTCCGGCGATAGTGGAGGATGGCGGATAGGCGAGCCTGTGCCACTAAGCATTACAGCTCAGCCTGTCAGGGCCCGCGGCAGCAGAGCGAGGGGGACTGAGTGTAGGTTACATGTTTTAGAAGCAGGTTGGCAGGAGTGACATGGAGGGGTGCCAGGGAGTGAGCAGAGCTGGCAAAGGGGGTGAAAGGGAGAGAGAGAGGAAAGGGAGGGAACAGGTGAGTGTGTGGGCAGGGCGTTAGTTCAGAGATGCATGTGCTTATACGCTGTTTATCTGTGCGCACCCGTGTGTTTGTAAGTATGTCTGCATTTGCGTGCATGAGTGTTGAGGATGTCTACTCATTCCTGAGGTCAAACGCTCACTCACAAATGAAATCTAGCAACGTGAGTGCCCGGAAGCCTCAGCTGGGCTCGCACGGCAGCTGATCTTGCAAGCCTCAGTGGAGCTGTCTCAACGAGGCAGGATAGCAAACGCCGAGCCTGGGAGCGACGATGGAAAGGGGAGGGGAGGAGGGTAGAGTGGGGGTTAGGAGAGGAGAGGAGGTGGTGGTGATGGAGGAGTGGGGAGGGGGTGGTCCCCTCACGTGAACTACTGCCAAAAAGCGGGCTTCTGTCGCCGGAAAGAGAAGCACCATGCAGGCACAGTGCATTAGCTGAGAAACTAGAAAGCAGCGTCGCGAGGTCAGCTGCAGTGCTGGGATAAGATAATGAGGGGAAAAAAATAGGACCTGCTCACTATAAACCTACTTTGTGTTTTGTAAACCTGCCTGCTCCTGCTTAAAATAGAAACAACTTTATTTATTTAAGTTGTGAAAACAGCATGTGATCAATGAACCCAAAGACTGTCATAGAGGGGAAAAAATGAAGTCATTAATAAAAGAACAGACAAATGTGAAACTACAATAATAGAAATATGTAAATGTTATAAATTTTTAATTTCAGAATCAAAGTCTTTTAAACTGCTAGATTTGGAAAAAGGACAAAGAGCAGCCTCGCACTGACATACATACTGTATGTGTTCTAAAAGGCAGCTATGATGGATCATCCGTGGGTATTGTGTTGTATAATCTAGTCTTTTCAGTCATACATTATAATCCACTGTAGGTGGTACGGTGATGCATGGGCTTTAGACGAGTTGCCATGTCACCAGACTGCCTGATATGATGTCCCCCACCCCTCGCCCCCCGCCCCCTGCCTCTGGGTGGTCGGTGACCTCCTTCCAGCAGCATTATGCTCATGTCTCATAGTGACTCCTGCCACCATCATATGCACAAAATACAGCTCGACAGTACGGCAGAAAACAGAGTGAACTCTTAAAGCTGTGATTGGAGGAAATCCTGAGAAAGTGGAAGAAAACCCAAAGTCTGCAGGCCTGTGAGAAGATGACATTTAGATGTAGAGTCAGGGTCAATGTAAAATTAACTATGGTTTCATGCAGGTTATCATTGCGGTGTCTTCATTAACTGACTTTAGGTACACTTTAAAGCAGGGGTGCCAAACATATGGCCAGTGGGTCCAAACCAGCCAGCCAAATGTTACAATCTTGGCGATGAATTTGCAAAAAAGATACTGATGATATTGATGGTCAAGGGTGTCCAATTCCAAACTCCAAAAACTGAAAAAGCTGGTTCTCTAAAAAAAAAAGGGCGTGTTTCAAATTTGAAGTATTTGTCTTCTTCAAAAGTCTCAGTCTGCTATTGGTCGAAGCCAGAAAAGGCCTTGTCGAAGCTTAAACCAATCACACACTGCTTTCCTCTGACGTATGTTAAGCGACGAAAACGGCTGGAAGGAGCCGGCTAGCAGCGGGGCTAACTGGTAGATAATACTTTTACCAAAGCCGGTCGGGAGCAAAGCGAAAACATCCCTCCTTCCAATAAATGCCTCCAGCGCTGCTCTTTGCTCTATTTTCAGATATTTTTCGGTTAAACTGTTTCAACTCCTCATCTATGGCTCCGCTAATGGCTTGCCGCTGCTCCATGCTTGCACTGAATGAAGTGCTTCTGTTTACAATCCTGGGGTTCCGGTTGCTGTTCTACTGCGTCACTTACGTCAACACCTCTCTACCTAGAGCCGTTGGAGATGCTGAACGTTGATTGGCTCACGAAAAATAGGGTGGAGTTCCCGATTTTTCTGGAGATCCGAAAGCTGTGAATAGTGTACCAAATACGACCAAATATGTGCAGTGTCAACTACTGTAACAATAGGCTTCTGGTAATAAGCCACAACAAGGAAATCTATTCAAGTTCTTGAAAAGGACAGAACATGGGCTGAAGTGCAAGTGGAAAAAAAAAACAAAAAAACTTTTGCATTCAAGAATGAAATACACTTGCCCTTGCAATAAAAATGTATATAAACATATAAAATGAAACGTAAAATTTCATTTAAAAGGTGTGACAGTATACACACAATACACACATCCAAACAATCAATAAAACCAAATAGAACAATATGGTTTGAGTGTCACATTAATTACATTGTCACAAATTAACGCAGACACACCAGTATTTTACTTCTAACAGACTGTGTTGGTGCAGAACAGCTGTTACCACCAAGGTCAAGGAAAATCCTCTGTATGACCTAAAATGTATATGAGGCTTTTTGGGTATTCTATGTTAATACCATACAGGCAGCCAAACAATTAAGCAAATGCAGATGGTATGTCCTTGATGTCCTGCAGAACAACAGTTTGCAATGATGACACAATGATGGCTGTGTTGACAATTTTAAGTTCCAGGTACAGGTCAGTGCTGCTTTGAAACAAATACTCAAATACTTCATGTTGTTCAAGCTCTTTAGACACAATCTACTCTTAGGTAGCAGAATCCCACCAAATTCTTCTAGCCTGCTCCTTCTGTTTCAGCGTGGAAACCCTTTAGCGATTCAAAGAACACGTGTGAACAGGATTTTTTGAGGGGGACTTCGCAGACACAGACAATTAAATATTTACACGGAGTTAACTAAGTCACAAAAGTCTGTGAGATGAAGTCATAAAACTTTTTAAAGATAAATTCATATTATAAGTATAGTATATTTTTCTGGTCATCTTTGTTCTGCAAATGCAAGTTCTGTTTTTTGCAGTGCAATGAGACTTGTGAAGTGAAAAGCGTCACCTCGGAAAGTTGGCATTTCACAACAAAGACAGAGTTAGCAGAACTGTTGTCCCTTATGTTGAACCCCACCTTAAAGTGATACATAACGTAGTAAATTCAAAATGAAACCTGTCTCGGTAAAGTGCTTATAAACCACAGCCGCAGGGCTCTATTTTACACCTAGAGTTCATCACTAATGGTTACACATCGCCCTTCACCCTCCAACCCCTCAAAATTGCAATGTTTACATTTCCAATGGACTGTTTTTTTTTCCTCCTGAGCGCACTGCGCGTGACTGAGAAACTTCGGAAAACACAGGTCACATGACTTCGGACCGGCCCCAACAACAGCGGATCATCCATCATGGTGGATTATTCTCCTGATTGTATTGCCTTTCTTTC
>JAPSES010000258.1:15829201-15840430 GCA_029822895.1 Maxillicosta whitleyi
TCAGATTGATAATAGTCTTTCTATAGGAATTGATAAGAAGGCTTTCTAAATTTATGACATTTTGAATTTACTACCTTTTGTGTCACTTTAAAGATAGAAATATTAATAATTCACCAATTTGTTTTGGATCACACAAATGACTTGCTTTGTTGTGCTAACTGACATCATTGCCTTAAAGCAATAATTTCTAATTTCAAGTTTTACCAACTTAAGTCATTGTTTTAGGCCAAAAAATACAAGTTGGACTTTTTGTGTGTGTGCAGTGTGGAGTTGTCTTTATTACCTCTGCCAAGGAGGTTATGTTTTATTATCGGTTATACTATTATTTAACTGGTTCAGCCCACTTGAAATCAAATCAAGATATATGTGGCCACTGAACTTAAAATAGTTTAATATCCCTGCATTAGAATCATGCATGTAAGAAGAGATGCAAATATTGTTACAAAATAAGTGCTCACAGCGAACTCAAACACATCTGTCCATATATTCCAATGAAGCACAAAAACATGGCAGACAGTAATTACCATTGACATGCTGTGCATGTATAAATATATGTCACATTGGTTTATTCAGCTCGTTGCTGTCAGACTTGTCAAGATTGACCATTAAACAGCGATACAATGTTTACTTTACTCAACTTTTTTTTTCACACCACAGAATTAACAATAACAAACAGAAATTAATGAAAAAATTTTAACCATTATAGTATCGTTGATCAAGTTGAAATTCCAAGTTCATTTCAGTCTTAATTCTTAATCTTCAGTCTAAATTTGGAATCAAAATTTCCCTCTTTAATCCTCTTGGTTGGTCAAAGGGATGCTATAGACAGTCACCAATTCATCACATTGCTGACATATACACATGCAACCGTTCAATCTCATATTCACATCTCTGGGTGGGTTAGATTGACCAATTAATGTATTAAGTTCATGTTTTTAGATGGTGGGAGGAATTTGGAGTACCCTGAGAAAACCCACACAGACACAAGTAGAATGTGGAAACTTCACTGAGAAAGGCCCATAATGCACTTACATGTACTAACAGCTTCTGACAGGAGTGTTTTAGTTTTATAAATTCTAAGTGAACAAAATTCTGATGGTTTCATTATCTCAAAGAAAAATTTGGCCCACTCCAAAGTGATGCAAACCTGAAAGCTACAGGTTTCATTGGACTATTGAGTTTCACTTTCAGATCATTCTCAATGAATCTAAAATATTGTGAAATACTGGAGGTCATGTTTATTTTTTTGCGCTTACTCAGCATCAGCCTGCTGAGTTTGGAGCTGATTTCTACTTTCTGGTCACGTAATTGTATGCACAGCACATGCTTAAGTGTCTAAACAATAACTGATTGGTCATAATCTCTTTATTACGGGCGTGGAGAATCAGTAGGCTGCACACAAACCAAATAACAAGTTGTCACATTCACATCTGCATGTGGCACATTTAATTAAATCAGACTTGTGGTTATATAATAGCCAAGCCTGACACTGATTGCATTTTGATTAATCGTGCATCATAATCAAGCGTTGGTTTGAATATCATTATGTGTATATGAAGAAGTGCAGGCCTGTGATTTAGTGTATTTTAATAATGTTGTAAATGCACTTTTTTGTTCTATTTTGGCATTTTGTTTTTAAGAAATTAGCTTATTGATGAACATCATTCAGTATACAGGGTCACAAAATGAAATATGTCACTGCTCAGCACCTGCACATATTCATGATTTGTTGTGAGGTTTTCTTCTGCCTTCATGCCAAATGAATGAAATATTAAATGTAAACCTTGATTCGCTAAATGGAAGCAGTTATCAGTACTGGGAGAGGTGGTTGGCCAAAGGCATTTGGAGATTGTGGAGGTGGTGTGTGGTGTGTGAAGTGGGTTCAGGGCTGGTGAAGGGAGGGAGGGGGTGTCTTTCAAGGCAGCAGAAAGGTTTTACTCTGACATACATCCCACTTGTTATGACATGTAGAGGCACATCTAAAAGCAAACTCCTAAGAGGTTGCTGAGGGCGACCTCAGTAATATGCAAATGAATTCCACTGGAGTATCTTAGACAATGCACAAAGCTGTCTAAAATGGAAGCCTATTAATACATTAAGTTGGGTTGGTTCAGTTTGCTGTGAAAAAACAGCATCAGCTCTGTGTGAACCTAAAGTTTTTTCTGACCCAATTACCTTAACTGATCTGTTCTGACTCCTCTGGCCTGTACTGTTACTGGAGCTACACTGCCATTTTGTATCTCTTCCAAGATTCCTCATAAACATTTCATGTGAGGTGTCTTATAAATTATGAGGGCTCTTCCAGCTGACATTATGAGGAAAAATGGCAAAGGCTGCCTTTTCTTTTCTAGCTCTTATCATAAAACAAAGGCTAGCTCAAACCAGGAGCAGTGGCTTTTCCCAGCAGCTCAGAGTACAGTAAGCCCATATGAATATTTCTGCTAATTTCCATTGACTGATAATAACATTACAAAAACATTTATGCTGCTGCTCAAAAACCTCTCTGGAAAATCACTCAGTATAAATATTGATTGGATATTAAAATTTCACATCTTTCATAATTCTATACAGCAGAATACTGAACATCTGGGAGCACATGAAGGAATCCTCAACTTGTCATTTTGATATTAAAGAAAAAAGTAGGAAAAAAGATTCTCTGCGGCAGAATGCACTACACTGTGTAAGTATCATCATCACTAATTGTGAATAATGCAAAGCATCTCATCCTTTCAATTATTCAGCTTTATGTCCTGGTTTTGCTTGACAGAAATGTAGTGATGACAAAATATTCTAAGTTCCTCTCATGCACAAATGCCAAGGCATCTGTACTGCGAGCTGAGTAGCTGTGTCTTATTAGATTTCCCCAAACACAGTACACCTACGCACAACCTAAGTGGATTAAATATGACGGATGATGACATTTGGAGAAAAGGCTCTTTCAGATTACTCAAATCTAATCTGGAACTCTAAATCAGGACTAATCAGTTGCTTTTCAAAGAAGCTTCAATCACAGAGAGAATTTCTGGCTTGTAAAGTGGGTTCCTGCGAGAAAAGCCGCTCTTTCATAGTGTATAATTTTCAGGTTTTTACAGTTTGAAGAGCGTCAGAACAGCTGCGTGCCACAGAGAAGTCACAGAAGGCCTGACCTGTGTGAGTGTCGATGCTTCCAAAAATGGACTGCAGTGAACATAATAATGTTGTGTAATTTAGAATCCCCAGACTACAGTCCATTGAGTCCTGATAGAAAGTTTCCTCTGACATCACAGAGCCAGAGTGTAACATTAATTTAATTCAATTAACCCCCTCTGGACCAATGGAAACCCACTATAGATGTTTTAGATTAGAAGCTCATCAAAGACATTATAGTGACACCAATAAAACAATGATCCCGTCCAGTACGGTACTAGAGATTGCGCCACACTTTGATTAATCTTATTAATTACTAGCCTTAGGGTTTCCACAACTCTCAGACCTCTTTCCCTGTACTCTGAAAAAATAAGTCTGAGAGCATGCAAATGAAGTTAAAGAGTCAAGTTTGTATCTTCACTTGAATATGTCTACTTTTGCATTGATTTAAAAGACATCCTTAACCAGATGCACTTTTGTACAACCAACACAACAAACAATGATCTTGTTATGTTAATAATGCTTTAATAGTTGCAAAAACAGAATCATTTCACCATTGCCTTTCCCCACTTTTTGCTTTTTATAACCATAGTATTACTGAAAATGTAACGTGAAGCTTCTGCACAGACACACTGGCTTCATCTCACCATCCAAACACATGCACCTTAATGACCTAATTGACTAATCTGAATCCCCCATAGACGTGAATGTGAGTGTACCCAGCAAACCTCTCAAGGAAAATGAATGAATGAATACTAAAAACAGAGTCATGAGTGTCTCCTGTACAAACAGATACTGAACCTTAATAGCAGTGGGTAGCCCACACACGTTTTTAACACATTTTCCATATTTTATTTGCAAACATAGAAGCCATAAAGTTAGATCTACAAGGGTGCTAATTTGCGTGTACTAATTTGCGCAAAATTTGAGCAAAATTGCTTTTGAGTGTGATAAATCATTTTGCGTGTGTTAAATTAGGATCTTTACATTTTTTCCTCCCACCGCATGCACAATTGCGTGTAAACACCCCATTTTGTAAATTCATTATGTCAAACATACTAAATGGATGCAGATGTACTATTTTGCACCTTTGAAAGACGTAACCATTAGTGCGCACTGTTAAGAAATTAGATTGTACATTTTCTTGCGTGTGCAATGAATTTGCACATGTTTTTATACAGAGAAACCTTTAGTAAATCTAGCTCATAGTTGCTAAAGTTGCTACAAAAGCAAATACACTTTAAAATAACAATAAAACATTACAAATATGACGAAAATGTGACTTAAAAATGACACAAACATAAAAAAATCCTCAGTTGTTGAATAAAGAAACAAAAAACAAACTGAATATGCACCTTTAAAATTATGCTAGTAAATATAAGAAATAACCAGTTGGTGGTTAAAACAGGAAGCAAATATAATTTTAAAATGACACATGTAGATTCACATAAACAAAGTAGATACCACTTAAAATATATATTAAAAAAAGGAGGAAATTAATATTAAAATTAAGTTTGTTTTTACAAAATTAGTTAGTCTATACAAAGAATATCCTTGCTTGATAAATGTATCAATCTGATGCAAGTCCTTTTCAAGCAGAATTGTTTCTATAAGTATATATACCAACCATAAAAGAGGAGGGGAGGCTTGGGGGTTGTCAGGTTCCTTTGTAATTACAAAAAGGCTCTAGCTCGGGGACTGACTATCCCACAGAAAAGCATATTGGCCTCCAGTAGATTTAACTGTGGTGACTATATGTACATTATTCAGCGGGGGAGGCATCAGGCTCAGTGGACTTGCAGAGCAGCATGTGCCTGCGCTTGAACTCTCTTCCTAATGAGTCCCTGCAGTCACCTCAGTCGTAGATGGTCGCCCTCATCTTCTCTCAGTTAATTCAGCTGTCGCCTTGTTTAACCACAGGATGACCCTCCCCACCCCTCTACTACAACAACCACTTGCTGTCAGCTGAGGACGCACACGCTATCCTTAACTTGTTCTAGCTACCTCAGCTCACATTTGACCCATTTATCAACTCGCGTGTCCTTGTTTTACCAGCCTTCAGCCAGTGAGTCGGAGAGTTGGCAAATACATACAAACACAACTGCATGCATCAGTATAGAGTGCGCATCCTGGCCTGGCGTCATATATACATGCATCTAAAATTAGGCCAACAAGGCTTTGAGGGCCATTCCTCTGTAAAATGACTACACTTTGCTTAAGCCAGCAGATCCATTTGACCTATGTCTAATGTGAACCAATTAAGGTCTTTACAGCAGTGAGCACCAACGTGAAGCTGAATATCCCTTAATACCAGTTAAATACATGTCCCTGTAGCTATAATACACCTACACATGCTATCGTGGTGTGCTGGGTGATTATATGCTGATATAAAGCTCGTTGGAGAGTCCCATTGAATGTATTGAGAGGTATCTAATGGGCATGGGAACTAATTCCAGGGCAAAGGGGATTAAAGGCTAAAGAAGAGAGAGCAACAGAAGGATGGCACTCGCTGGCAGCAGAGAGTACAGAGGGCGGAAAAATAGAAGTGAAATATGAATGCATAGAATCATCATCTTCTGAATGCTATTCTGCAAAATTAAATATATAACTATGTAAAGTATTAAAATAGGTATTTTCTTAAATGCTGCCATTTCTATGAAGTAGGATCTTTAATGAACTAGTATTGCAAGTAGCAAAAACTGGGTCCAAAAAGCTACAGATATGCTAGACACAAGGCAAGGCCTACCCAACAAAAAAGTAAAAAAATAAATAAATAAATAAAAATAAAAGGATATTTTATGTGTTTGGAGTGTCCCATTTTAGTTACATAAAACAAGTATTAAGTATACACATGCATCTAAAGGATATTAAGCACTTGATTGTGCATGTTCAGAAAACATATTAGGCCTACATGTATACCAAAAAAATATAAAACCTAGCAATAAAAATGGCTGTGACTGAACTTGTGACCTTTAGCATGAAAGACGACTGATAAACTAATTGAAATAAGTGGAGAAGAACATAAAAGAAGTGTTAAAGCCTTGACCTTCAATGTTCTTTTAAGGATGTCTTTTTTAAAAAGTCATTACAGAGCCACCACTTGCATCGGTTTTTATACTGTGGCTTAATCATATGCAGCATACTGTATAGAATGCTTGTATTTTATGCAATGTGTTGCCAAAACAATCTACATTGTTTAAAGCTGGTTAAATCTCTCAATGCATTCATATCAAATTATGTAGACTTAATTTGTAACTCTTGCTTCTATGTCAAAAATGTCAGGACATTTAGAGATCATCTGCCTCTTCCAATTGAACAGTTGAAATTTGCCATTTTACGCTGAAAACATTTTTTTGGTTTAATTTTCAATTTTGTAATAAAACTTTATGCAAGGAAAAAAAGCATGATATTCAACAATACATCCATCTAAGTGTCACATTGCAAAAAACACCAATCATTATTTAAATAAGTTATCTATCATCTCCTCATGATTGAAATGTTGCAGTATTCTCGAGAACATTTTTGGCCTAAAATGACAGTCTAGTCTCCACAGCCATTTTCACTAACATAATAATAATAATAATAATAATAATAATAGTGTCTGCACTTTGACCGCTAAATATCACATGTTTCAGAGGGAAATCTGAGAGAATCACTGGAAGAAAACACTGCTGGACAATCAAAACAAGACACAGAGATGTATCAAAATCAGGGTGTTTCATCTGTCCAAAGTGTGTATCTCTCATTCTCATTATGCCCTGAGTACAAGTGGTTTCTTATCGTTTGATCATGCTGATATAGAATGGAGACTACCTTGAGGACTGTTTTTCATACTGGTACTGTAGATATGCTGCTGGTGTTTACACCATGGAAATCAATGGTTAAGGAATAAAAAGAAGATGATCTGAGGCTTTGCCTCTTATCCTACACACCTGCACTGTGCTAACACAGCCTCCAGCCATTTTCCAAAAACATTTTTCTCATGATACTGAGCTAATTTTGTAAGTTACTGGGTGGGCTCATCTAGGAAACCTAATGCCATGTTTAGTCAATTATCCCATTATCCTACATCATTCAGGTGTTTTTTGAGAAGTCTTTTTGTTTCTCTTGCATAAACATGAAATCCCACCTTTCAAAATAAAAGCGATAAGAACTGTCAAATTAACAGCATTTCCAGTGAGATGAGACTTCCAACACTAATGTTTACAGAAAAGCTTTAGCGATGTTTGATAGGAGTGCTTTGGTATGTGTGTGTGTGTGTGTGTGTGCACCTGTCGTGTGATGTGTTAGTGTGAATGAAAAAGTGAGTCATGGGCTAATTTTAGCCACTTTTTAACTCTCACCTGTGAATGATACACTGTGGAATGAGAGAGACACTTAGAGTAAGTATATGCAGTGACATAATAGATGATTGAACTTATGCAGAGCTAACAATAAAGCACTAATAATACATGCATAAGGGCTCAAAGACAAGGCAAGAAGAAACAGGGTGGAGGAAGGACTTAGTTCCTGTAAAAGCATGTTTACATGTATTATATCTCTTTTTTCTGTATGATAATATTCTGATACTTGGTAGATGTCAATATATCTAATATATGGCATGTGCTGATATTCTGCTTCTGTGAGGAGTCTTTGGACATGTGTACAGAACATAATATATCTAACTAGTATCTCATTTGCTCTTTTGTTGCAGCCTCAAGTAAAGACAAAGATCTTCTCTGGTTTAGATCAATTTTCCACAAGGAAAATTCTCCACAAAGAGAAACACATCTATAGTTATGTATTGTGAAAGAGGATATCATCAGGCTTATAGGCATGAATGAATGTTGCAATTCTAACCTATTCTACACTGTGTTTGAATGAGGGAAAGAGGAAGTCTGTCTTGTCTATTTCAGAATAATGGGAAGAAATGGAATAGGTTATATAAGGATATAAAACAAGCCAGAAGCCGTGTTTCCATCTAATGTTAAGTCAATCTGAATTAAATTTAAAAAAAATCTAAATGAAAGAAATAAAGTGAAAATGTAAATTCTGAGTGTTTCCACAAAGTAATTTGGTGTAAATAACCTTGTGTTGTATTGTATTGAGAGCTGTTGGAGTTGTAGTTTACTTTTCACATGTCTATTAAACAGACTAGACAACAGAACATTCTCTTGTTCTTTCCATCTGGCTATGATGTTTGTGCTTCATGGAAGGCACGGAGGAACAATTCAGTCTCATTATCAGTCCACATGACTTGTTGTACCAAACATATTTTCACACTTAATCAAAACATCCTTGAAGCGAACAGTTAATCAGTGGCCTGATCAGTCACATGAGTTAAGTAATCGCTACATCAGAATGTACAATACCATTCAAAAGGTTGGAGTCACCCAGACAATTTTGTGTTTTCCATGAAAAGTCATACTTTTATTTACCACCATGAGTTGTAAAATGAATAGAAAATATAGTCAAGACATTGACAAAGTTAGAAATAATGTTTTGTATTTGAAAATATTTTTTCCTTCAAACTTTGCTTTCATCAGAGAATCCTCCAATTGCAGCAGTTACAGCGTTGCAGACCTTCGGTATTCTAACTGTTAATTTGTTGAGGTAATCTGGAGAAATTTCACCCTACGCTTCTAGAAGCACCTCCCACAAGTTGGATTGGCTGGATGGGCACTTCTTGTGTACCATACAGTTCGGCTGCTCCCACAACAATTTCTCACATGAAATAGCCTTCATTTCTAAGAACAAGAAGAGACTGTCGAGTTTCACATGAAAGTTCTTTTTTTCTGGCCATTTTGAGCATTTAATTGAGCCCACAAACGTGATGCTCCAGATCCTCAACCTGCACAAAGGAAGGTCAGTTTTATAGCTTCTCTAACCAGCTAAACTGTTTTTAGCTGAGCTAACATGATCGCACATGGGTTTTCTAATCATCTATTAGCCTTCTGACAAAATGAGAAAACTCATTGCACCATTAGAACACTGGAATAATAGATACTGGAAATGGGCTTGTATACACCCATGTAGATATTTCACCAAAAACCAGACATTTGCAGCTAGAATAGTCATTTACCACATTAGCAATGTATGGAGTGTATGGAGTCTGATTACTTTACAGTTATCTTCATTTTCTTCAAAAAACAAAACAAAACAATGGTTTTCTTTCAAAAATAAGGAAATTTCTAAGTGACCCCAAATCTTTGAACGGTACTGTATGTTTAAAGGCGTTTCATTTCCTCTGCATGCACTTACTCTTTATTGAAAAAAACATCTTGAGGAAGATGTGCTGTTTCCATAAACAAATTACAAAGTGAAATGTATGGAAACATGCTGTGTAACATGATGAGTTGAGTGATGAATAAGTATCATTATAAATGTGAGAAGAAAAACATCTAATGCTTTTGGTATACATAACTTCATGCAGGAGCTCTTCAAATAAAATAACAAGAGGTCAACTATGTCAGCCCTTCTCTAAATCTGAGACACAACTAATACAAACATTATACTTTTTACTGAATTTACTTATTTTTTACTATTTTTTACTGAACAACATATAAATATCCTCAGCTTTAAATTGTGTCTTGTCTTAGCTTGATTTGACTAAACCTTAATATAAGGTGGATGGATGTTTAGTTGGACGATGGATGGATGGATACAAATGGATGGATGGATGGATGGATGGATGAATGTTTGTATGTATGTATGAATGAATGGCTGGGTGGATGGATATTACCAGAGCATACATGGATAAGTAAATTGATAGTTAATTATCCTGGATCTGGAGGTTCAGAACCATTATCTTCTTAAAGATCTACAGATCTCTGTACTGAGGTGACCTCGCTGTGCCTGTTGAAAAGCCGCTAATTGTAATAAAAGAAATAGCCGAGTAGTGTTTTGTTTTCGTTGAAAACCTGTTGGGACCTCTGCTCACAACTTAGATGGATGCAATATTTTAGTAATGTTGAAGAAAAAGAACACAAAAAGACTTCAGCATCTTAACTTGAACTGTGGGCCATTATTCATTCTGATAAGGACTGATGTTGATATTTCAACAATATGCTCTGGCAACATATGAGGAAAAAACGTCACCTCTATTCATTTAAACAAGTTTTGTTTTTTTCATTTTCAGTTTACTTTACAATGGTGAATACTGTTCTTTCTGACAAAATCAAATCTAGTACAGGCTCATATGTGTTAATTGAAGGTTATATTTGACTTACAAAGTTTTCTTTATATATATGTACAGACAGAAGTTAATTTCTAAAGTATCTAAAATGGTTAGGATAATTAAAGTTTCTTTAGCTACAAATTTAGTCATTTTTTTAAAAGTGATATTTCAAATTAAAACTGAAACAAAAAGTTATTTCTTAGTAGCAGGAATACTGCAACATATTTTTGTGTAAATTAAAAGTAGAATCATTACCGACCAGTAAAGTTCCAGTTTATATTCATGTCTGTCCACATTTACACTATATATTAGTACATAACTATCAAATATATCATCATGTATTGTTTAAGTGGGGTGGCCATGGCTTAGGAGGTAGAGTGGGTTGTCCAATAATTTAAGAAAGGGTTGGCGGTTCGAACCCCGCCCTGTACTAGTCAGTCCGTTATGTCCTTGGGCAAGACACTTCACCCTCCTTGCCTCCGGTATCACTCACACTGGTGTATGAATGGTCAAAGGGGCCGTTTGGCGTGAATTGTTAGCCAAGCTTCTGTCAGCCTGCCCCAGTTGCCAGGGCAACTGTGGCTAGAAATGTAGCTTATCACCACCAGAGTATGAATGTGACAGCAAATAAATGAAAAACGCGTGAGAAATCTAATCCATTATTATTATTGTAAGTGTGACAATACACTCAGCTTACAAGTTTGTCATGGTACAGGTGACGGTTTATGTTTTGGCCCTAGAGTTGTATTCAAAATAAAATAAGAAATACTTGATTTTTGTTTTTTTAATTAGCTCCCACGTAAGTGGAGAGCTATATGTGTTTGTGTCGTTTCCGAAGCCGCGTCCGCCGCGTCTGCATTGAACTTTGTCCGGAAGATTTCTCTAAGGCTATTACTCCGATTTTCTTCAAACCTTGCATGATTGTACTTTGGGTCCATGCAGAGGGC
>JAPSES010000258.1:15845704-15865760 GCA_029822895.1 Maxillicosta whitleyi
GCCACTAACTGACGTTTATTTATTCCCCAGCGCCGTTGACGATGATTATAATGGTGATGATGATGGCGGCGGCTCATGTCGTGTGATGTTGTCTTTTTTCTCTCCTCCTGTCCTAGTAATAATCCTGTATGCCCATGTAATGTTCCGTCTCATGTCTTCTTTGACATCAAACTGAATCTTCTGACACTTTCAACATTATTTGGAGAATTTGATAAAAGACATAATGGCTTAATTCATTAGTCAATTAAAAACCTTGAGTATTTTCACTGTAATATTTGAAAAAATAAATAAACAAGTGATAATAAACCCCGCCCCTCATACATATTGTGGCTTATTTTGGCATTGATCCAGCCAATATCGTCATGTGTATGTACGCGCTGATGTCAGCATAGACACAGATAGCATTAACAAATGTCGGTCATTGTAAGTAAATGGAAAAAATAAAGAAATATTTTAAGAATTTATACAATTTTTTTTAAGTTTGAGACATTTTTCCTAAAATGTAATCACATCTATGTGTCACTGGCAATCTATAAACCCAATCTGGTATGTATTCAACCAATTGTTTTGCTGCTAAAGTGTTAACAAACAAAGAAATAAACCAAAACCAAAACCCCTTCCCTCGCCTTCAAAGGGTGGAGTAGAAAAATATCTCACTGTTAATGTTTTGATACTTTTCTTTTCCAGAATTTCCAAAAGGGAAAATTAAATATTTTATCTAATTTATATAATTGCTTTTCATCATTAAAAGTGTATATGTACATATGGGTACTATTTGTGCCAATAGAACAAGTACATTCTGTAAATTCCTTGCACCCACATTAGCTTTGGGCCAATAAAAACTGTGATATGCTTGTGACACATCGCATCAATCTGTCATGAATCTGTCACTTCACTCAGTACAACAAACTGTTCCTGCTGCTGCTTCGCTTAGAGTATTTGCCAGCTGCAAGAAGGTGAGTATGGAGGGATATTTTCTTAAGCAATAGACATAATTAATATGGTGCATTTCGTAACACTGAAACAATGAATCTTATTACTTCAGATCTCAGCTGGCAGTCATTAAGGTGAGGAGCAGTACATTTGTTTTTGTTGAAGCAATTGCTGAAAGTCAGCTGTGGACTGGTCATTTTGTGTCGGGGTCTATTAGAACTATGTTAGTCTGCTGGTGTTCATTCTCTGTACAATTTTCAGCTCAGGTATATAACCTATATAAGCACTGAGTATATACTGTCCAGTTCAGATTAAATTTAAATAAAATGCTTCTCTGTTTAGAATAAGATTCTCTATAGTAACTTCATTCAGATGTAAATGTGCTTCTATATCACACAGGTCTGGAAAGTGTTAATGTTAGATAATAGTTTGAATAGTTCCAGTCGTATCTAAGAGTATAGATTGTTATGAGGGCATCCTTATAAAACTTTTTCCATTGGGGTACTTGATGCCAAAGGGTTTGCAAAAATGTCAATTGCTAAAATAATTAGAAATAACTGCAGACCAGGACCAGGGTCAACTCTGCATGGCCTTGGTAATAATTAGCATTTTGGGATGAGTTAAATAGGAAGACAGATAACACTCTCTTAGATTAATGCACAGCTATCATTGCCTCCACTTTACTAATGAATGCGATACATCTTTTTTGTTGCACTTTTACTTAAAAAAACAAAACAAAACAAAAACAATGAGGTGTTACCAGTGGTTATATTTTTGCTTTTTGTCTAGAAACTTTAATCCATAGCTGAACAAGCTTACAGCTGGATCCAAAATAAAGGTCCAGTACTTTACTCCCAGTGGGTAGGCTTAGCTAACCAGCTGCTGGCCATTGTTTTTGAACTCACATACAACAGGATGTACTTCTATTTATGTCTTTAAAACAATTTGATCACTTGAATTGTTTATCCAGCTTTTGGAAAGCTGGTAAATAAGATTTTCCAAAATGTTAATATTATTTACTAACATTAAAGGTGTACACATCTTTTATTTATGATTAAATTATTACTTTTTTCATTCATCTGACAGTTGACAAGGCTTAAAAATACAAAAACACAGACTTTTGAGGAATCATGTGCTCTGTCATTATATTTAGGCCAACATTTTCAGTTCAAGTTCAAAAGCAATGTGCAAAGACAATGAGATTGAAAGCCACTGCATAAACAGCACAAACCACTGAGCTGAAAGTGATAACCAGAAGGGAAAACGTACAATGGCACTACAAAGAGCCAAATGAAAGACAGCTGCTGAACAACACTAATCTGCGTCTCTAAAACCTGCAGTCATCTATCAGCTGTCCACCGCGACTGTTTTACTTCCTCTAAAATGCAATATTGCACCTTAAACCGAAAGCTATTGTCTCTCTTTTTTACAATAGCTTACCGTTTCCTGCAGGATCAGCACAAACTGCAGAAAGACATAATCACTCACAGACATATTTACCCACAGATTAAATGATGATGGACTTTACAATGTGCTCTTTAGTGTCAATGAAGCTGCAGCTTTAACTCAAGATTTGGAAAAAAGAAGATTAAGTCAGCTCACAGTCGGACATCCTGGCTTTTGTCTCTAAATCACAATGGTATTGTCTGAAATGGACATTGGAATTGAAAGTGAAACTGCTTATTAAAATAATTGCAATAATAAAAAACAACAACAGCAAATGGACCATGGCATTGGTTAGGGTTCATATGGGATTGAGGTTTTTTTTTTTTTATTGGATTGGAAAATATTTTTTTGAAAAAGCATTTGTTGTTGCCACACTAAACGAGTGATTATGGCAGCTTAGGCGACTCGTTTCACCAAAACAATGAAAGGATTGCTGGATCAGTCTCACTATCCTTTCAGTGAGTTAGTGTGTGTTTGTGGGTGTTTTGAGGAGAGGGAGGTATGGCGTGCATCTGAAATTAAACATATGGCTTAAAGGATGCTTTTCAAAAAGTATATACATTAAGACCCATCAGTTTATAGCAGATGGACTGATTTGAGACCCATTTTTTAAAGAACTGACTCTAAAAGTCAAAGCAGTGCAATTGAACACAAACCTCTGAGAGCTCAACATTACTGCGATTCATTCATTCAAGACAAATCAGGCACAAGTGAAGAGTTATATGCCGGGTAATACAAAGGATGACTCTGTTTTGATTATTCAAGTGATGTCAAGATGCCCCTCTCTCAGTGTAAGGACTCGCCATGAGCTCCACTTCAAATAAATGCAGTTAGTCTGGACAAAGAATTTAAAATTTTTTTTAAAAAACACTTGCGAGACCCATCTGAAGGAAAGGTGCTTTGTCATTTTTCTGCTGTCTGCATGTTTAATTTAAGAATTAGCCAAAAAGGAATCACATGTTCATGGCTTTACATAATCCAGCTGATGAATTTGCTGCTTACTTGCGATGTTAAACAGGTTATGAGTAATCTGTAATGCATTACACTTTGAGACACCACGCTACAAATTAAGCTCAAGGCCACCTTCTGAGGAGGCACAGATAAAGTATACATTCTCTACAAACAAAATAGGTCATGCTGTTTCAGCTCCAATTAAATGTGGAGGAAAAAAATAACAGTCAAGTGTAGAGCAGCTGCGTACAGAGCAGCCGACGATAATTAAAAATTAACCAATTCCATAATTGACATTTTCCACAGTCATTCAAATCTTTGGTGTAAACTGAATAATATAAAGGGATGCATTTCAGAGTGCAGAGAACATGTAATGTATGTAGAGAGGCCTTTCAATGTTTGTAAGATTGTGCGTGTGTTAAAAGTAGGTCATCTGTTCGGAACTGACACATCCCCCTGCAAACAGATATTTGAAAATCTGAGAGTGTGGAGAGGGGTGCCACGAGCAATCGGAAAAAAAACACAACAACAACAACAACAAATGACTGCACAAATTGTTAGGATGGAGATAAAACTTATTTCAATCTTCTTGTATGCTATTATAAAGCTAGGAAACAGTCTTTTAAAACAGGATGCAGGTTTCCCTGGTTTGGGTGAGAGCTCAAAGTGTTTCCCTGCTGTTTGCTCATGTGGTAGCGTTGATCTATATTTGAGCCCATGTGGTGGACATAATGAAGCTTCACACCGGTCACGTCCAACCTGCACTTCCCTTTTCTAATCCACAGTACTGTCCATCTCCTGTGTAATTTTGCCTGCAAAGCAAACCATGATATATCCTTCTCCTTTCCACCTAAACAGATAAATGGTCTATCTGAATGACACCCTCTTGACCAAACACTACCACTAAAACTACCGGACCCAACATTACACAAACAGCCCGAGCCAGTAAGGGATACTTCAATGATGGGAAAAAATGTTTAGAAAGTGCACACGTTTCATAGAGTCCGAGCCAGAGGCGGATAAGAGTCCTTTTGTGGACAGAGGAGGATGTTAAGAGGGCAGAGAGGAATCCGGTGTTAGCAGCACTCCAGAAAACAAAGGAAAGTTGTTTATGTGCAAGACAAGTGGGACATAGAGAGAGGTGTGGAGACGTGCAGAAGACCATGTCCAGGAGGATCCAGCAGGGGCCACTGTTCAGCAGGTGAACCCAGATGACTTTAAACCTGCATGGAAACTGGCTGTATGGGGCAAAACATTTACATCTGTGTATTAACTCAGGTGTAAAAGATGGAATCAGAAGAGTGCAGGGTTTTCAGAAAGGTTAGGAGAGGAGAGTGGTTCCAGTATTTACTGTGAATGTGTGGAAGACATGCGTGCATGGATATGGCGAGAATAAAATCTAGTCATTTTGCCGAATTTTGGACATTTATTATCATCATTATCATTTATGTGTGTATATTTAAAAAGTCAAGCAAATAAAAAAATACATGTGATCCAAGAGGCTGAAAAATAGCACACACTGAAGACCATCTGACCTAAAGATCAAAGAAAAACTGTTTCAGCTTCAGAAATGGCAAAAATTACACCCAGACTTAGAGACACCCACATTACAAGGCTTATAAAAATCTGGCAATAAATCTATAAAAAGACAAATAAAATAAACCACCCAGAATAATTCTAAATAGTCGTTACCACTATATTTCCATCTAAGTTGAATTTTTCTCCCTGTTTTTTTTCCTAATTTTTAAAAAGATTTTGAAAAGCTATGCCTCAAAATGCGTGTCTTGTGACTGGTTGGGGGTATTAGTAAGCTCTGCTTCCTTTTTCTCTTGTGTTTTATTTATATTTTTATGAGATGGTATTTATTTTTGCTTATTTTATTCCTTATAGAGACAGATCACAGCGTGTCCTGAGAGGAAACCAATTAATAATGTGGCTAAAATTCTAACAAAATGCATTTATCTAAAAACATCCAATCTCACCATATCACAGGGTTATTTTAATAACCCATGTTCACTTGAAGGGAACATGTATTAACAAGAACAAGCATCGACTACATCACATCATGTCTTGTTCATGTAGTTATGGACATGTTCTTTTTTGAGGTCACAGCAACCTTGACCTTTAGTCACCAAAATCTACTGAGTCCATCCTTCAGTCCAATTCAAGTATTGCTCTGAATCTGAAAAAAATTGGGTAGGTGTGTATCCTGGTCAAAGGAATGGACAGACATGAGGTTGTAGCAACCTTTGACCACGAGAAATGTTTCACTTCATTCTTGATCTGAGGAGAACATTCAAGTGAAATTTTGCAACGTTAAAGGAGTGATATTTCGCTTTTTAAAATGAAATTATGCATTGTCAAATATTTCCCTGTGGTCTACATAAATTGTAAATGTTCTGCTTGGGTCTCAGTTCTTCATTAATTCAACTCCACGGGTACATCTTCAACCCCAGTTCTGAGTAATGACACCAGAAAGGGGGTTTTGAGTGCTGTCCCTTTAAATGCACATGAGCCACTTTATGCCCCACCCCCTCCAGGTTGTTAGCTGTGCTGCTCTGTCCTGTTCAACCAAAAAACTGAATATTTTAGGTAATCAGCTTGAAGTTTGGACATATTTTTCAGTATGGACTACAACCAGTGCTGCTGATTATTTATGTCCTACTATGAGAAATGTTTGTCAGCAGTCTTGACCTTATAACAAACAACAAATCAAACAACAATTAATCAAACAGGAATTAAAACAGATTATAAAAATCCACTCGAATTTTTGCCAAAATTAATATAAAGATAGTTTTGCAGCACCTGGAGTGTTCTAATTCAAACTTTCTGAACTATTAGGTTCCAAATACACAAATAAATTAACCAAAGACTAATAAAAGTGGGTTTAGCAAAATAAGAACCCTTTAAACTGTTCCTGATGCACGGCAAGGGACAGACTGAGTGACAGCACATTTTTTTACAGAAATGTACTGTTGAACATAAAATCCAAAATAATGTCAGAAAAAAAATCTAATTTTACTATGGTAAGCAAATCTGAGTGAGATGTAGAAAAATGTTAATTAGAATAATGTATTTTGTATATAACCCTTTTCAAGAATCTCCACAGTAGATCCCCACGAGGAAGGAAAATTAGCATAACAGTTTATTTATGGCCATAGTAGACACAGATACAAAGGGATGTTGCTTGATTTTACATGTTAGTTAAAAGGAAATTAATGTTAACAAGCTACTATAGTTAAGCTGAGGCACGCGCATCTATAGTAATGCAGTGCTTTTAGATTCATCCACATGTATCCACCTAGTCAGAATGATTCAGATAAATACAACATCTCATCCACAACTTCACATAATACAAATTAAATGGGGAGCAACGGATTGTTTGTACATTGGCCGTGGTGGGTGGCGCTTAAATGTGCATTTTCTAGGTGTAATGTACATAGTAAACTAACATTTAACACAAGTCATTTGTAAATTGTTCTGTTCTATGATATGATTTGGAGTGAGTGATTTACAGTATTCTATGTATTATAGACAAACCACTTCTGGACACATCTGCATCTCTTCATAACAAGCCAAGAAATGAAAGGTTGAAAACAAGAAAATAAACAAACTGCCCAGACATTTTAGACTGCTGGGGCTCACTGAACTGCAATGACAGGTATCGATCCGAGTAGTTATTTACCAGCCGTGCAGTTCGTCTCTGAGGAGCCGGAGGAGAGGAGGTGGCAGGACCTATTATTTATCAGCGGTTATGTGGCAAACACTTCTGATCTAACACTGACCAAATGGAGCAGCCTATCAGCAAACAAACTGGGGGAAAAAGCTGAAAGTTGCCAAATCTTGTTCCTCAGCAAGTTAAATAGATGTTACATGCTTAAACCCTTTCATTTGTAGTACTGTTTTTTTTTTTGTTTTTTTTTTAATTTACTGTCCTGTCTGTACACATTACTTTATGCAGATAGACACACAACAGTGATTTTTATATCAAACTATAACATGTACAATATAATTTACATGCAATAGATGGTACACTATTGCAAAAAAAAAAAAAAAGGCAAAGGCATTGTACTCAGATGTATTTTGGCTTCTAGTTACTTCTTATGTCAAAGAAAATAGGCCTGAATTGACCTGTGTGATTTCACATTTTTAAGTATGCTGCATAGGGGAATCATTCTAAAAACATCCAATACCAACACTAGGCCTTCATGCAGCTGATGCCTCAGAAAAACCACAGGTGGAACAAATATGATTAACAACGGCTCTGTGCCATTAGTTGTTTTAGCAAATCACAGCAGCAGTCTAAGCTAGCACACACATCGCAAAGGTTCCCATAGTGACAGACACAATTAGCATTATGAGCTGCACCGGTGCCTCATTAGTGAGGAGTCAATGTGGACATGTAGGTCTAGCCTGAGCGCTGTTCTCACATGAACGGAGGTTAACAAAAACACACCTTAGATGAACTAGTGACTAAATTCTAAGTGCTGCACCTTTATGTTGTGCCCATGAGACCTTATTTAAAAAAAAAAAAAAAACAACAACAACAACAACAACAACAACAACTTTATTGCAATTAATGATAAGTGATGTTATTTTTTGATCCTGTCCGTGTATGATGCTTGTCAGGTTAAAAGATTGTCAGTGATTGTACTAAAACTGTTGAAGTATTAAACTGTGAATATATGCTAGTGTATAGATTATACATCTGAAATTCATGTCACCTTATATCATCATAATGTTATATCATAACTGTCTCTCGTCACAATTTGTTCAGTCGAAGAGGATGTCCCTTCAGATTCAACACGATTACACTTTGATTTTCATCTCTTTTAATATTTATTTACCTTTCTGTCAAAAATAAGGTAAAATGGTGTTGAGGCAGCTATTTTGTGTATCGTCTGCAACAGCAGATGCAGTCCATTGAGCTGTTTAACACAAAACCAGTCGTTACTTTGCTTATTGAGCCAAATTAGAACAGGAACTTCTAAGATAGAACACTAACTTTGTCCATGTTATGTAACTTCTTCATATTAAGAGTAAAGCTATTACTTCCCAAAACAATAGCTTTAACAAGGAAGAACAACTTATTTGATTTAACTTTAAATGAAGTTGCACAATAACTGTAAAAATAGCTTCAAATGAATCAAATTAAATAGAATTCTGTTGCACCATAACTTTAGGCTCCTTGAAGAGATTAAAAAGGGTAAGACTTAACGCAGTGACCTTTTGTAAATCTGGTGGATTTTTCTCAAAAGCCCACTTCAACAAATCCAGAAACTGTTTTGGAGCTGGACAATAAAATAAGACCAACTGTCAAACATGTCTGCCAAGTGTTATCTCTTTTATCCCTCCCTTTGCTGTTGTTTTTTCTTTTGATGTGGTCATACTGTTTCATCTATCTGAGATTGTGAGGAGGCTAACTAGCTAAGTTAATGTTTCAGCTAGCTAGTAAACAATTACATTATTTTGTTAAGAAATAGAGTAGTTCAGTTGAAAAATAACTTCTCTATTTAACACTTACTAGTTCCAGACAGTATGCTAATGTGTGGTTTATTTATATATTTTAATGTGGTTTTATAATATTATAATATTGATAAGCATTTAAAAGCTTAGTGTGGTTGTGTGGTGTAGTTACATGTTTCTTGTTTATTCTGTTGTTCTAGTGTCACATAACCAGACCTACATTATCTCTACATTTCGTTTGTGCTGTTGCCAGTGCTGTAGATAGGTCTGGTACCTTCCACTCATTCTGAAATAGGTCTACAACTTCTGAGTTGTTAGGCTGTTTTTTTTTTCATACATCACAGGTCTTAGGTGGGATAGAGTTCAGGAGTAGTACCTTTACAAACCACATGGTGAAGCATGGTATGGTGTTAAAATGTCAAAATTCTCCCAAAAGAAAATGCCACATAAAGAGACATGTCTTTGTCAGAACTTGCCATTAGCAGCTTTTAGTTGCAGATCAGAGCCTGTTGTTGTTGGATGAGGCAGGGCGGCTTTAAAAAAGATAACACACAGATAGTGGAAGGAATGACACCATGTTTATTCTGGCAGTACATCCTGTGACCCCAGCTACAGCTACACTGCAATCTGATGTTTAAAGACTGCACGTAGAGACAGCTTCTAATAACTTTGTATGGTAGTAATAGCTTAGAATATCAACAATAATCTCCAGACACACATGTTTTTTAGAAGATTAGATGAAAAAAAAAAGTCAGACAGATCACATTAGATTCATGGAACTGAGGGAAGTCTAGGTGTGGCTTTAGACCGATACGTGCCTATAAATAATAATCAGCTTTAAACCATATTTACAAGACCCACAGCATCAATCAATATAGTCTGGTATATTTATCAGTCCCATGAATGCCCCTCTCAGCCTTAACTGGCTTAATCCATTTTTGTTGTCACTTGTAGCTATATTTGCTTTTACAATTTGTTGAGCTGTGTGAAGCCTGGAAGCAGCAACTCGAAAGAAGCTTTCTGATGTGTTGGCATGAGGGAGTGAAATCTAAGAAGATCCAGTTTCCCATCTCACCTCAAGGATCAGGTCTACCCGACTGACCTTTAATCTGTGAAGCATTCAGTAAGCAGATCCTGTGCGGACCACCATCAAACACCATGTCATCCAACAACATGGTTGTACACAGCAGTAATTAAATACAGTAGCTGGTACATATAAGGTGAGCTGGAGGAATTCAGTGGGTCTCATTCTCATGGACTGACGTGTTTGAGAGGTTTAAGGACATCTGCTAATACTAAAACACACATAAACAGTGCTGGGAGTTAGTAAGTCAAAAAGAAATAATTCAAAGGGATATAAATGGCTGATGATGCTGTTTCTAGCATATGGCATGGTCGCTGAGGGATTTCCATCACAAATCACAATCACACTCTGCCTTTTATACTTATCTCAGTATTTAATAGTGCTGTGAAAATTAACACATTCATTTATGCCACTAACTGGAAATATTCAACATGTAAAAAAACCCAAAACAAAATAAAAAGAAGACATGCACAGGCTTAACATCTGAACTACTGCCTGGAGTACGTCTTTTCAACTGCCAGCGACATATCGACAAATAGGATGATATTGATCAGTGACAGTGAACCATGTTTATCTTTTAGCTATGACTTCTGAGTCCAGTTCAGCGCACAATGATGTCGTTGATAAACTATCTGTTGCCTGTGTTGTATGCTGAACTCTGCATAATTATGGACAGTAAACAACAGCAGAATGCGAAATATAGGTCTTCCATCTGCATAACTCTCCTCTCACCCCAAATTTAAACACTAACTATAAATACAGATGATCCGACATTGCTTTTATTTACTGTACAAGTGAGGGAAGCTTTCCAAGCTTCCATGTCAAGATAAATTACTACTGTAGAGTCACGTCGAGGTTACATCTGATAGAAACTTATCAGTGATTGATAATTACAGCTGTCACATATTTAATCAGCCTACCTGACAAAATCTGTGCTGCACAGTAGATTTTCAACTGCAACATTGGCAAGGAGAACATGTAAAATTCCAGTGTCCTCTCAGATTATATAGATTAGAATATGTTATCCTTATGGAATATCTGTCCTGTGATGCTGACAAAAAAAGTACTGCCACTTCAAATTCAGATATGTGAATTGTGAGTTTTATCTACAAAGTTAGGAGAAATTATTAATGATATAATGTAATATTAAAGTTAACAGCTACTGGTACTGGTCATGCCCATGACATTAACTGTGCTTTGTGTACAATTTATAAGCCAGAGAGGTGCAAATTCAGTAGAATAAAAAATCCATTTGCACCACACTGAACCTTTTTATTAAAAGAATTACATGTGGGGACAGAACCAGCAGGGAGCAACCATTACTGGCTGGAAGTGATGTACCTACCCTGTTTCTGAGTGATAAGAGTGCAAGTAAACAAGCAGCAATCAGTGAGCGAAACTGAGTGGAAAGCATGTGTTTAAGAAGCGAACTATGGCTAGCAATTTTGAGGAAATGAGTGTAAATGGTTACGTATTCGATCTGAGAATGTGTGATCTTAGACTAGTGTTTGCTGCACGAGGTCAGTGACTAATCTGTTGCAGCCCAGGTAATCAGGCAATACAACAAGTCAACATCACTACTGCTGCTGGAACAGACTGTGAAGGAGGCAACGTGTTTCTCACCGTGTCTGACTGATGGAGCAGTAACTTAATATTTGCATGCATTTGACAATGGCACATGAGAAAAGTTACCTGATGGAAGCACAAGTGTTATGTTTGCCATGACCTTTTGAAATAGCTATTAATGAAAATTCACTACAGGTATCCTTTAATGTAACTCCACAATCAGCTGTGTTTCGGTGGCTTTCTGTGGTGGCAGATACAGGATCAGTGTTGTCTTACTAATATACATATATTGACCAATAGCATATAGGTCTTTCATAACAGTCTTTATCAAACAGCTTTTTATTAGTCATAAGCAGATTGTGCAGTAGCAACAAAAGCTCTCTTTACCTGCACATTTGTACAACTCAAAGCACAGCTGATTAGGGTTAAAATAAAAGAAGGAATGAGTGTAGACATAAGCCCTTTTTACACAGCATTTCTGTTACAGGAATATTTCACCTTCATCCTGGAACGTCTGTGTAATTGAAATGTTGGGAACATTTGGTTCCATCTTTATTGCGGCTCTGTAACGCCTCTGGAGGTAGTAAGCAGTAGTAAAGGTGGAATCATGATTCTGGAATGCTATGGAAAAAGGAACACCTCTTGTTCTGCAACCAAGGTGTCGGTTTGATGATGTACCACATATGTGTGTGTGTATATATATATGTGTGTGTGTGTGTGTGTGTGTGAACCCTGCGCCAGAGGGATTTAAAATGTTTAAAGAAACATATCAACATGACTGGAAAGATGTCGAACTGGGGAGATGCTGAGATCTGCGAGCTGTTGTTACTTTGGACGGAGGACTCTATCCATGCTATCGTTTATGGAAAGGGGAAAGACTCTGGAGAGCTTAGCAACACCACTATGCTTGGGGTATTTCCAACATGGAAGTTATATATCACACTATACACTGCACTGCGTCACTGCTCCTTCAACTCTGGAACTTCTGTTACTCCTTTGTCTTGGTTGTGGAAGTCAGTAATTGGTGGAAAATAGGTGGGATCACCAATTCACCTTTTTTCTGGGATTTCTGTGTAAAAGTGGCTTATATACTGTGCATGCATGGTTGATAGTTGAAGCACTTTACACTGTACTGCATGTTACACTATAAATAAACACGATTAATTGTGGTTAATCAGCAAATTGTGCTACTGATTATTAGCCAGATTCTGATTGAGTTCAATGAATCAATCAGATGTTTGATTTATGAGTCAGATTTTACTTGAAGTACCATGAATTGCTCCAAACTGTCAAGTTTTGCTCCAACTCACTATTGATACTTTAAAGCCTAACACTGCTCAGAGCTGAGTTTCAAAACATCAACAACAAATTGTCATGCGCATCCCAGAACCATGCGTTACAGCTTTCAGTGAAAGACATAGCTATAATTTTAATGTGCACTCACGTTAACTGTGTTTACAAGAGTTGTCAGCTTTTATCATCCACTCCTTTGGTATTCACTCCTTCGAAAGAGTTTTTTTATGAAGCTCAAATGCTGATGTTACCAAAGTTGTTCCATAGAGGCTGTGTTTGGCTTTTATTTATTTAATAATGTACATAAAATAAATCAACATTTTAATGTCAATCACCTAGCAACACAGTTTTCATTGAAATTCCCGTTTGATATTTGTGCATTGCGTCAGTGAGTATTATTAACGCAGATATATTTGCTTTAGCTAGCAAATTACTTTGGGTGAATGATCCCAGTGAATAAAGGGCAAACTGCCTGTTATTTCTGTTGCCGAGTATAATCTTGGTTTTTCATGAACGGCAGAGAGGAAACAAAGAAACTGTTGAAAGGGCAAAGCAGCTTACAGGTGTAATTGGAGTATTCATACTTAGACGTCCTTTTTTAAAACCATGACTCATTTTGTTTGTAATTGTGTGATAAGGACAACTGCATGGAATGAGTTGCAATTATAGTGTACTTTGAGGTTCATTTCAACACCTTTCATGAAAATTATACACAAACAGAAAAGCTTATTTCAGTGTCAGTCATGTTTCTCAACGCATCACTGTACATTCATTTGGAAGAAATTACTACACAGAGATGGAAATTGTGCCTTAGCTCTGTAGACTCAGAGGCATTTGAATGGCAACAAAACAAATCTGTTTGGCTTTAAAGGCCACTTTTTCTAGTGCTTGCACTCTATGTTTTTGAAACAGAAAGCGCCTTTGAGGGTTTCTTAAGTGTCATTTATTTCTGTTTTGTGTAGCCATAGGAACATTTCTGTAAGTTTTTACATGCACAGTTTGTACACAAGCAAATGAAAATATGTGGCTGAGGTGTTGATGTAACAGCTTGTTTCACGGCTTGAACAAATGAAAAAAGGTCCAGGTGGCCTGAAAATGATAGCGATTCAGAGCTGGCAGTGATTTCTATCAATCACTACATTTTTAAAAGCAATTAAAACACGGAGGTATTCATCTATCAGTGCATACTCCAACCTAGCCGTTTGTTTATTTATTGAGGAACAAAAGAAAATGGTCTTTCAAGGTAGCATCTACACAGCGAAAAAAGATCACAGGCTGCCAATCGCCTGTCTTCATCTTGTAAAGCCCTGGGCTCTCACTTTGTAGTTACACAGAGTAACGCTGCACCAGACCACGAATCCTCTCTGGTAATCTATAGCTGAGCTGGTAACCCTGCACCCAGTCCACATGCTTTTTTAAGCCCTCTTCATAGCTCTTAAGTTGAGGGCAGTTGGGGTCAATCACCTGAGGAGAAGACATGGTGTATGATGTAAACACAGCAAGTGTTCACGTGTGAATATCTTTCCAGGCAGAAATATAAGTACAGGAGCAGAATAACAGTCAAGGCTATAATAGGCGTAGAGGTTTACAGCAGCTACTACACAGGCTGAGCTTTATCAACTATTTTTAAAGGTGTGAAAGGTTCACTCAACGTGTATGATCAACAATTAATGTGTTGATTTACAGAGGTGGCACAAAAGTACACACTCTTCTTCAAAAGATGTAGACATACAGACACCTGCATTCAAAGGAACAAGTACTAATTCAACTTCTATATACAGGAAACTCAGTGAACCTCATAGTGGTTCACTCTGAAAGAACATTTATCCTTCCTAACATCAAGGAAAAAAAAAAATAACATGAAGAAAGTAATGATGCTATGTCCTTGCATCTTATACGCAAGTTTAGTTTTAAGTCATTTACACAGTATATTCGTTTCATCAGTTGTTTAATATTATTTATCAAGGTTTTTATTTCATTTTGACCATTTTGTTAAATCTTTTAGAATTGATTAATTTTCTTATGTTTTAACAAAATACCATACATTTAGCAGATTAAATAGAGGAGTGATAATTACACCAAAATACATTTATTCATTTTAAGTGTGTCTTATTAAAGGTGTGATATTTTGCTGTTTTTAAAAATGGAATTATGCATTTTAAAACATTTCCCTGTGGTCTACATAAACTGTAAATGCTCTTCTTGGGTCTCAATTCTTCATTAATTCAACTCCACAGATCCATCTAAAACATTATTTCTGAGTAATGACACCAGAAAGGTTGCTTTAAGCGCTGGCCCTTTAAATGCATATGAGCCACTTCATGCCCCACCTCCTCCAGGTTGTTGACTGTGTTGCTCTTTTTCGTTCAACCAACAACTGAACATTTGAGGTAATCGGTTCAAAGTTTAGACATATTTTCGGTACGGACTACAACCCCTGCTACTGATGAACAATTATGTTGCACTCGGAGTTGTTCATCTGAAGTCTTGACCTTATATGTGCAAATGTCGTGTCACGACTGGTTATAAAACATAACAAATTAAGAAGGAGTTTAAACGGGTTGTAGAATTTTTGCCAAAATGGATATAAAGCTAGATTTGTAGGATCCAAATACACAAATAAATGAACCAAAGACTAATAAAAGTGAGTTTAGCAAAATATGAGCACTTTAATACTGACGACATTGCCATGTTTGTGGATCTCAAGTAACATTACACTTTTAAGACACTTGACTTGAAACAAAAAGCATTTGTAATACTGTGAAAGTCAGGTGCAGACCTAGACAAGAAGAACACAGGGTGAAACAAGGTCCTGGTGTGTTGGCAAAAGAGGATGGCATAGAAATCCCTGTGTAAATATAAATGGAATTTGGCAAAAGTTCCACAAAAATACTTAAAAAATACATGTGTATACTCCAGATTGGAAATATGTATTAATGACTCATTTACATCAAAACTTAATGTCAGCGTTATAACAATACTAGATGAAATAAAGGAATTCATTGATCAATCACATATTTCCACAGATATAATTGCACTGAACTCCTACGTGTATATTCATTCCTGTGCACACATGCTCCACATACAGTCATAAGAAACCACATCATTACAGTGAGCACCAGTGGGCTTGTGAATAATGTCGACAAATAACTCCCCAGTTTGTAGATGAAAACCAAGTTTTGTGAATCTGTAAAAGCATAAGCATGAGAAATGTGTGTATTTGTGTTTGGTTGAATAGAATCTATTTATGTGATTCAAGAGTAAAAACAGACTCAAAATGTGCTCTCTTTAGCTTGTATGTGCACAAAGATCTTCTCGAAAGGAGTATCTTTAGTTTTGTTTTATCACTTGACAATGTGTGTACAACTTAATTTTCTTCAGTAGAATACATTTTGATTAGTATTTATTTATGCACTTTACTTGACAAGCTAAAAATCTTACTGACCCCAATTTGATCCCACACAAAAACAGTTTTAATAAATGCCAGACTATTACAAAACTCTGTGTTTGGTGTGAAAGGGTTTTTATTCAATAAATACACTTTTATGGATGATCTCAAATAGATTTAACGCTACTGATGAATTTTCACAGGTGCCCTTAACTGCATTCCTTTATGTGTGTAAAATACAGCATTGAGAGCACAATTTGCAGAGATTAATAAGGGCTCATGCTCAGTCACACGCATTAAAGGATGTTTTGGACGCAGCATATGCAGATATTCTTGTGCAGGTCAGAAGGCAAAGTGGCCAGGACTGGAGGGCAGAGAAATGTCACATATTTAAACATGTTTGACAGATGAAACCATCATTGACCTTCGAGGGGGCTTTAACTGACTGCAGGGATTGAACAGTTCAAAATAATCCCACCCCTGTCAAACGTCAGTCAAGCTCAGCAATAACACAAGTCATCATCCAGCTTAGCTTCCTCTCCAATTTCGGGAAAGACGGAGAGACTCGTGGAAAGTGGTGTGTTAACCGGCAGCCATGAAATCTGTTTTTTTTCCTCTTACGACAATAGAGATCAAACACTGGTGGATTTGGGTAATTAAGTGTCCTTGAAGTCTGTTGATGGGGAAACTCTTCTTACACCTTAGCTTTACGTGTGAGTAAGGATGTGGTCGACAGTGATGTGGTGTTAGGGGGCAGAGCAGGAAAAGCTAATCACAGCAATTCATCCAGAGTTCATCTCGGACTTCTAACGACACTGACCTTCTATGAATACACTCAATTATGTGAAATGATCTCTTTAATATAGTCCTCAATCAAAGTCATAGACCCCCTACTGAGGAAATACTGCATCAAATACCAGCACATCAATGTTTTGATAATTACGGCATACATGTAAATAGCCCTTTTAATTGACTGTGTTTTGGTTTATTTACACAACCGATTAAAAGAGGCATGACCCACTCCTTTTAAGTAGATTTAACACCATTTATGCTTATGAACATGTCACGGCATTGGGCAAAGTTGACAGATTTTGCTTTCGTTTTAATCTGGCTTTTACAGCGGCTCTCGTCTATTTCGGCGTTAATACACGAAAGATCTGCTATACATGCTATACAGGGCACAAATAAACAAAACAAACAAAATAAGAACAGATTATGTGTAAAATAAAGAAAACTAACAGCTGTTAAAGGTTCAGATACAAAGGTTTCTAGGGTCAAGCGTGAAATCTGAGACTTATTTACTGCATATTGCTGAGATGAATGTGTTCAAATGGAACATTACATTTCCAAATATGTTTCAAAATAATCAAATATAGTGAGGGAGAAAAGGCACAGAGCCCATTATCTTGCTTCTAGTATATCCTTGGGAAAGAAGACAAATATATATATATATATATGTAGTATGCGTACTGCATCTGTAAAATTAGCGGTTTGCTTTTATCTAATATCAAAGAGCTGTTCACAAATCTATTAAACGCCACCTTTTGTTTTTTTTAAACATGTATCATACTGGGACCAAAGAGAGCTTTTCAAGCAAAATGTAGACTTTTGTTTTGAACAAATATAATTAGACTTATTTTTAAGATACGCACTGCAATGTTGAAGCTAATTTGTATTTAGTAAAGTACAGTCCTTGATGAGCTATTCCCAGAGGCTAAGAGGCCCAGTTTGTATTTTGAACCAGCATAAAATCCTTGAATTAAACAAAACTCAAGAGCCTTGCACTTTCCAGAGATTGTCGACAGCTGGATATATTGAGATTATAATAGCTGTCTCTGTGGTATAGCCTTCTCTCTTCTAAGGGACAACAGTATTTTGTAATTTTTCTCAGTCATCAACAGCACTGTACAAAGGTGTGATGATGGTTGGATCAAGTGTTTTGCAAAGGTTTTGATGGTTTAAGAAAGAGACTTAGGTGATCTATCATACGACTCCTTCCATGGTTTCTTAAACTATACCTGTACTGGTCATGCTTACAACATTAATTGTGCTTTGTGTATTATTTATAAGTCAGAGAAGAGCAAATTCAATTTAAAAAAAATCACCATAAACGCACCACACTGGATCTTTTTATTTTGTGAATTATGCGTGGGTTCGGAACCTATGAGGAGCAGCCATTGGTGGCTGTTGTTTGATCAAGTAAACAAGCAGCAGTCAGTGAGCAAGACTGAGTGGAAAGCACATGTTTGCACTTGTTTGTGCAGTTGTATGCTTTGCAGTCTGACATTATCTTAGAGATGCAACCCAGCACTGACCGATAATGTGTCAATGTGGTTTCTCTTTTCCTATTGTGTTTTCCTTAACAAGATGGAGGGTCTAACACCAGCCAGAACATTAATCTATCTCCTTCATCTACTGTTTATTTGACTGTTGTTTGTTTAATTCTGTACAGCCCTGTGAGGCAACCTTGTTGTGATATAGGGCTCTTCATATAAAATTTTACTGTCTTCTTAGACTGCTGCACAGGGTCAGTGACCAGCCCATCACAGGTAATCAAACAATACAACAAGGCTTCATTGTTTCCAAAGCTGGAACAGCCCATGAAGGAAGCAACATGACATTGACCATGTCTGACTGACAGAGCAGCGACTTAGTTTTCACTCATACTTGACACCCAGCTATAATGTAAGTTACCTGATGGATCCGCTCGTATTATACATGACCTTTTGAAATAACTACTAATTACCTTCAAGTACCCTTTAGATGAATTATTAAATAGTACCCTGGTAATACTTTATATAACTGGGTCATAAATTAAACTTAAAAATATAACAAAATACATATCTTTTGCTTCACCCTATGACACTTACTAAAAAGAAATGCACATTCCAGTGCAACTATAGGATTTTACAGAGACCATCATGTTTGTAACATTAATGTCTATGTCTATTTACAGTATCTTTAATACATTTTCAGTTATTCCACTTCAACTGATAATTTGTGTAATTTGCGTGATGTGTTGTTTTGCTACAGTCATGATGAACTCACGCAGTAAACAATTAAGGTACTCCATGAGCTGCTGGTGGTTACTGAGATATGAGTTGTGTGATCAAATAAATTATTTTACATGGCTAGATGGTTTGCTTTTAAGTATTAAATGAAGTGGAAAATATTTTCAGTTCATTGAAACTGTGGTGGAAGAAGTTAAACTACAGTAAATCCAGGGGCAAGGCCTTCAAGGCAAGGCAAGTTTATTTGTATAGTACATTTTATGTACAGAACATAAAAGGTTCAGTCCAAAATGAGGTTGATTGGTAAGTTTGTCAAAGTTGTGATAGCCAGCATCTAGTGGCCATCAGGCCCACTAGATCTAGTCATCCCAGTCGAATCCATTTTATTTGGACCCTCTAATAAGTGATCCAATCCTGTACCAATCAGATTTCAAATCAATCAGAAGTATTGATGAATGCTGCATCACACTTTGATTGACAGGTCTGTACAACAGGTCAGAGTGTCTGTTTGAACACACATTTACTAATAAATATCTCTACTGTTACTGGGATTAATAGGTTACACTAACTGGATTTGAGTCCACGGAGTTTGTTGGGAAAAGCTTGATGAAATTTGCTGTTTTACAGAGTTACTAAGCTAGTATTTAGCGTTAACTCACATCTGACCCCTTGCAGTCTTGCTACTCTGCCCTTTGTGATCAAACATAGTCACTTCTATCTACAAAAAGCAACACAACAGCAACAAAATACTGACTTCAAAACAGCAGTTCAGAAACCAGCTTGTCCCGTCACACCACTTTAAAGTGATAGTTCAGAATTTTTGACATTGGGTCTCATTTCCGAGTCAGCCCGAGTGTAGCAAATGTGTAGTTTAATTTTTTTTTTATTCCACGCAGTCTTGGTAAAATCAGAGTTGAC
>JAPSES010000258.1:15865860-15900204 GCA_029822895.1 Maxillicosta whitleyi
TGAGGGAGGTTCACCTTCACTAGCCTAGCATCAGTCAACTCTGATTTTACCAAGACTGCGTGGAATAAAAAAAATAAATAAACTTCACATTTGCTACACTCGGGCTGACTCGGAAATGAGACCCAATGTCAAAAATTCTGAACTATCACTTTAATCTTAATTTAATAAATGGTACTGTGTATCTTGTGGTGAAATGGTATGCTGACTATACATGCATATGTGAGATCAATTTCTACTGAGAAACATGCCACATGAACTGTAAAGAAAGCATGTATGGTGTAATATGACACTATTTGCTTTGAATTTGTCATTACTTTCTCATTTCAAGTGAAACCTCTATTACACATTTATATAAATTTTCTTTATAATTAGAGTAGAAATTCTTGAGTTATGGTAATAAACATCTACTATCAGGTCACAGAGACACTGGCCACCCAAATGTAATCAGTTCACCCTTGAGTCTAAATGAACCAGTGTTGTTCCCAAGATACTATGATCAGGACAAGACAAAAAGGAGAACAATGACAACGAAGCCTGTACAAGTGTATGTAATATTCACTGATGCTAAATCATGCTGCTTTTATCTTTAAATGAAATAAAAAATCTAAACATGAAGTTAAAAGCTTCGCTTGTATAATGTACTGGGTAGATACAGTATAAGCTGTGTACAGTGATAGAAACAAGCCCCCTTTGATGAGACAAATGGAATCAGATGGTGTAAACCCCAACAGAGAAAATCCTTCAAAAATTCATAAAGGTTAAAATAACTGTTTATTCTGAGCATTTCAATGAAAGACGGCAAGCAGCTCCCTATTGCATTGCCATCTGATGCTGCTAAAGGAGACATATGCATACTATACACCCACGTATATACACAAACATGCATCTCGGCAAACTGGTGAAGATTACGATGATGCACACACACACTGTTGTGTATAAACAATGGCAGTTATTTACACACAAACTTATTACACATCAACAAACAGGTTTATGATTGTAAATGGTATGGAAAATGACTCCACAGATGATACAGAAAAAAGATATTTAAGTGCGACTGTATAGCTTGGTGGTTTACACAGCTGACTTTGGTGCAGCAGGTTGCTGGTTTGAATCCCAGGTGGGCCCTTGGGCAAGGCCCTTTATGCTATACATGCCTATACCTTGTAAGTCGCTTTGGATATAAGCGTCAGCCAAATGTAATGTAATGTATAAGTGGAAAGCAGTGGCCAAGCAAAAAGCTGGATTGGATTTAGCTGTACAACCAAGAAAAGAGCTATCAGGAAAAAGTGAAATAGGCCCTTCTTATGCAAACTTCCCAAACTTAATAGTAAAAAATGTGAGCTTTTTTAAACAAACAACCAAAAAAAAAAAAAAAAATCCCTAATAAAATAGTGTTGTGCGTGGTTTGTAAAACTGAAATGGTCAACCACAAGAACTCAGAGAAGACGCCTTCAAGCAGTTAATGGTTGGCATAGCAACACCATATTCCAACACAATTTGTCATTTGTAAACAGTTTGTTTAAGGCACATATGGCCCTATAAGAATACCCATTAACATTACACTGTCAATCAGTGTAAAGAACCTTTGGTTAATAAATAATAGTCAGCTCCAGCTATTAAAATAAATCACCAGCAGTACTATAACAAAAGTATTAAGCAGTACATTACCCAATTAGGATTGACTGCAAAAATCTGAATTTTTGTTATGATATGTTATTTTGTCATGGTAAATGCATTTTAATTCAAGGCTCCTTAAGTTTTAGGTTGGTAGGTAAAAAAGTAATGGTTATTTATTTGTAAATTAATCAAAGGATAAATGGAGTAATCATATAACTGTAACACATACATATACATGCCCATAATTAAGGTCGTAGATTTCAGTGACAAAACCTGGACCTATGGGTCCCGACACGCAGTTTTCTTTGCTGGATGTCTGGACTCACCATTTGCAAGAGTGAAGTAACCCAGAGGGACTCAGGCTTAAATCACTACGCTCTTGACAAGAGCTACTTGAAGGAGTTCAAGTATCCAATCATGACGCATCCCAGACTACTTACTCCCTATGGAGGTATTCCAGGGATATCTAACCGTGAGAAAGCCCCAGGGCAAACCTTGAACATGTTGGAGGGATTAAATGTCCCAGCTGGCCTGGAAACGCTTCGAGATTCTCCAGAAGGAGCCGGGACAAGGGACAAGGGACAAGGGAAAAGGAAGCTTGGACTGCTCTAGAATGACCCAGACCATGAACACTGGCAAAATGAGGAAAGGGTCAGATGGACCATTGGACATACAAATGTACATATGTATTGATGGATGGAGAAACATAGAAATAGATAGAGAATTCCTAACTCTCTGTTTGGTTTGATTTTATATTTTAGTACAGTGCCTGTTCATTACCTTTAAGTCACTGGGTTATGTTGTTGATACAAACATGTCTTGAATCCATTCCATATACAAGGCAATGCCAATTAGAATCAATGAATAAACAACTGTTTCTGTCAACAATGTCAACCAGATTTATGTCAGTTAATGCGGAATTTTTAGAGAGGTAAAAGTAAACATGATGCAAAATGTTCTTACCTTTGGTGGAACAGCTGGTCCAGATGTGTAGGGAGTCAAGCTTGGTGGCACATCTGTGATATAGGTCTTCTTGGGGCCTGCAGGCTGGTACGCTTGAATGGGGACGGGGTCTGGTCTACGGGAGCTTGGACCAACTACATGTGGCACTCCTACATGCTGTTGATCATGATATGCACCCTGATCCATGGGAGAGAAGCCAGGCTGTGGTGGTCCATAGGCAAAGTCAGGACCTTTAGGCTGTGCATGCATGTACTGCACCTGTGCAGGGCTGCGGATTGGATGCTGGCCAAAATGTTGCCCACCTGGAGCTGGATGTTGGGGACCAGGCTGGGCTGACCTCACCTGGACATTGAAGGTGGGTTGGCTCGGGGTGGAGGCAGTGGCATAGGAGGCAGGGACAGGCTGAGGTGCCATGTGGCTTTGAGGCTTGGTCAGGGTAGAAGAGGGGGTCATGGACGACATTCCCCCAGGACCCTGGGGTTTGGGTGTAGACTTCTTGGTAGCAGTTAGAGGTGGTTGGGTTGGAATGACCATTCGCTTGTATCCAGTCACTGGAGCATTAGGAGTGGAGGTTGCAGAAGATCCAGAGTTCTGAAAAACAGCAAGAAAATGGCCTCTAATTAAAGCAAACATCCACAAAAATGAGTAATTAATAAGTAAATTAATCAATGCTTAGAGACAGGAGGACAGCAGTAGCAGCACGGAAACCAAACAATGCACAGTAACGCTTTTCTGACATGAAACTGACAATGTTATACTGCTGTCTCCAAAGTTTCCAGACTCCCTTGACAAAAACACTAATTTTACCAAGCAGAATATGTCACAGTCTAATTTATACATTTGGCTCCAGGTCACACAGTAACACAGTAACAATGGATCCTAAGCAGTGGTAGATCTGCTTCTGTTGAGGAAGCCTGGTGTTTGAAGGAAGTGAGTTATGCTCAGTTCTCTGTCTATAAAGCAGTGAAAACATTACATATAGAAAACATAGAACATACAAACATACAACACAATTTTTGTGTTGGACATTTTTAGGTTTTGGGCTACAATACTTTCTCACTGTCTAAGGCAGTGTGTTGCTGAACTTCCATCCCAGTACTCCAGTTTGCTTCTGTTAACTGGCCTGATTTGCCACGACAAATCCATAGTAGCTAATCCACTGAAATGTCAATAATCAATGTTAATGCCTTTAATAGGAGGTGAGCAGCCCACGTGTCCTTCAACTCTAACCTTTTTAGGCTTCATATGGGTCTGCATGTGTGTTCGGTAATTTTTTGTAATCCCTGAATGACTCCGGTCGCACACATCCACACTTACATATTCCCCCACTGATCACCACACTCTAATTCTCTTTCTGACTTTGTATTATTTTTTTTAGAATCATGTAATGGGTGGAGTTAAAGTCAGAACAGGCCTAACATTACACAGTGCTTTATGATACTGACAATTAAATAACACTTAACATGTAAAACCTGGGGAAACCCCCACGCCTGGCAAGTAAGTGAACAGGATGAACTAATTTTTGTTGGAACTGAAACCGTTGTAGTCCCCATTTATTTCCGGATAGTTTGCCTTACACTCACACCAATTATTCACCCTGCCTCCCCAGACTCGATTACAGGGCTACCTCGACAGCAGAGGTTCTGCGTTGTCCATGACCACTGGTAATCTATGGCTAATAAAGCAGGAGGGTAGGGGGATAAATTGTTTGGCAGAGGACGCCATGACAGCAGATTGGCAACAGCACATGACACTTGTGCTGACTCCGGCTGCTTGGACGGGAAAGATGTTAAATCACAGAGATTTGTAGCGTTGGTGTTCCTGGGAAGAGATGGCTGTAAAGGAGCGACGTAACCCTCTGCTGTTGTGATTCTCACTCTCTCAACAACTCTGTGCTTAGATGCGACATCCACATTTGATAGACAGGACTATATCAAAATATCGCAGTTAAAAAGTCAAAGAAAGCTCTATGGAAATGTCAGTGGCTTCTGCCCTGTGTGTCTCTCATGTAAGTAATAATTGTTTTTCACTACCACTACATATCGGTGTCAGACGTTCAGCCAGTCTAAAAAGGGTCTATCATTAACCTTGGATGGCCTTATTAGGTTATTGCCTGGAGCCAAAAATCAGAGTCAATTACTAAATTTGCAGCACTAAGGGAACAAAAATGAACACTTGTAGTCTGTAGACCCTTTGCAACTTGGTTTGACGAGATGTCTTCTAAATTGGGGCAGAGAAACAATTCTAGTCGATTTTCCTTTACCGCTGATCAAAGCTTGCTGTGCTGAAACATCACAACTAACCATTTTTGTAGCAGTTCAACACCTCTGAGTAATTCCTTACTTAAATTGAACAATGAAACCTCCTCTGTAATTATACACTACATTTAAGTCTGTGATCCTTACAATACGCTGAGATAAAAAAAAAAAAAAAGAAGAAGAATTTCAAGTTTCAAGAGGTGCATGCATCAACTCTGTCTAAATCCCATCTAATCTAAGTCAAAGGGTAACCCCTATGGTAGCACTAAAATTCCCAACAAATATTTTTCGCTCAAAATCTGATTGTTGTCTCACTGATTAGCACCGATGTTTATTTAAAAAGTGTGTCTGCCTGCATATGTATGGGGAAAAAAATCTGCACTGTGCCCTTTAGGAAGTGAAATTACTTAATTTAAATGTTTCATGGGTTTTAAATACTCTAGATTATTAATTTATCTTTAAGGCTTTAGAACCTACAGTAACATTTAGTTAGCAGAGCACTGGAAATGCAAATTGGGCCCTGAAAATAATTACACTGTCATGGTACGTTTTCCACAAATTACATTAAGAGAATGGATTCAGCCCTTTTCTGAGGGTGATGAAACTAATCAAATGCACACAATCTGGAAAAAAAAAATGTGAGAGGAAGGGGAAAGAAATTTTCATATTAGCAAACAGTCAATTTTTAGTTTTGTCAAGCTACATGTGTATGACCTGTAAAGTTAAGGGACTGGTTTGGAGATTGGTAATGAATAGCATGAGAATCAGCAAAAGAGGCTGATCTCATGTTTCTATGGTGATTAAAGCCAGTGTTAGTCCAGTTATAACATTACATTCATGCATGTTTACATTGTTGTATAAATATTACACATACCTGGAAATGAACCTAACTGTGTAGTTTGTGCAGTGCTGTTATATTTAATAACAATTTCATGAGGTTTTAGGAGGCTTTTGGCAAAGACTCTGACCTTATATCATCCTTAAACAGGGGTGAAGAAAAGAAAGAGAGCCTCGGAATAATAAGAAGTAAATGGTCCAACCAACCAGGAATTGAACCGGGGACTTGCTGCTCAGGGATTTTGTCCCCATGTGGTGTGAACGCTCATCACTCAGCCATCAAGTCACCCTAATATTTAACATTTTAACCAACATTTAACAGTCATGCTATAATATTTAAGGGAGTTAATGACTGTGAGAATTTCCTTACCTTACAATATACAAAATCCTTCTGAAATATTAATTGGTATGTTCCCCTAAGATTTTAAATTTTACTGTTTATTACCCTACCCCCCAAAGGGAAGGCAAGGGGTATTGATTTTGGTTTGGTTCGTTTCTTTGTTTGTTAACACTCCAGCAGCAAAACTACTGGTTGAATTCATACCAAATTGGGTTTATAGATTGCCAGTGACCAAGAATAGATCTGATTAAAATTTGGGAAAAGTAGATCAAAGTTTTTATGAATTTTAAAAATGTTTTTCTTCTCCTCTTTTGTTTCAATTTACCTCAAACTTGACACATATATAGAGGTAACTGATACGCTGACATCAGCACACGCACAGACATAATGACATTAGCTGGATCAATGCCAAAATAAGCTATAATATGTACGAAGGGTGGGGTTTGTTGTGCCTGGTACCACTTGTTATTTTATTTTACTTGCATTTATTATTATTTATTATCATTTTTTAATCATTTCTTTCTTCTAATTTTGCCTCTGTACATTGGGTTATTGTTGGGTATGAAATTAGGTATATGAATACATTTGTAAGATTACTTTAATTTCCAAAATTACAGTTTTTGTGGCATGAAATTCTGTACTTTTCCTATTTTTCCTACATTAGATCATAACGTGGAGGAAATGGTATGTGTCAGATGATAAGTATATATTGGTTTTATTGTCTCTTGTACATCTGTCTCACATTTTGCAGTTTTTGCTGCTAGGTGTCTCAGATCAATCAAAACAATAATAAGAGATATAGTAGTACAAGTGGCATCACAAATAGTGTGGGATCATAGCAGTTGTGGAGGAAAAATCGGTCATGTCCCAGGCAGAAATCATGCTTGAAGATGAGGTAATGCATTATAAGATAAATTCATAATACCTTTAGTGATGCATATTCACATTGCATTGTTTTGTTGTAATGAAAAAGCGATTATTTAATGTTAATGTAGTAAAGCGTAGACGACCAAATGACAGAAGCTGTTGGAAACAAAACATACAAAATATACACCACACACCTAGATAACTTAATATTACAAAGTAGCAAATAAAGCTGCACAATATTACTAAAATAAATATAATCTGTCTTGCCCAGTCTTGTCTTAAAGTAACTAATTATCGAAATGAACAATGTCAAAGTATTTTTATGGTAATGATTTTAATTCTACTTTATTATGACAAGAGCAATATATAATTTTATAACAAAAGCCCACACCACTGTGCACAATATGTGCAAAATCAAGTTGATGAGGTGTCATGCAAAAACTTACTTTCCATATAAAGATTTGTTATAGTCATAAGCTATAATAAATCATTTAGGTAATTTGTAATTATGATGTATTAAATTACAAATTTAAACAAAACATATTAGTGGATGTAACAAAACTATAACTACATGTTCACGTAATATGTTTTTATTGAAGGTTAAACATTACCATCTGCTATCACATTCAAAGATAATTAAAGCATGTAAAGTGTAAACTACATTTTCATTTATTCCATATTTTTAGGATGATAAGGACTGTTTACCTTAGACTTCATTAGTATTTTATTCGTGTGTGAATAATTCTATTATTTTACTCTGACCTTAAATGCACACTGTATTGTTGTCTTTATCAGGCACGCACGCGCACACACACACACACGCACACACACACACACACACACGCATTTTAAAAAAGTTTTCCCTAACCCCTTCAGAAAAGTTAACCCTCACTCTACAGTGTAATTCAGACTGACTTTGCAAACAACATAAGTGTGAAATTTCACAGAGACTCTCAAGAAAGCCTTTTGACACATTAAAAAAGATTAGGAGAGACTATACAAGCCTTGGGGGTCTGAGTAAAACTGTTAACTTTGCATTTCAAACCACGAGGGTGGGGGATTTTTTTTTTCTAAGCAAGCTTGGGGAAAACCCCTGAAGAAGGAGAAGTTCTGCATCTTTACAGACTCATCTAAGACCTTGGATATTTTTCTATTTAACTTTTTCTTTTTTTTTTAACTGCTCCTTATTCATATAAAGCTCCTGACTGTTGGGTGTAGTATTTTGCATCTGTTCATTTCAGCAGGTACAGTGTGACCATGGAAGAATCCCCAGTCAATATTCTAACCATTCATTTATCCCACTTTGAGTCATCTCGTCTCGGCACAATCAGGCACAATAGTCACATTTCACAACCCGTCCTCCTCAATACAGCCTCGCAATTGAGGGTATCAATTCTCTTCCTAAAATAATTCGAGATAAGGCACATTAAATATGATTAAACGACGTCTCTCTGGAACATGGCAAGACCTCTAGCTGTTTTGAACTATCTTTCCATTTGCAGATAAAGTGTGTTATACACACAGTGGGAACTTTCTGCATGCATATCTCAAATCTGTAAATCTGATTCTTTTTGCTCCTTCAAGTGATAGTTGCATGAAAAGCCTTAAAGAAGTAGATATTTTAAAAATGTTTCCACCCACACCATAAAAATCTGAATAAATGGTAAATGTCTGTCCTGATATGATACCACTTCCACTAATTATCTCACTCTCTTCTGAGAAAATGTGTACACTCGACAATGTCATAATATTGGAATTCAGCACTCGTAGCAATTAAGTCTGAAAGGCACCACTGAATAAAAATAAAGAATTAGCTAAATTAATGCACCTTAATCATATCTTGATAAAAAATAATTAGGCAGTTCCTACTACCAGGTGGCTTAATGAGCGCATTTACACAAAATACTATATTTTTTAATATGTAAGTGTGGATTAACTTGAGATTCGAACTTCCCCAGTTCTTTCATTTTTATTTTGATCAATTATCAAACCACATTTATTTTTATTACTTTGAATCTGGACAGATATATTTGGATTAAATATAAAGATGAAAATATTCACAAAGTACATCTTAAACTATTCACATGAGAGTCAGCCTGTAGAAGAATAAAAAATACACTATTCTGAGGACAGTGAAACAGGCTTGACTCTGCTGCAGAAGAGACAACTCAACCAAATTGGTTAACAATTCTCCGTGTAGTTTCTCCTGAAAAATATCGCTGTGGCTTATTAGGGTTATAATTTTAATCACGTAGAGTGAATTTATACTAAAGAGGTACTTTATTACCACTTTACAATAATGCCATTTTTCCAATGACAGCATCAGCATGACTTTCCTCAAATCGTCATGCCACATTTGGTGATTCCACAGCAAGCACCATCAGATTCTATTTCTGGTTAAATCTTTGCTGAGGCTCCAAGTGAGCCTGTGATGGAGATCATAGATTGTTCGATCCACAATCTGCATCAGTACATCATCAGAAAATGCCGGATCCAGTCAGATTTATCTTGATAAAAAAGTCAAAACTATACTTTCACCTGAGAACAATTTAAAGTACAAGTTTACTTCAGAAATGATATACACTGACAGTTACAAGTTCACCTGCTGTTTCTTTATTTTCATGACTATTTATATTGTGAATTCTCACTGAAGGCGTCAAAACTATGAATGATCACATATGGAATGATGTAGTTATGTAGTTGTAGTGACATGTTTTGTATTTCTTCAAAATAACCACCCTTTGCTTTTATTACTGCTTTGCACATTCTCTCGATGAGCTTCGAGGCCTGACTTGAAATGTTTTCCAACAGTCTTGAAGGAGTTCCCAGTGATGATGAGCATTTTTTAGCCATCTGCCGTCCATTTCATGTAATTTAAATAAGAAGTTGTGTCCAAACTTTTGACTGGTAGTGTACAGTTTAAGTTTCATGCTCTTCCACTGTTGCTTTACTCATAGCTACAATCTAATAGTCACAACAGTTTGCATTGCATCGCTGTGAGGATCACCCACACTGAGGGAATACTATGTGTATTAGCACCAGGTAGGAACTGCACTGGTGCCAAAACCAGGACAAACTGAGTCCAGTCACAGACAATTGGCCTGAAAGTCAGTGAATAGCAGCATATGATTATTCTTATGAAGGACTGATAAATTCTGAAAATTAGGTTATTGTGTTGTAAAAGTCTTTAATAAACTATAATGCATATGTTTTTATGTCAGGTATACAGGGGCTTAATACTTATCTAATCAATGATATACTTTTTGTCTATGTATTCAGTCAGTGCAGGTGCTGACTAGTTACTAGTGACTTAGTTCAGCTTTATATCATCTGTTTTTAGTCACGCAAGATACATACAATTTAGTGTAGCACTTGTAATGGCTGTTGTTTCTACAGATTTCTATGTAGAGAACACAGGCTGGGGGTTTTCCCCCAGTAAAGTTCCTTACAGTCACCCCTGAGTGCCTCAGCAATTCTTGTCCTGTCCTCTACAGTGATAATATTGTGAACACTCTGTATCTTTAACCTAACGTTTTACTGGTGTTTTACCAGCTACTGGATTACCACAATTTACAACCAGCAAATGAGAGATTTTCTGTAAAGTGTAAAACCCAATATTAGATATATTAATATAATATTAGAATCTGTCCATTGGATCTACCACAATTTAATACATGTAGTTAAAAAACAAACAAACTTTAAAGCATTAACAAACTGATTGTATTTAACTTTAGTATATTAATACATATCAGATAAAGCTAAAGGGTACAAATGCTACAGCTGATGAGCGCACAGGAGATTCAGTAGTTAAAGACACCTGACTTGTTACTTTTTCCCTTTGTTTTCTCATAGCTTTATTGGATGGCTGGATAGAAGTATTTGCAATCAAATTTATACTCAAATTATATAATATTTAGAATTTATCAAAGGGTCTCAGCAGTATTTTAAATCAGATGCATGCAACATTCAATAACTGGGTCATCAGGTAACACAAGCACTTGAGATTAATATGGAGTCATACATACAAAATGAACAGACATGCAATGAGCCGATTGTGAGGATCACAATGTCCTGCAACACTTTAACAACCTCACAAATTTTCAGACTGATTTCATAAAAAAATATTCAAAGAACCCTTTCTATTATTTTCCATATTTTTCCATTATGTCTCGCTGCAGTAGTTCAGTCATTTCTCAGGATCCTGTGGTGACTACACAATGACTATAGAAACTGAAATGCAGAGAGAAATGTGAAACAACACAGAGTAAGACAGGTAGCTCCTATACACAGTACATACTGTGCAAAGTATAGACAATGTAGCTGAACAGTTGAAGTCCATGGTTCAATATTCAGTTATGTAATCCTTTAAAAAACTGGGTTTCAGAAGACAAGTATGTAATATTTCTAGAATGATGTAACAACATCTTACAAAGTAGGGCGTATTACTCAGTGATGCAACTAAAAAATAATTTTCTGGGCTATTGTGTGAAAAAAAAAAGTCCCTCAGAGTCACCAATCGTGGCACTTCTGGAGGCTATCTTTACAAAAGAGGCAAATGTGTGTTTTGTAGTTCTCACACAGCAGAAACTAATTGTTTCATTCACCTCCTGCAGCACAACAGGCCATTCTCACCACACATCCTGAGTCATCCCTGTAATGAGGTTTTCATGCACTTGTGACCCCTCCTGCTTCAGGTGGTGAAATACTGCACAGCTGAAAATGTCCATTACTTACAGTATGTCAATATTATCAATGCTGGTGATGGGCAACTTTAACTACCCTGTCACAAGCTGTGTGTGTTTGTGCGTAAGTGCATAATGTGAGCTTGTGCATGTTTTTGAGACCCTGGATAATATGCAATGACAGCAGTGGATGGTAAGCCTTTTAGCATTGTTAGCAGGGAGGCTAACTTCATGATGTGGAGAGGCAGGTTACATTGACTGTCACAGCTTCCTGGCTCAAACAAATTTGTCATTGGTTCACTCTGTTATTAAAAGACAAAGGGGTGATACTATGCAGTTTATTTGACTAACGAACATTGACGGAACACACTGTGGTGCCTGAAGGCATGCTCCTCTCTCCACAGTTGGCTGCCCCTGTCAAAACTCAGAACCTGCTGCCAGATTGACCTTAAGGTCAACGGGTGCCACTGGCACTGTGGCAACATCTCTGCTCTGTGCAGCAACAAAGCAATCAAACACTAAAAACAAACAGTCAGAAGTTGCAAACCGCCACCAGAAGTCCTGTAATTAATGTGCCAAAGCGTCCTTTGATGCGTTTAAAGCTGAGGAATGAAACAGTCGCACAATCACAGTGACAGAGCCCTGAAGAGTAAAATATCTATTGCACAGAATAGCTGCCTACAGCCTTGACCTTTCATAGGGAATAAAAGAGGCTGACTAGCATACCAGCTTCATGCCAGCGACAACAAAAGATGAAAACAACTGAAGCTTACATTCCTCAGTTTACACTGACTTTCAAAGAGAAAAATATGGATTTTAAATTGATACACGTGGTAGTTAACAAACATTGTTTATTTTATTTATTTTAACTTATTACTGACCTTTGAGCTTACTGGAAACCATGGAACAATGCAGCAGCAATGAATTGACTTAGAAGAAGTTTAAATCAAATTGCCTAAGTGAAGTATAAGCAATAATGTCTGAGACATTCCTGTCTTTTCAGTAAGGCAACAAAAGCAAACACAATACAGAAACAGAAAAAAGAAAAGAACACCGAAATGAAGGCCACAGGACGTTCTGAAATAAACATCTTAAACAGCTGCTTTCTACACATATTTCAGCCAAACGAGTATAATGCCATACTCTCAGGTTTTCAATGTCACAAAATATAATGCAATATCAACCACACATGACCTGAAGAGATAAAGAGAGATTCACAGAAAGCTTCAGTAAAAACAGACTGTCTGCAGCAGATTCCACAGTTTAAAAACCACTGACTTATTTATTTATTTGGTATTTTATGAACACTGTTTCATATAAGCTCAAGGTCTTAATTGATTAAACATTAAACCAGCTGAGACAATGTGACTGGTTCAGACAAAGCAAAACAAAAAAAGATAAAGTGAGTGAGTAACTCATCTGTGGTCAGTAATCTACAGTATGCATGCCCTGTCTCTAACTGATATTAAAACAGACAGATGATTTTCACACCACTGATGATGAAAATTGTTAAAAAAGTGTTACATCGTGTTTGTCTACATTTTGTTTAGTGACATATACCATCTTATGTTATTTTACTCAAATAAAATATCCACATGTAACGTTAAATTTGAATGTTAGTAAAGGAAACCATTACAGCGACCAAACAAAACTGGCCCATGACAGGTGTCTTTCAATATTGTTTTCCCTGTTGCTACGTAACATGACAAACCTACACAAACTACATATCACATAGTCTGTGTTAAGACTAGCCAATGACACAACTGACCTTTTGTTAAGCCCTGCCCCCCTTAGCTACTGTTGTTATGCATGTCAAGCTTTAGCGTTCAGCATGTGTCTCTGTGTGGTGTTTGCAATGTTACCTGAGAGATAGTCTGAAGGGAACAATTGCAGACTTCTGTAACTACAGTATTTTTTTCATGGTGACTTAAAGTTAGGTGGTAGTGTATTATTTAAGGTAGCTAAGCTAGCTGGTGTTAGCTAGTGTCTGACCTTACTGTGACCAAAGGGATTTATATTGATATTTGTTAAAGGCCATATTATGAAGCACACAATAGATATTGCTGTGCTTTCTGTCTATATCTGGTATTACAGAACTATTGTGATAGCAATTTGACATGAAATATAATATCATAAAACATGTGAAAAATACCTTCACAATTTCCCATGAATCCTCAAATTAAAATATATACAACATATTATTCTTACTGCTTATCCTGAATTGCTCTTAGCTTAAGAAAAGGAAAACACAACAACAAAAAAAACGATAACAAAACATAAATGAACCAATATCAATGTGTCCTTGTGGATATATTTCTAGTTCATAAAAAGCAGACATTAAGTACTGGCTCATATTAAGTGACTAATTATATTAATATCCGTATCTATGACTCCATTCACAGCTTGCTTTTACATTGACATTCTACTGAATTACATCCTATATTATGTGATCTCAACTAAATTTTGCACTTCAAAAACTTTCTAGCTTTTCTGTTATTACCATATGACTGTTTGTTTTAATTAGTTTAATTAGTTTATTGTTAATACCTGTCTGTAAAACCTACATTCTTTCATGCTGACCTCTTGGCCAGGTCACCTCTGTAAAAAAAAGATCTCGATCTCAATGGGACTCTATCTAGTTAAATAAAGGTCTAATGATAAAAAAAAAAAAAAAAAAAATCCCCATTTTTGGGATTAGGTTCATGAGCAGTGTTTTCACTGGTAAGCTTTTCTTGCCACCACACCATACATTTGATACAAAAAAAAATCTATAATAGGCCTACACATTAGGCTATACATATTAAAGTCTTGAAATGAAAAGTTTAAGTTTTTATAGCACAGAACAGTGGTTGCAGTGGTAGTGTCTTCTATCATTATTATAGAATGGTTCTGCTGCCTGTAAGTACTGGATCAACTGCACATGTGCGATGGTACCTCTACTTGGACAGAGACCGTCAGAGTCAGATGACTATGTCATTAAATGTGTCAAGACTCAATAATTAATACTATATTAGTTATTAAATATTATTAGCCTATTAAATGCTGTTGCACTGTAGTTATTTTCTTCCCTTTAAAAAGGAACAGAAACCAACCAACCCTTGTTATTGCTATATCATCTTAGACTGAACACCATCCAAGATGATTGCGATCAGTTTCCAGAAATCCAAACGAGGGTCTTCGTATGCTGTCACAGTGCTAAAACAAAGTGTGAGACAAATCTGGATATGTGAGACTAGATATGATGAGATCTCCACAAGGGATGAATAACTGACATGGTGATGCTGTCCTCTGAGAAGTCCCCAGTGTCCAGCCTCATAAGTGAAAAAACAACAACACTGTGATACTCTCAGAGGGCTGAGACGTCACCAGAGTCTAGAGTGTGTGCTGTCTTCGATCATTCGACAGACACAATGCTTAGGACTTTTGGGAGCGAGCAGCGAGGGCCAATCATTCTGCCATGTTGTGACAGTGAGTGCTATCTGCGACACATTGCCTGTTGAGAGATGGGAGTGTCACAACATGGCCTGACTGGCACAGTGTGAGCTGAAGCTTCCTTTAGGGCACTTGTGTTGAAGGATCCATCTCAGCAGCGTTTCAAATACTCAGCTGCAGTTCTACTGTCAGCGGGCTTCAATAATGTCCAATGCTTTTTGTACGGACATGACAACTTATTACACAGACATGAAGCTATTTGACACAGAGTAAAAATACAAACAGGCCAAAGTGTGCAATGCCGCAGCTTGTCTGCTGACATCGACAAGTGACAGTAACATAATGCCCTTCTCTCTCGTACTGTACGACATAAATAGAAATGTACTGCGACTTCTAATAACATTCTCATGCTGTGTTGGGACATTTGAAGAAAAATGAAAAATAAAGCTAACACATAGGGTAAGTGCCACAATCTGCCGTTTCTTAAATGGTCACTTGAAGCTGGTTCCAAAATCAATTCATTCCCACTAGACCACATGTTTAAATCCTTCATGGCAGAAATAAACATATTTACAGGCTGGTACAAAAAAATGTTTTGGCATCTATCACTATTCTCCCTGTTCATCTGTATGCATGAAATTTGACATAACTTAATTAAATTATTCCTGCTTAAAGTGCTGTATTATTAAGAATGTGGTGTGATATTATAGCACTGTTTGATTTCTTTAACAGACAGCTCTAAGTTATTGATGCGAGATGGCTACAGGATTTTGAGATGCAAATTCAGTTACATCCTGTTTTCACTGGACTAGTGATACCTGGTTTCCTCAGGTGATTTGTATCACATATACCTATGATTTGTTAAGCAACATTTTTTTTGTCCCAATTAGACATTTATTTTGCCTATTTTCTGGTTGAGAACTATGTTGGCAGTGTTGGTAAGTGGTGGTGTAGTGGTTCCGCTTCACAGCTAGAAGGTTCCAGGTTAAATTTTCAATTGGACTGTAATCTTTCTGTGTTGCATTTTTTTGCTCTCCCATATGGATTTCCTTCAGATCATCCAGTTTCCCTCACCATTAAAAACAGGTGCATATACTGTAGGTTAATTCTCCTGCTGGGGCCCTTGACCATGGTGCTGATGAAGAGCTGGAGTCGGTCTCCAAGCACCTTTTATTAGTAGCTTACTGCTCCTGATGTGCTGGTGCTGTGTGCTAATGCTAATGCTAGGTTCTCTGTGTGTACTAGAATGGGTGAAATGCAGAACCCCAATTTTCCAATGGAGATAATAGAGTAAGTTGACCTTAAACGTTGAGTTTTAGGTGAAATTTCCTGAGGTTCTGTTGTAATGTAGCATGAATATTCACTGAAAGAAAATCATTCAAAAGGACAACATCTCAAAAGTTGACAACATTTTTTTAAGCAGTGATCCTTGACATCTGAATAGGGATGTAAGGGAATAATGTCAGTAAATTTGAATGAAAAGCAAGTGGGAATGTGCGGCATGAAAAACAGACATTGGAGGTTCATTTCTAAATCACTGGATGTCCTCAGGTTATACTAGTCTGATGCAAATAGGGCTTCAAATTAAGTGGGCTACATTAGCCAATGTTAGCATTCATTCATTTGATTACAGACACTTATTTATTTATTTATTTTTACAAAATAGCAGAAATCTAAGCTTTTCTTTGCATGTCATCGTTCAGCCTTGTCAAATGTCTGTCCTGTAATCACACCAACTGGGATGACAATAAAAACAAATCTGCTTTAATTCATACTGGCATCTGATGTGTTGAGACACTGACCTGAAACCAGCGCGAATACATCAGAAACCTGCAGAGTCCATGTCAGAGGATCACAATCTCTTTACCTGAAGGACCTAAACAGCGAAACAGCCACTCACACTGGCTCACAGCCAGGACACACTTCTGACATGGACACAAACAAGAGACGTGTTGGGTGCGCTCTACTGACTGGCTGTTAATTGAAGTGGAACCACGGCTGTGAATGAGTCTCACATGTTTGGTCCCAGAAACTTTGGCAGTGCCAGAAGGCTGCCGATGACAGTCGAGTAGCTCTTCCTCTTTAAATCCATCTGGAAAGAAGCTTCCCACACACACATACAAAGCCCCTCACAGAGTGCAATACAACTGGAGAAGTTTACCACAGTTGTAAGTGTAAGTCATTTAGAGAGCGGAGGCTTCAATATTTTATTAATTATACTGTGCATTATCATTCTGCAGAGTGTGGATGAAACAGACAGGAGGAGCTTTTTAATTTCAGCTTAAATCTTATCACACCACATTAAATCAGATCAGACCTGAGGGCAGCTTTAATGGAGGAAGTGCATTACAGGACAGAAATGTCACTGTTAGTGTTTTATTTATTCTTGTTTACTAGCGATCTACATCTGCACTGTGAAGACCTCCTCCTAGCACTGGAAGTGGAAATAAATAATTATCATTCATTGTAGGTTTTATCTGTTAATTAACTCTCATAATAAAGTCTAAACGCCCAATACGGTACAACATTTTTAGGTTTTAGGTGGATACAACCATATTATATGTGAGTCTGGCAATGTGACAGTTAGATTTCACAATGCGTAAAAACATAGGACACAATGATGACATTTCTGCTTACAGACTCTGGAGATGGTGACACTGTTTATTTCATGTGTCTATTAACAGATTAACTATTGCACCTGCTACAAGCACTTGGCAAGATTATAAAAGAGGTAAATATAAATATGTATTACCAAAGCATCATATTTAAAAGAAAAAAAAAAACACATGCCTGCTATTAACAGTAGAATTCATAGACACATAATGTGAGAGTGAAATCCCTTTTGACACTCTACAAAATGAAACTCTCACAAGATGTAGTAGTATTTCAGCATGAGGAATGGTGATTTAGGTAACATTTGATTACTAGAAATTCAACAGAAGTCAGTGTGAATTAGAGGTCACAGCAGTCTACACTTCTGGAGCTTCCACCACAGCCGCGCAGCTGCTCTACTGCTTGATGAGCGCGCTATTTTGACATTCATCTGGGCCTCCTTGTTAACTCCCCCACAACAGATCTGATGTGCTTAGACAGGCCTGTGCTGCATATTAGTGAGGCTGGTTGGGCGCACATTGCAGTGAAGCAAACTTGAAGGATTTAGCATGAACACGCTCTCTTGTGTTTCCTCCAATCATCATGCAAGACATCGAATTAAAAACAGAAATAGTTAAATATTAGAGCAACATCAGAAATACTTGGAGAGTAGAGAGTAGGTAGTCAAATGAGGTGGTGTCTCTTCTAGAACATGAATGTTGTGAGTAGATGCAGCAGTACTGGACACGTAGATCATTAAACTCACTATTGCTGTAACATGAAAATGACCTCTTCACTCACCTCTGGCCCTTAGCTTTGAGGTTCCCGCATAAAACTTCATAAAACAAGTCACCTGTGTTCACTTCTCACACAATTGTAAATAAAATAATATCTTCAGCAGCAAACACATAACATATGTTCAAACTATATTTCTGGTACTGTTGCTGATTAATATACAGGTCTAGTGGGTATTTACCGCAGGAGGAAAGTGAATGTAGGATGAGCTAAAAACAACTTGCAGCTATATTGATGGTAATGAACTTATATATGTTACTCTGTACAAGAGTGTGTTTCACTGTTTTTGCAGTTTCTACACAACACTGGGGCTCAGTGGCACAACAGAATAATAATCATTATCATCAGGCTTTGGCTCAAGGTTCAGTTTATTTAAATACCTGGATGAGTTCCACATCAGTGCACCCACAGTCTGGCAAGTGAAGTCACTGCTGTCAGTTTTTGGATGGATGTCTGCGTGGACATCCATATGTCCCATGGACATGAACTGACAACTATATTTATGATTCTTGGGTGCTGTGTTGAATATTTTGAGCTTCACTTCATTATGTAGCTTGATTCAGGTTTATAGACAATACACAAACACACACAGCTGAAACCCAAAAAAAGCTATGAAAGCATAAAAAGTCATATTCATTCAGTGAATAGCCTAACAACAACTTATAGCTTAACAACAGTCACAACATTAATTCTCATGTGTTCAATCTCAGTTCTTTTAAGTTACTCACACAGTCTTATTTACTTTGCAGGCTGCTGTGTCAGAAGGCTACTTTTGCACTTGTAACTACAACAAAACTGTATGTCATTTTTGGTAAATCCTCCACCTTTGCAATGAAACATTACCAATACTGTCCAATAATTTCCAAACATGTGATTAAAATGGATGTATTCAACAAACATACTACAGAGCAGAACATTATAATATGGTCTGAATTAATTTTTGCTGTCGTAGGATAAAGCAAACAAACTGTAACACCAACTTAGTTAAGTGTGTCAAATAACAAATGGCATCTAAGATGGAAGTGGAGAGAGAACAAATGGGAATTATATAATGATCACATTTCATTACCCACTGTTATGCCACAGAGAATACCAACTAAAGCAAACAAAATTGTTTTGATGTCTGTGAAGCATCAGTGCCGGCTGAGTGTTTGCAAGAATGCTGCTGTTTAGAATTTTATGAATGAGCAGCAACGTCCATTTAAATTTCATCTGGGAGGCAAACACACATAAGGTCCCCCTGCTGATTCCAAATTTAACGTCGGGAGGAAGATCCCCCTCCCAGAAGCTTGAAAGGGAGAAAGCAGGGTGGCCTATTGATTTTGGAGAGCTGGCTCTGTAATTGCTTGTGCGCAGAAAGCTGTAAATCAAGACCGCTCGTTACTCTCTGCTTATACAAGCGGAAGATTACTGTGCAGCAGTTGTGCCAAAGCTGGAGTATGAAACCTGGCCCATTACACAGACCAGTGTTGTGTTGTAGAATTATGCCTTGAAAAAGCCTGAGTACGGACTGACAGGAGCAGCTGGGTAGGGGAAAAGGTCAACCTGAGTTAATCAGCTAGAATCAGCATCAGCTGAGGAGAGAATAACAGCCTGTTTGTGTGCGTGGTGCATATGCTCATAACATGGAAAAACAAACAATAAATAGAAAGCTCCGTCTTTACTGTGGGCAAAAGACACAGAGCAGAAGACAGAGAAGGAGAAAAAGAAAAGTGCATTGTGGCAGCAAAGAGAAGCACAGGATGCTGTCTTAAACTGAAAAAAGTAGGGTTAAGTCAACAAAATGTCTGATACATAACATTTCATGATTTATACATGTCATAACATGCATGTGTACTCCACTGAGACACAGGTGGTGCAGGTTCTCACCCATAACTCACAAGAGCTTACAGTAGGTTATGATAAAAATAAACGTACAGTGACTTTGACCCTGACAGGTAAAACTACCACCATACATTACTTAGTATGGCTGCTTGCAAGGTTGGCTCTCACTGAGCTGTACAGGTGCACATCAATTTTTCATTGCATGTTGACAAAAGCTTTCAAACTCCTACTCTAATATATACTGCACACAAAGATATGCACTTATACTATATTTTATTTAGGAAAAAATGCACTGCTGGTTGCTCTGCATCCTAAAAAGTGTTTGTCCTCATATGCTGCAGGTATATATGAGTTATCCTGTGTGTATTTTCAGTTTGATAGTGTATGAATATTTGTGCGTGGTTGCAAGAAGGACAGAAAAAACAAAAGTGAAGAAAACTCGTTCTGAATAGGAACCATGGCCTTGTGAAACTGGCATCGAGCTGTATATGGAGGATATAATAACTTACAGCTAAATAAACACAAGAATCACAAGCTTTTATGTTGTAAGTTTTTAAGCCATTCAATAGGCAACAAAACAAGGAATGCGTTAATGGCTCACACTGGATTGAAGAATTGAAAAGAGTGTTATCTGTTGGTTTCTGGACCATTGTTTTGAGGCCTTGGGGTAACATTTTGGACTTGACCATCTTGGCATTCCGGCACCAGAGGGGCCCATAGTTGGGTGAGAGGAGGAGAGGGGGAAGAGTGAGGGATTATGAGTAAGAGGCATATATACAGTTTAGCTGTGTTTCATAACAGAAATAATAAGTTTGAGTAATGCACACTTGCAGAAAATATTATTAGACCATCAAAAGTCATTCAAAACAATGGTTATGCAATCAAGTACTACTTCCTGTGTGTATCATGTGACTAAGACAGACAGAAAAGAAAACATGGAAAGTCTAAAAGCAGAGTTTTTGTGATTTTGGTTATTATCAAGAAAACTATGAAAAATTGATAGCTATGAGCTCTGAAATTAAACTTTTTTGAGCTATTTTTGTTGTTATCATTATATTTGTCCCAACCAACATACCTTCAGGTGCACCAGGCATTAAAATGAATAAGTAACTAAAGAAAGCAAGGATGGCCTAGTAATTCTTATGTAATATATAAATATGTAACCAGCCAGGCCAAAAACAAAAAACAAACGAACAAAAATAGGCCAGTTGGGCCACCTTTAGCTTGGATTACAACACTCCCTGTGACATCGTTTCAATAAACTTATGCAACCTGTCACCTCTGACCTGATCAACTGAAGCAACCCCAGATCATAACACTGCTCCCACAGGCTTATACTATAGGCACTATACATGATGGGTAATCACTTAATCCACCTCTCGTCTCACCCTGACGCATCCATCGCTCTGGAACTAGGTCAAACTGGATCATCAGACCACACAACCTTTATTGACTGAAACACAGTCCAACCTGTATGCTCTGTATCAAACCGATGATTGTTTAGGAAATGAGAGGCTCCTTGTTACAACACGAGTTAAGAAACTTCCAGATGAAACATATTACTGACTGCAGTAATTATCCAGCAGAAGAATCATAATTATTTGTTTAGTTAAGGTCCAAGTGGGGACTTATTTTTGGTCTGGCTTTGCATATTAATTACCACTAAAATAATAATGACATTGATTGTAGCTTTGTTATGATAGTGAAATACTGGTGAAATTAAAAGCCCAGTGAGTAGGTTTTACTAGGATTTAATTACAGAAATTAAATCTAGCATTTATTAAGTCATGGTGTATAATCACAAGAAAATACAAATTGAGTTTGTATCTACCAAAGGAGTGAGATGCCTCCACAGAGTCTGTTATGTTTCTACAGTAGATCAGCGGAGGCTTCCCATTCTTTTTCCTCTTTTATATCAGGTAGCATCCAGCGTCAAGATGTATTACTCAGAGGGACATATTTATATATTTTATTTATATTTAGTTGGTTACAATCTAATATTTCACACACCAAACCCTTAATGCTAATATTAACTAATGTAGAAAGTTATGCTAACAGTCTAATTAAGTAGTGGTAAATTTCATTTAAAAATTCCGTAGCAAAATACTCATATAGTCATGTTACTGTACTGTAACTTCTTGACCACAGTTAAAGTATAGCTATTAAAAAATACATAGAAAACAGCTCAGTGGGCAGATGAGATGTTAATGAACCCATAAACAGTAGATAAAACCTTTTACTAACCTTCAAATGTAATGTAGCGGAAGATATACAGCTAAGGCCAGAATGACCCCTGGAAAACAATGACTTAGTACTTCTACAGGAAAGTCGACATTTAAATGAAAGTCAATGGGATCCAGGGATTTTTTTTTAAAGCCAGCATCTATCTCACTATATCATCTTGTTTATGAGCATATAATACCAACTTAGTAAAGCATCCCATGAATTTAACATCAATACCTGTGCCACTACAATAATCATGCTAGAAATCACTGGTCCATTTCACTATCGTTAATGTCTATCATCTCACAACCACAGTGTTCACAGTTTTTGCAGTGTGTGTCTGCTGTTTCCCGTGTGTGGTGCAATAATTTTCACTTTGTGTGTAGAACATCCACACTTAACCAAAAAGACCGGGAGTCACAAAACCAGAGCACGTAAGCAGTTGCAACCACTGTCTTTGTGCCGACCGCGCTTTGTCTTTGTTTGTCGTTGCCACACTGCACACTTCCCCTAAAATACCATGTGTCTGTGACTTCTCCTCAACCAAACTTTGTTAAGTCCTCCACCATCAGTCATTTTGGTCATCAGTCATTCATCTAGTCTGAAAATATATTATATTTAGAAACAAGCTTCAAGTGTTGAAACTATTTTGGTTTTTTCAAGGTGCTCGGAAATTTGACATGTACTAACATAATAGGTCAAGAACTGTGAATATGTGCATGCTGTGCTGTACAGAAGCACAGATCTTCATATGTACTTAAATGACCAGGCATTTCAATAATTTAACATCTTAACCCTGTTTGCAGGCTCGTGAATAAATAAAACAGAGAACATGCCAACATGGTATGTACCTAGTAGCATAAAACAAACATTATAATAGCAGCTTTAAGGTGTATTTATCTAAATGAAGCACACTACAGTAGTGATGTCGGTACGCTTCACGGAAGACACCCTTTCAGGTATTATTACGTTATTGCTAGAATATCTCACTAGAGATCTGATCTGCATGGCGTTAAAAACCCCTGAGCCTTTCTACTCCAAACACAATTGGTTCAGTTTTTTTATCCGGCTGTCCTACATTTATTGTGTGTCAAACAATTTAGTGAACTGCCCAAGGCTTTGACTTTTTGAAGTTGCTCTTAATATCATTTAATATCAACTAATGATATAGGCCAAGACTCATTTTGTCTTCACTGCAAAACATCTCTGAAAGATGCAACATTTGGACGTGTTTTAGTATTTACTTGGGCTCAGAGAATTGGTCTTTTTCTAAACACCAACTGTACACAAAGCAGGTCTTGTTTTAAAAAAGTGTTTTCCAACAGTTGCTACAATAACATTACTCATAACCATAGGATATACTGTATCTGATGGATCACGAGAAGATTGTGAGAGGAAAAATAGTTAAGTGTTCTTAGACAATTTTATAGTTTTCTCATCCTTTCTCAAATATATTTTATAACTTAATCTCTTAAGGACATTCAAGAACTTTCGAAAAAATAATAAACTTGTTAGAAGTCTGAAACATGCCATTGCCCTAAGCAGACAAGCCAAAAATTTTGGAAAGAAACGTTTCACTACTTAGTGGAGTATTATATCAGGTCATCATATTGTGCAGTGGGCTGGAAGGTTACATCTACATTGGCAGAAACTCAGTTTTCAATTCCCAGTATTTCATTTCAATGTATGCTCTTGTAGTTATCTCACGTATCTCAAATAATTTATTATCATGTAAAATTCTTAATTTTGTAAGTCTTCCACACATTTTGGCACCTGAATTAACACAGGGAACACATAATGTATAATGAAATGAAATGTCCAGAATTGTACTTGATTATTTTTGCCTCACACCATGATTACTTTTCAGCATTTTGTAAATTAAGACATATAACAGAACATTTGATTCCACATCTATTCTTTGCCAGTATTTTGTAGAAAAGTGTTTTCAGTGAGGTAGAAGGGTTAAAAATATGTTATTAGCAATTGCTGATCAGATTCTGTCAGATGACACCTGGTTATGACTCTACTGCTTTACTTCATGTCTTGAAATGAAACCTTGGAAAAGTGACATCACTTTTCTATGACACAAAACATCACTGAATCACATACATTTACATATAGTGTTTTGATTGAGAGGAGAGAGCTGTTCCTCCTGATTTTGGTTCCTGTAGTTTTAATCAAGGTAGAGTAAACTGACAAGCTTGGACATTTATATATTTTAAAGGAATATATAGAGATTCTAACTGTTAAATAAGTGTAGTACAGTAAAAAGTACAACATTCTCATTTTGTGATGTGGTGTGAAGCACTATTGGTAACATACTTGTGTGTTCCGTGGCTTGTATGGCGAGCTGCTCTCCAGATCTGCCAGGATGCTGGTAAGTGAGTCAATCTCAGCATCCAGACTGGAGCGCCTCTCCTCCAGAGTCTTCTCTAGTCCTTTCATCTAAAAGAAAATAACAAATCACATATGCTGTATAGTGGGTGGGCTCATAAAATGAGCCATAATGACACTTAGTTAAGTTACCTTCACTTGCTGCACTCTACAGTTAAGAAAAGACATTCATTCATCACAATAACGAGTAATTCTGCTTTCTGCTAGCAGACATCCTCCCTCCTGCTTTTTTTCACACTTCTTACACCTTTGGATTACAGTTTCTGAGTTCATGTTTCACCTTGACCTCAGACAATCCTTTTGAAAGCCACACATCAATAGCAAAGGCTTCTCTCTGAGAGGAATGTGGTGAGAAATAAGAAACAACGTATTGTCTGAAAGAAAACTTTCACAACGCAGTGCACTATTCACCTCATGCTTTTCAGCACATTTGGATTTACAGTATCTTATTCTTCATGCATTATTCATCATAATCTCATTCAGTTGCTTTTCAAACAAAAAGGTCAATTCTCAGAAATTAAAGTCAGATCGTTTTTTTTCATCCCACGTTTTAAACGGGTGCTCCTTCAAAGATGATAAGAACTGCTCCAATTTTAATTTAACTGGTTTATTATTAGTGTAAGTTGTGACAGGATCACTCATTCATTCTTTTTTTTTGCCTCACCTTGGAAAAAAAAACCCACACAATTCCAACATATATTTTTAAAAAAAAATCTTAGCAAAAGGGAAGCAAAACAAAAACTCTTGCACAAAAATCTGGAAAGTAGTGAAAATGATTTGACCATTAGTGACACAAGGTTTTCTACTAAATTCCCGGGAATTTCTCTGTGGAATGACAGATATATTTTTAGTCCTCTGAACTATGCTGCAACTGCAAGAAGACTTCTTGCAATTGCCTGCGGGGGCTTTTGAGTTGGCTGGATCAGTGACTGCTTCTTATTCTAATGTTATGTGTTTGGATTACCTGTCACAATCTATTACAGGCAGGGCTTGCCTCCATTTGGAGCGTAGCTGCTGCTTAAAAACATCTAAGGCAATCATGAGCGGGGGTAAACAAAAGCAAAACACTAATGGCTTGTCTCAAATCAACAAAAGAAAAACAGGCAAACTTGTTTAACGGTGATAACGAGGAGGATGAAAGGGGAACATAGCGGGAATGAACTGCGGATCTGTGTTATGTGTTGGAATTTGCAGCGTAGGGCGTCATAATATGGACAACATCCATAATGAGAGATGTCTGCTTTTGTTTTTCTGTCTTGCTAAAAGTTGCAGCATTAACTTGTCATAATCCAGACATCTATCTCAGTCGGGGCGAACCAGACTGTCCTCCGAGAGACACCCATCTATTAATCATGGATTTAGTCATTCAATATGTCTAATTTTGTTGCTGAAGCACAAAGAACAAGATATCAAGACATTTAGACTGATATCTATCCATTCAGCTCTGGCTGTAGTGCACATAATCAAAATGCTGGTGGTATATTAATGAATTAAGTTGAATGCCCAGGGTGATTCTAATGGCAACGTGATAGAAAAAGAAATGGAAAAATGAAATCACTTTCCAAAGTAATTAGGCACATTCAGGCTCTTTATATATGTTTCTCTTGTATGTACTGTTCAGAAAGAAAGAGACCATGTCGACAATGCACCATGGTAAAAACTGAACGGAGGTGCTTATTCTAAAGACTGTTAAGTTCTTTTAAAGGCTCAATAACTACAATTTTATGCTGCCTGTGTGCTCAAGTAACAAAGGTGTTGGAATCTTATTTTTCACATTACCTATTCTACCTTAAAGGGACAGCGAGCAGGATTTCCTTTGTGTTCTTTTCAAGAACTAATCTAATTATTGATGAAAAATTATTAAAATTGTGTCTAATCAACCAAAATATCAATTTGTTTAATTATATTTGACACAGAAAAATCCATTTAAATATAAATAGCAAGGGTCATGCTTGTGGGTGATCACTGCCATGTTCTGCCCCTACATGAGCCAACAGAGGACAAAAGTCAAATGAAACCTCTGCAGAACAGGCAGGACTTCTCCACTGGTTGTAACAGCAGCTGGTGTTGTAGCCCCTATGTAACATTTCAATATAAGAAGGAGAAGACAAACACTGAAGTAACAGTAACTATCTGATGATTACTTTGTCCAATGTATAATTTATTAATATTTTGTTTACTGTTTCACATGCATTTAGCATTTTCCCTATCACTCTGTTTAATTTCAGAGAGGGGTGTCTTCAGTCAGTTGCTGAATGCCCAGAAATGGAACCTGTGAGACCAAACAGAGTTTTCATGTCTGACACTTGCATGTATAAGTGTATATTTCTTCTCTGTCTTTTACAGAAACTGCCGTCCAGACTGATGATTTGGAGTTATCAACTATCTTCCTGTCTCATGTTAATTTTTGTACATAGTTGCACTTGTAAAAATAAATATTTATTTACTGTGACCTTTTCCCGATTCTGACATTAATATTGCAGCTCATTCTGCCTTTTTCGAAATTGTATACATTGATTTGACTGTATGACAAATGTATGAATTATTGAAACACTAGCACACAACAGTTTTAATACATATACCCAAAATATACAAACATGTGAAAACTTACAATATACAACATTTATATAGAATTACAATATAATTGAATATAAATATAAGAAAATATATACAAAATGTACAAACTTTAGCACATTTGTTTCTGATGTGTTTCCCTGACCAGGTGACCCATGTAGCTAGAATATAAAATGTCTGCTGGCACCAAATCTGTATTCCTTGTTGTCATCTCTGGGCTGGATGGCTTGGCCCAGTAGAGTGACAACCTTCCTGTATTGTCAATGGAGATGAAGGTGGCCCTCATCTAGGCAGTAGAGGGAGAAATAAGGTGAGGTGATAATAGGATGGTTCATAGCCACAACATGTTTTCCACATCTGTGAGTGTTTCTTGACAGCTGCCACAGGTTCAACCATAGAGACAGACAGTTCCAGAAGATCCTCCATCTCACTTATCTCTGAAAGTATACTAAGTGGATAGACAAATACAAGTTTAAATCAAAAAATATTCGTTTTTACCATGGCAAAAAGATTGAAGGTATTATTAGATGATTTAAAATTGTGAAAAGACAATATTAACTAAAACTGAAAACTAGTAAGAACAGATTAAAAGTATTGCTTGAGTCATTATTTACACAAAGATAATTATCTTTACTATCTAGATAATTATGTTATGTAAATAATGACTCAAGTAATACTTTAATTTTTATTGATTAGATTAACTTCATATGTAGGCTACAGGAATTATGCAGGCATACACACAACATAAATTAGTTGCATAAAACAGTGAGTGATGTAGTCCATAAGCCTATTTGCATAGGCAATAGCCTAACCCTAACCCGCATGTGTAAAAAACAAACAAATTGTACACTGAATTCTCCATAAGTCCAACTTTCTGTCCTCCTCTGCTGTGGGTCATTATACAAAACTCGAGATAAGAACAAACACTGAATCCCTAAAGGTGTGCGACTGGATAGATTAGTGGTTTAGATCGCTGACTTTGGTGCGCAAGTTGCCGGTTCGAAACCTTGGGCAAGGCCATTTATGCTTTACATGCTATAAGTCACTTTGGATAAAAGCGTCAGCCACATGTAATGTAAAGGTAGATTTTAATTCTACCAGTTTAATGACAGCAAAATGAATGACCACAATCATCTAATCACAAAAATGTTACAAGTAGCATAATCAAAACCACATTATTTTAAGATATCTGAGTGACCAATGATATCTTAAATATTTTCACTTTTAATTCATGAATGTTTTTATTTTTCTACACTTACCTTGTCGCTCGATGGAAGTGGTGACAGAGGAGTCAAGGTGCGCGTCATTTGGGCAGGTTGTGCAAATGAAGTATTGGAAAATCGTGAAAGATATAGACAAGGCGTTTTGTCCTAAAGTACCTGCTGTTAGGTAAGCGGTACACTGGAACAGAGAAATCACATGATTTTTCATTGATTCAGGTATTTACTGCCACCTAGGAAGATACACACTGTACCTTTAAAAATAACAACCCCTTCATGATAACAGTCAGTGGAATGATTTGTAAACAGAGGGATCGGATTGGTTGCCTTTTCAAGATCTGAATACCCTCTCCTGAGCTCCTCTACAGCAGCAACACTGTGCAACACTGGCTATTATTAGCTTAAAGATGGAGTTAGTTGACATGAACATTCAATCAGCTCCAGGCACTATGCAGACTCAGACATAGAACGTTGTAACTGTCACTTTAAAAGCGTCTTAACTCAATCATGCATCTGTCCCTTTATTGTTGCCACTCATTGTTTTATTTACTGTCTCTTCAACCCCTTGGTGTTTATAGTAATATTCTAGCGTGTTGACCCATGGGGAGCCACTGGTTTTAGATGTGGTAGTTTGTATGCAGCGGTGTATTTGTGCATGCTGTACTGCATTTGTCCAGCAGTCACAGCCGAATCATTCTGGCCATAGCAACTTCCTTGTAAGGCTTTTGTGTTCCAAATTACTAATATCTCCCGAAATATTGGTCCTACCACCATTTTCACTAGACTGTTCCTTGACCAAAATACATAAGTATAACAAACTGCAGCAGTCAGCTCGTTCCAAATTTTTTGAATCCCCAGACACATACACGCAAGCCCACAAAGGCCACTTAGCTTTTACAATATAGATGTTTATAGCTATATTCCATTTTTTAGTTTTTTACAATGTTTCTGTTGCACCATGGGCCTTAAGAGTTTTGCACTTTCAGTCTGTGCTGTACATATGGCAAGACTGACAATAATGCTTTAGCTAAAATTTACATGACATGTTATGAAAAAAACTACTGAAAGTGATTCAATGAAAATTTACGTTTTCATGTGAATGAAAACACTCTTCAAGGAGTGATATTTTCCTTTTTAAATGGAATTGTGCATTTTGAAACATTTCCCTGTGATCTACATAAACTACAGATGCAATGCTTGGGTCTGAATTCTTCATGAATTCAACTTCACGGGTCCATCTTCAACCCTATTTCTAGGTAATGACACCAGAAAGGACATTTTGAGCGCTGGCCCTTTAAACGCACATGAGCCACTTCACACCCCACCCCCTCCAGGTTCTTGACTGTGCTGCTCTGTCCTGTTCATCAAACAACTGAACATTTTAGGTAATCAGCTCGAAGTTTGGATACATTTTCATTGTGGACTATAACTGCTGCTGCTGATAAACAAATATGTCGTACTCATGGAATACATGAATTATACATGGAAACAATTCTGAAGGAATTAAAACCAGTTAACCACCAGTTAAAACCAGAAATCCACTAATTTTTTTGCCAAAATTAACATATAGTTTTGCAGCACCCGGAGGATTCAAATTCAAACCTTATGATCTATTATGGTCCAAATACACAAATAAATGAACCAAAGACTAATAAAAGTGGGTTTAGCAAAATATGACCCCCCTGTAGGTAATATAGTAACGTCTAAACAGTATTGTATGACTAAATCTTGTAGTGTTGGATCTAGTGGTACTATAGTTTAGAAGTTTTTATTTTTATAATTATAACTTTTATTTAAAGGTTCAGTGTGTGTTATATAGTGACATCTAGTGGTGAAGTTCCAGATTACAAACAACTGAATATCCCTTGGCTCATCCTTTTCTACAGCAGGTGATGAAAATGTGAAAGATCGTCTCTGGAACAAGTGTTGGTTTTGTCCTTTTTGGGAGGTTGTTAACAGGGTCACTCTCAAATATAGAAACTGTCAGTATCGCACTTTATCAGCTTTAAAGTATAAGTCCACTCTGTGCTACAGATGTAAACAGCTAATTCAAGCCCTGTGTTCCAACATCCATACTTATTGAGTACACTTCTACGAAGTACACTATCTGCACTTACTGAGTGCACTGATTTCAGCAGGTCAGTGTCGTTCCAAACCCTACACTCCGTGGTGCACTTACCGGAAATTACGTTCGCTACTCCCGCCCAGCTCGTCATTCCGCCAAAGATCATACCCGACTTCGCTAATATTTAACCCTTCACGCACCTCTACCTTGAAAATGAGTTTGCGCATAAACGCTATATGTAAAATGTGACGCCGTCATTGATTTTTTTTCTATTTTTCTGAGCCCGTAGTAAAGATGGCAGTCGTTGAGTACGAAAAGTGTACATCGTTCCACACTTCATGATTTGACCGTTTTGAGTGCACCATCCGGGTTCTTTAAGTACACTTATTTTCGCCATGATTGTCATGTGAACACCCTTTGTACTCAAACTAAGTACGGTAAGTATGGAAAGTATGGATATTGGAACACAGCCAAGGTAATGACAACAAGATGATTCATATGTTCAGAACTGTATGAATATTTAATATCTCATTTAAATGCTTTGATCACCCTAAACTGTACACATTGAATGACTAATATTTTATATTTTGTTACATGCTTGAAAATTTTCACAAAGGTTCTCATTAAAAGGAGAAAATTAATCAAATAAGAATAACTATGTTTCTGATTGTCTGATTGATTCAAAATGTAAAATGTGTCATTACCTGAATATGAAATCACCTTAAACAAGGCATGAGTCATGTTGTATGATCCTAATTGTATCATTCCATTCTTATGAATATTATACTACGGAATGATCATATATGATACTCAGGCTGCATAATTTAATCTATAACAATAGCAGATAATGCTTTGTTGCTGACAGGTATGGCTGTAAATTGTTTTGTTCATTAATTTAGTTTATTAAATATCATAATGTGTGTGAAAACTCAGCATGTTTTAGTATATGAGCTCAAAGCAATATTTTTCAATGCATCACTATGCAATATTTACAATGACATGACTTGGTATTTAACTGAAAATGACCTTTGATTTTCTAAACTCACAGGAATGTTCTTCAGCTTTGCAGCTCATTCGGCTTGAAGGACTTACTTCACTTCTCCTTCTCCAAATGTGCATGTGTTAAGGGAAAGCAGTTCAGTTGATGAGAAACCACTGGTTAAACAAGACCACAAAACTGGGAAATGTAACTGCCATCGCCCTGCACTTTTAAAACTAAGCCTATCAATATTTGACTGTATTTTACATAGAGGTTGACTCCACTTGATACAAGATAGACTGTTAAACTCTTACAAGGTCTACATACATAAAATGTGTGGGAAGAGTGGTGAATTTACATGCGTTGCATAACTTATTTGAATTATGCAACATTCTGTCTCCATACAAACAAAGGAAGGATTCATTTAGGAGAGAAAAGTGGTCAGATCAAATGAGGGGCTTGAGGAGAGAGACTTCTTTTTGTGCTTACGGTGAACAAAGGAATGTGAAGCACTTGGAGGATTTCATAGCAGAGGTCAAGTGCTATGAGTGTCAGTCACATTGCAGGGGCCAGATATCTCAGGAGGGCCAAATGCCTGTGGGTATTATGACCAGAAAACAGAAGAAAAGTGTCCACGCTCTACCAATAGGTGTCAGCCTTCTATCCTTCCAACATGGGAGCTTTCACAAATTAACTCTGTTTGTGTTGTGTACTGTAGATACGTGAGTTTGAGTGGCTGGCTTCAGGCAGCATCTGGAGCTGGACGTCTCTACAGTTGGCGGCAACTCAAACGAAGAGACAGTTTTTTTTCTGGACCGGGTACATGAACTCAGTGTAGCGCTCAGGGCTGTCTCGCTCTCTGTGCTGACTCTTCGAGAGTTACTGACAACCAAGAAAATTTAGCACAAGCAACTGCTTCTCTCACCTGATAATCGTATGAGTTCGCTGGTGGAGGAGGGAAGGAACCGGGGGATGATGGGAGACCGGCAGAGTCTTCAGCAGGTGGTGGAGGGGGAGGGTAGTCTGCTGGGACAGAGAAACATTCAGCTTATCAAACACTTCCCCTTTTTGCTTCATTCAGTCATAAAAATAAACACTATACCAGTAAATTCACAATAAAGCTTCTCTTATTTTAATGATTATCTTTACAATATTAATAGCAATTCTACAGAGGCTTAAAATGAGAATATGAAGAAAAAGGAAAAGCAACTCTTGTAAACAGAACAAATGTAAGACTAAAAGTACACATATATAAGTATACATATGTACATGTATCTGTGCTAACCATGTTCATACATGTACATTACTATCAGGGTTTATCCTAAGTTTATAGAGTTATGGGTTAGTGATAGATTGCTTTAACTAAAAACAATGCATTTTGTGTAATTTTGGATTAATATTATTAAAACTTTTAAAAGTAGCTCAGAGAATTGAGAAACAAATTTGCTCATTGATAAACACATAATTTAAATTCCAACCAAAACTGTCTATTCAGGCTACTGTGGTGTCCTTTCTTTCCAGAAATAAATTAATGCAAAGTCAATTCACAACAACAAATTTATCTGAATGAGTGTTTGTATTTGGTAGCCACTGGATTATCTTAGCAAGGTTCTGAAGTTTCCTGACTGTTAAAACCACATGGTTCCATATATTATTATTCTCTCACCACTTTGAATGCAAATTTAACCCCCTGAACATTAACAAAAATACATTTTATTTGACCAAAAATTCAAATCTGGAAAAAGTTAATTTTCATTCCCAGAAAATCAGGGTGAAAAAATATTGAAAAATAAGTCACTCCACCCCCTCAAGAATCAAATTACATTACGCAGATGGGAGCCCACCCCAATTTTTTTCCCACATAGAAAAATGAAACTTGGTACAGACATAGCTGTTTGGACAAGTTAAAATTTACATTATAGCTCTGCCCTAAACCCAACAGGAAGTCATATTAGGCAGACATATAAAATCACAAAATCAGATGTTTCAACATCTACTCATAGCTTTTTCATCCAATTTGCACCAAAATTGGTCAAAATCACCTACACATATTTGTGGTCAAAAGTTATCTTGGCTGTGATGAGCTCATAACAAAGCATCCAGTTTCAGAAGTATGTAAGTGTGTGTGTATCACAGAATGTCAGACTGAGTACGTATGGTGTTTTCTAACTGTTGGGTGGCCTCAGCGGTCACAAGGGAGGTGATCGGATAGGGGGGTTGGGGCCATATCACCGCCTGTGGGTGTAATTTATTTATTAAAATCTCAATTGACTCGAACGTTTTCTACAGAAATAAGGTGAGATGATGTGAAATTGTACATTTTTACAAAAAAACCCCAAAAAAAAAAAAAAACAGGTAGACAGCAAAATTCCCCAGCCTTGGTCTAGGTCTTGCACAAACTGATCCAAAATGCTGGAGCACAGATTGTACCTAAGCACTCTGAACACCTGGTTAAAATCTCTTACCAGCCTTACGTCCTGGTCCCATGATGTAGATCGTAATATTTTTAATAACACTAGGCTCACATATTAATGCACCTCCATTTATCGCATATCAAACGAAAGCTAAGTCGTATTTAGAACCTGGAGTGACAGGTGGATAGCCAGCAGTGTTTCCCACACATAGACTAATTTGTGGCGGGCCGCCACACATTGAAATCCCTCCGCCACAAATTGATTCCGG
>JAPSES010000258.1:15909063-15949026 GCA_029822895.1 Maxillicosta whitleyi
TGCATTAAAACTTGCCCTGATTATTTAGACAACATTTTGAAAGGCAAGATGTTCAGAAAAACATGTTCACAATGTAACAACACTTTAGGAAAGAGCTGACACTTCAAGAAGGAAGACGTCTCACTTTCTTGCAAACGTCAAATTAAAACGCTTACATTGATGAACGTACAAAAAAAAGTAGCATTGTAAAACATCTGGTTAGAACAAATGCTTTAAAAATCAATTTAAAAACTATGTTTTAAAGACTACACACACATAAACACTGCAGACAAAACACAACAAGAACACATACTGAGATAAAGTATGTGTTCTACTTAGATAAAAGTGGCCCCTATGAGCGCTCAAAGCATACGCCTGTGGTTTCTATGGGGACACTAACACACTCATTGGTGGATTTCCTGTAAATTCTCCTGGTGACACCCATGAGGGACTCTGACATAACGACCGGTAGTCACTTTGCCTCTGGCCAGTCAAGCAAGGAAGAATAAAAACAGCTTATGCACATGTTCGACACTTTGGAATCGCCATGAGCTGTTAGTAGTTACTATAACTTAGTGCAATAAGTTTTACCAACAAACAGCACTTCTCTTTAACTTTCACCATGATTATTCCATTACAGGAATTGATTAACAATTCTAATGAGAGGGCAAGACACCATAAAACAAAAGGATTACTTATATGGGAGATTTTAATCACTATCCAAATATTGTGAATGAAGTTGGAGGAAATGACTCACTCAGTGGTACATCATTATCACTGACAGTATCTGTTTCTGTGGGTCAAACATTATGAATGCTTATATTAGCTCCATATCTTAGTCTGTATAAAAAATGTTTTAATATAGCCACCATGATATATGAAGAAAAAACCTTTATGAAGTCACAACTTTGCTATTTTGTTTTTTATAGACACACATTAGGGAAAAAAGGGTGAAGCTGGAGATGTGTAAGCACTAAGTGAAAGCCACCAAGCTAATGTTACAGCTAGTGTAAAAAAGACAGAATTATCAAAGTGCTAACAATAAAATGTAATGTAATTCTAAAAGTTAAATTTTTTTACCGTTAATTCAGGTACTTGCTAAACACTAATACATGCCATTCTATATGATAATAGTTAAATTAGCATAGCTTAAATTAATGCAAATGAATGGAATGGAATGAATGATGCCGAAGTTACTTAAAAAAAATTTTCATTATAATAATAAAAATAACATAGAAAATAACATAAAAACCTTATAATCAGCCTTTCATCATGTTATCTTTGAATGAAGACAGATTGTATAAATTTCCCAAAATACCTTTAAGTCACCATGACACCTTATATGCAGATACATATATGAGCAAATGTAAGCCTATACTGATGGTCAATTAATATATCACTAGATACATATAAAAAAATTGTTGTCACAAAACTAAATTTGGATATATTTTGTATTATAATATTATATAAATTGAACTGCATTTACAAAAAAGACCCCCAGCACATTAACTAGTAAGTAGATAAATCCATTAAAACTAGTATTTCTATAAAGGCAGTTTTGAATGGTTGGCAGTTGCCCCTTGATCTACACCAGAAAAAAGTTAAAAAAATATTTAATGAAAGACTATTTAAAGCTATGAGGCATCTGTATAAACAAAGAGAATATCTAGAGCCTAAAAATTAATAAAATCATGTGTAGCAAGACACATTCTCTGTGACTTTTGGTCAAACCAAAAAATATATATTATTCGAAAGTACACATTCAATGTGGAGTATGCCTGCAGATGCCCTTACATATAAAGACTTGGATGTCTTGGTTTCAAGGTTATTTTCAGACCTTGTACAGTAAATCATGGGCTGTTGTTATTAGAGTTACAAGAGAAGTGGACTAAACATGCTTCAGAAAGGTGTTTTTTTTTTTTGTTTTTTTTATTGCAGAGCTGTTGCACTGGATTGCATTTCCTTGTATAATTATTCATCTTTTTCCGTCCACTTCTCTAACAGTATGCTGCAGAGCTGCTCCTAATCACATAACTGTTCATTTGCTCTACAAATTGCACATAGTCCAAAAAAATGTCTGTTCTGCAAACAGCCTGCTTAAAATAATCAGGAATCCTAGCTATTCTACATGGATTTATTCAATTTTATAAAGCAATCATGACGGGCCTTCCTACAGTGCATAGACATGCAATAAAAGATCAAGTTAAACCCTTAAAATCTGATTCTGCTGTAAGGAAGTTTACGTGAGAAATCACTGTCTGAGACCTATATGTCTTTCACTTCCTCCTGCTGGGGTTTAATCAGGACAAATTCTACCTAAAAGACGAGAAGACAGGCCTGTGTAACTGAGCGCCGCCCCATCTGCACCGGCTCATTTATCCACACAATAAACACCGCCTCAGACTGCTCATTCCTCCCCTCACGCTGGCCTCTGGTAGACAAAAGGACAGTGAGGCGCTGTGCCAAATTGACTTGTCCCTAATTTTTATGCTAATCCTCAATTTTACATCAGACAGTCCCATCACATTTGATATAAAAAGATATTAAATAAATAAATAAAGGGACCCAGATAATCTGTTCATAAAGATGTCTTATCCTTTGACAAGTGGAGATGTCTACAGATGGCTTTGCATATTTGCATGATCAAAATGCTGACAACACCCAGCCATCACTGTCATTATTAAATGTTAATGTTTAGAAAAACGCTGCCACAGCCTATCAGTCATACAAATACCACATTTTATCAATCTAATATTACCACATGCTACTAATAATAAAATAAAATACAAATTGAACTTGAAAACAGTTACAATGAGAAGGGAATAGCACAGACACAGATATATATCTACATAGTGTTTCCTGTATTTTCCCTAAATCAGCAATGAATGAGTGTTAAATGCTATTAACATTTGAGTAGTCACAGAAATCAAGCCATGTAATAAACATGCTATAATGATACTTCAACTTCATATAAACATTAATATGTATCTTAACAAAACCTCCTCACCCCCTTTATATTGTTTCATTAATCCTCTTAAAAGACGGACAATGATTAATTGCAGAAAATAAGGCAGTGGCTGCGGATTAAATATTTTGTTGTAAAATGACTTTTTAGAATTATAAAAGCTTTAATGATCCCACATAAAAATCAATGTGAACCAAATAAAAAGACAAAACCAGGATGGGTGATATGGTGGGGGGCTACATTTTTTTTTGTCACTATTACAGTGGATTCATGCTTTTAATTGATTTCTTTTGACGTGCCTCCAATTGCACTGCATACTTTTATTTCAGGTGCTGGAAGAGGAGTTTTGTGACTTTTACTTCTAATAGTCTTTTTACAAACTATACTCAGGACGGTGTCTGTATCACATCAAAGATTGAAAACTTCAATATTCTCATATCGCTGAGGTAACCTGACTATGTTTCTTTGGTATTATTTACTAAAGCCAGAGAAGTGATGAATGTCTTGAGTCGATGTGAATTACTTATAATCACTCAAAAATTTTTTAAAATACAGCATCAGAAGTGGCAATAATTTTTTATTCTACCAGTCTTGATCATGACTTAGTTATTTCATCACATAGATATATTTATGTACTAAATATAGCATATGTATCAGGTCCAGATCTGCAAAAACAGCATTTTTGATTTGAATGTATTTTTCTTATTTACTGACATTGTTTAACCATGACATTAGATATAATTATATATGTAACTCCTATGAGCCTGAAGATGTGTACATGTCTGCAATAAACCATATTGCCTGCATAGAGTTGTTGTTGTTGTTGTTTTTTTTTTTTTTTTTTACCAGTGAGGCTCACATGTCTCCAAGGAAAAGGCGACAGCCGACATTCCTACACAGAGAACCGCTGTCTCTGGTGTTTGAGTGACAGCAGAGAAAGCATTAATCTCCAACCTCGTGATTTAGGCATTTTTCACATTCTTCAAAAACAAAACCTCATTTGATATATACCCAGTTAGATTCTGTAGCATTTTTAGTAGACAGTTTATTAAAGAAATGTTTCCATAGAGGTCAATATGATCATGTCATGTCATTTACACCCGTAACTGCATTAAAACAAACTCATGAAGGTGGCATTTCCTTCAGGGTGCATGGATATTCATGGGCGGTGATGTTTTGTTTCTTGGTGGGCAGAACTGAAAAAGCAGCAATCGAAGAACAATTCTACCAAACGAACATCTGGAGCACCGGGCAGGTCCACGATTCAACTCACAAACCTCCATAGACAACACTGTTTGTCAGCCTTACAGACCGCTCACTGCTCGCTGAATTTCATAACTGTCTCCTCTGTTTTGGGAATTTAGGACTCTCAGGGGGATTGGGGGTAGAGGTTTAGATCATGGTCTCATTACAACACATATACCAGATGTGTCATGTCCTACTTTTACAACATGCTGCTCACTGAAGATTCCCTCAATAATAATTAACATAGTTTTAGAATATTTATAAAAGGCAGAATAATAAGGGCAAGTCAGAACTGTTGTGGAATTTTTTCTTAATATGTGATCAATATGTTCCAGATATTCAAACATAATTCTTCTATGTTTCACCTTGAGGAGGTGTTAGGTTATTTCTCACTAATGACTCGAAATATACGACTTCAGTTCTTTTATATTGCCGTATTTTAACAGCAGAGGAGAATGTCTCCTCCTATTAGCATAAACCAGCCTATCATTGTGATTTCAATAAAGCATAGGCATATTTTTAAACACAGCTTAAACAATCATATGAACTTGGAACAAATCATTTTACTTCTTTAACGTCACAAAAATATTTTTACTTTGCTCAATGATGAATATTCAAACATTGAGTATTGACTTTATAAAGGTCTTCCTATAGTTGCGGAATGAATTGATATGATACACATAAAAGGAGTTTCTCTAAACAAATTTCAAAAGTCATATTGTTCTAACATAATAATAGAAATAGAGGCCTGTGTTCTGCCGAGCATAGCCACTTTAAATGTTAATAATGCCTGTCACCCTTATTGCAATGGAAAAAAGACTAATCAAATAGACACCCATTGAATGCAAATTAAAAGCTAAAAACACCACTACTATCTGCGTCAACTGCAAAGTAACTCAGAGCTACCACCTTATACAAAAAGGCAAACATCAGTTCCCAAGAGACCAAAAAAAGCAAACAACACAAGGCTTCCTGAACTCACACATGACTGCAAACCACAGCGCAGTATGTTTATTAGGTGTTTAGCATGCAGCGAGGCCATTGTCAGCACTCATATTTAGCAATTTAATCGTTTTAACTACTCCAGAGGCCATGCTGAGGCTTAAGCCGAGAAATCTGCGTGTCATCTTTGACCAAGCCATGTCTCTAGAGCACCAGTCTAAGCACCTAGAGAAGAGCTGCTTCTTCTAAGTACATAACATCATGAAGTTCAGACCCACGATGTCCAACACTGAGTTAGAGATGATCATCCACGTGTTTGTGTCCTCACACTTAGACTATTGCAACAGCCTTTTCACATGTCTAAACAATAAGGAGCTGGCTAGTTTGCAATTTGTCCAAAACTCTGCAGCGAGCCTCTTGACCCGCACTGATAGGAGAGCTCACATAATTCCTATTTTTAAATCACTCCATTGGCTCCCTATGCTGTATCATTTTTATTTCAAAATTGTTCTGCTCTTTTTCTGAGCTCTACATGGCCAGGCCCCTGCATATATTACTGCCCTGATTCAGCCCTACAGTTCAGCTCGCGACCTGAGGTCTTCAGGGCAGCACCTGCTGATGGTCCCCCGCCCATGGGATCACAAACCCTTTAAAGCATCTCATCTCTGGAATGATCTCCCCCTACACCTATGGTCCATGGACTCTGGTGAGACTTTTAAAAAAAACACCTTAAAACACTATTGTTCACGAAGGCTTTATGTATTTTTCACATTTTAACTGTATCCTAAATTGCATTTTAAAACTGTATTTTATTTTGTATTTTTAATAGCTTTAAATTGTATCTCGCCCTCAAAGACATGGACTAATAGAGGTGTGAATGTGGGAGTGATTGTTTGTCACTATATGTCAGCCCTGCGATGAACTGGTGACATTGACTTCACTCACACTTAAGTAGCTGGAATACGCTCCAAGAAGATACCCCGTGACCCTAGTGAGGATCAAGTGGGTTCAGAAAATGAATAAATGAATGTATCTCACACTGTAAAGCCTTTTGTGACCCCTGTCTCTGAAAGGTGCTCAATAAATAAAACTTACTTACTTAAGGGCTCCGCCTCTATATACACTGATTTTTATGCTTCATTATAATAATAATAATCAATATTTACTCATATTTTATCAAAAGTGCTCTATTACTGCTCTGGCTTTTCTTTTTTTTATTGCCAATAAAAGTATGCTAAAAGCCTAAACTATTAAAATGAAATCCAAGCAGCAGTGGAACCTAAGAGTAAAGGTGTGCCATGAACTTTAAGTAAGAATATCAACAACTCTAATATATTATATTATAATATAAGTATTTTTTTCAACAGACTCTTGTTCTTGTTTTCACGGCTTTATGAATACCGCACAGTTGAGATACAGTTTATTGCAGAGCTATTCTTTCACCAAGAAATGAAACACGTGTTAACCATAATTATGAAAAACTAATTAAATGACCTTCTTTAGCTTTTTAAGAGTGAACATGTGACCTTATAATCTGATATTATATTTAAAGAGATGGCTAGTGCAGCTGCACATATGCCATATAATTTATGACACTATATGTGAAGCCATTGAATGAAGCCATTGTTTTCAGAAGAGTCGTCTGTGTGAGGATATACTTCATCAATGAATACATCTGTATGAAACTTGGAGGGCATATTGAGTGAGTGAATATGTGGAAGTTCATGTCATGTATTTAGGTAATAAGTGAAAAAAATGGTGCTTCAAAATACACTGCAAAACTCCACAGTAAAAGTAAGATGAAATTACAAGCAGCACTTCCTGTAATTATATCAAACTAAAAGCCTTGTGGAATTTCCATACAGATTGTTATTTTTGTTATGAAGAGTATACCTTTTACTTTGGGACATTCTTTTGAAAAATGTGAAAGATACTGGAAAAACTAGAAACAGTTCTTGAATTATAGTTTACAGTAAATGCATTGCATTTATTTTTTACAGCAATTTTACCCCAAAGGGGAAGCAAGAGATATTGTTTGTTTGTTTTGTTTGTTTGATTGATTGTTAACATACTAGCGGCAAAACTATTGCTTCAATTCATACCAAATTGGGTTTATAGATTGCCAGTGACGCAGAATAGATGTGGTTACATTTTGGGAAAAGTACATAAAAGTTACAAATTTTATGAATTTTAAAATCTTTTTTTCACCCATTTACCTATAATCAGGGAAATTTCACATGTCGATAAAAACATCAATTGTTTCAATTTACTTCAGGCTTAACACATACAGTCTATATAGAGGCAAGTGATATGCTGACATCAGCACACACATGGACATGATGACATCAGCTGGACTGATGCCAAAATAAGCTACAATAAGTGTGAGGGGTGGGGTTTGTTGTGCCTGGTATCTCTTGTTTTTTATATAATTTGGATCTGATAAACTGTTTCACCTCTGGCATCTTTAGAGGGTGTGTTCATCTTTCTTTGTGTTGTTTAGTGTTTTGTCTGTTAATTTTGCTGTATTATTATGTTTCTCTATGCAAAAATGTGAGTTGAGAGACATGTGTTGCGGACGGCAGTCAAAAACTCAAATTTGTGTTTATAATATAATCTTTTTATCACTCTTAAATTCAAGGGGTCTTGATTTCCAGCAGCTATGTTCACATTTTACTGTAATATTAGTAGAATCTAACATTTATTGCTATGCTGTGTTATCCAAAAACTGACACCGTGGGAAGATAACACAGTTCGGGATCGGTTACTCAACTGCATCTGCTGACACTTGCCTTATGAATATTGTACCAGTCATAATTCTATACCTTTTCTTCTGTTTTCACATAAAGAAACAGTGCTCAAAAGACTCAAATTGATTCTGGGAGATTTGGCATCCTTGAACCCACTACTGACATTTTTGTCTTGGGTACATTTGTACAATTTTCTTCGACTGGTCTGTTACCTGCGGCTTCAGAGTGGGTGGTTTCAGACATCTGTTTATACGGGTTGAACTTGGGTTTGGGTGCGACCACAGGGGCAAACTTCTTGGGTGCCTGCTGCTGGGAGATGGAGATGCTGGCACTTCCCAAAGACGGCGTCGTCTCCATTCGAGCAGACACCTGTCCTGTCTGGTCGGTACCATTCCCTGGGTTCCACATGGTTCTGATGATGAAAAAACAAAAATGAATAAAGAAAAGCCCTGAATGCTATATTGTATATATGTATGTTGTATGTTATTTAATTTTCTCTTCATGTGATTTTACAGGATTAGTTAAGAGTAAACCTGAGGCTCTTTTCTGGTTTAACTAGTGAACACAAACTTAGCCTGCCCTTTAACACATAAAGCGAGCTAACACAGAGGCTGAATGAATGTAAAAGCCATTTCTGGGCTGGTCGCATTAGTTATTGTTAACGCAACTATTAACAAACAAAGGAACAAATAAATGCCTCTGCTCCGATGAAATTCACCATAACAAGAACAACCTTATTAAAGCCAATTCTTTGCTTTGGTTGCAACAGTATTCATTTTATAAGAATTTTATTAATGTATGATAAAACGCAGTGCAGTTTAAATTGGTTGCATTCATGAGGTTGATTTAGAGTGGCTTCGTTCCACTGAACCCCCAAGGAACCTCCAACCCCACCATTCACCTGCACTCACCCCCCAGATCCACCAAAAATCTTTTGTGTTTTCAAATATACATGATATATTAGAGGAAATATACTACCAGTCAAAAGTTTGGACACACCAAGTTTTTCTTTATTTTCATGGTTCTTTACTTTGTAGATTCTCAGTGAAGGCAGCAAAACTATGAATGAACACATATGGTATTACATAGTTTTAAAAAAGTGTGACATAACCCAAAACATATTTTATATTTTCAATTCTTCAAAATAACTGCCCTTTGCTCTTATTACTGCTTTGCACATTCTTGGCATTTTCTTGATGAGCTTCATGAGGCAGTCACCTGAAATGTTCTCCAACAGTCTTGAAGGAGTTCCCAGTGATGTTCAACACATCTGCGGTCCATCTCATATCATTTAAATGAGAAGGTGTGTGCAAACTTTTGACTGGTAGTGTACATTACACACTTTTCTCTTCACCAAATGAATGAATCTGTCAGCATTATTGTCAGAATGAAGAATTATTATATCCATACATATCATCCAGCTGGATGTCTGAGGATGACCTAAGTTATTCACTGACTCCGCCCCCATACCGCTCTCATTCATTCACCCATCTCTCAAAGCCACACACCCTGGCCCCTGTTGTACTATGCTCTGAGGTGATCTATATCCATAAATCGATGAGGAGAATAAAATTCAGCGAGCGAAACAATCTTCACACGATGAATTTGTTTTTGTCAGTGCAAAATGTCCATGGGAAAAATCTGATATGAAAGATATTATCAGACTTCTATTAAAATCTTCTTTTTCAAATATAAATAATATATCAAAGAAAATACTTTACAGAAATAGAGTGAAACGAAGCTACAATATATCCGCAGGTCCTCGTTAAAATCATCCCCATAACGCAGCACTTAATGAGTGCAGACTTTTAACCAACTAGCCCAGAAATGGGATAATGCATTTTGCGTTACACAGACACATTTTACGTTGTGTTAGGGTTAACAATTTAATGAGCGAGCGCAGGAACAAGCTCCTGACCTCATATTGGCTCCACATGCAGAACAAATCGGTAAATATATGTGCAAGATTCAGGCCTGTTTTTCTTTCATTCACTTGCTGGTAATAACTTTTTCCAAAACAAAGTAATAGCATTAATATACATTGTGGTCTGGCATGTAATAATTGTGTCAGATTCAGTAGAGCAATCTATCGAGCAGCGGACGTCAGACTTATTTTATTCACTTTCCTTTCTTGCAACTCTTTCACAAGAACAATCATTTTGAAAGCAATATGATACGTGAGACAAAGAATGGTTTTATAATAGAAATGTATTGAAAGTTGGATGTTGTAACACTGATGTAACCATCAATAGTTTTCAGTGTTGGTGCAGCTGTCAAAAACAAAATCAGAATCAGAACGCTGATGTGAGAACTCATGTCGAGACATAATTTGATTAATTGATTTATTTGTTGGGGCTGTTTGCGGGTGCAGACTTGGCATGACTTTAAAACATCCAAACTGATGCATTAGGTACATCTCTTCCTGACAGCTGAACAAAATTATGATGGATCTGCTAGATTTTATTTGGACGTCCTTAATACAGTTACAGTGAAAGAACTTGAACAGAGTAAAAGAACTTGCGTGGCTGAGGACACAAACACCCAGTATTTCACCATCGCATTCTGAAATCACTTGAAATATTTGAACTATATATACGCCACGCTTTTTTCCCCCCATCCTTTCTTTTTTGTTTGTGTTTGTTGTGCTGCGTTCTGATGTTTTGCTGTTTATTATCCTCAGTCTGACTGATACAGGGTTTACATTCTTTCTCTGGAGCACAGCAGAAAAAGCCCACGCACAATTACCTTTTAATATCTGCTCAAATCCCTGCTCCTCCTGCCGTCTGAATGGTTTCTTACCTTTGATATTTTCCTGTTCTTAATGCTACGATTCAGACATATGCTGGTGCCTCACACCCACCTGTCCTTTCAATGCAAACGCTTTTATTTCTTGAAGCTCAAATGGCTTACAAAATAAAAAAAGAAAGGTATTGAAAGGAGAGAAGAGAAGAAATGATGTTAGCATGTAGACTCGATACACAACATGTTGAATGGGAACATATCTGGTGCAGTGTGCGGTTATGTTCTCTGATGATGGGAAATAAAGTCACTTAACGCTCACTAGGCCCTAAGAAGCACAGTTTAAGTGATTTCTTTTCATTAAACTCAATATTTAATAAAGACCAAGTTTTTTTTTTGTTCTACCACTTTTATTGTTCGTCAAGGTCAAACATTGGTGGCATATAATCATGAACACACCTTGACAACAAAGCTCATTAACAATGTTAGTTATTGTACCAATTAGTTTCCAAAGCAGGAAAGAAAAAAAATGAATTGCACTAGTCAATGCTTAAGAGTAAATGCTTAAAAAAAAAAAACACACACAAAACTTAATAGAACAAAACTCCTAAAATTCTTATCTAGACATTCTGCTGTTTCAACAGATATCGCAATACAGATGTCCACCTACGCATAAAAATATCCTTTGTCCTGTCATTTCTTCCATTATGTACATTTGTCTCAGTCTTTCAGTCCATTGTTGTTCTGACAGGGGTTGATTCTTCTTCCAAGAAATAGTTATCATTCTTTGCAATTAACAATTATATTCTTAATATACAGATATGTCTCCATCCAACATGTCTTTCGGTATTCATTGCAACATATAATAAAGTGGATTCAAGGCTAAATCTATATGTAGACTGCCTGATATTTCTTTTTTAAAATCTTCCCAAAATCTTAGTAGTTTGTGACAATCCCAGAAAATATGGGAATGTTCTCCAATCATTCCACAGCCTCTCCAGCATAATGGCGAGGAAGTGGAGGATATCTGGAAAGTGCCCATCATCTGGTTCATCTAGTTGTAGAATTTTATAAATGTTAGACACATATTTTTTGTCAGTCAACTTATTTTTAAGATGTTGTTCTATACTATGTATCACACTAGTGGGTTATTTAAACTGATCACAAAAAGCTACATAATAACAAAATAAAATTTAAAAAAATGTTTTGTAATAATATTTTTCCACGTTGGAAATTTTTTTTTAACACATTTTTCAGCATTTTAAACATCACAAACCACAATTCCATAAATTTTTCTTTCATTTATGTCATTCAATTTATTTAATATACGTATAAAATCATATATCTTGGAAAGGCATTCACATAAGCAATTTTATGCGTTCTTCAAAAGAAAAATAATACACCACGCAATCAGAGGAAATGCAACATATTCCATTAGAATATTTATCTGTTATGACAATATATGATGTGAAATGCAATAAACTAAAAAAACATGAAGACTCTCAGCCTTCCGTCTCCGCCAGAGTTTTTGCACATACAGACAAACAATGAACTGATGATAATACCCTGTGGTGAGGGCCAAGGGTAAAAAAACGGAGCTAAAACCTAATCAACAATGAATGAATTTCGGAAAAGCTAAGGGTGAACCCCTCCAAACTAATTCTACCAAGTAAATGAAAACATTACCCACACTGCTAACTGGGTATTGTTATGTTCAATGCTAAATAGCACAGTAATTAGGTGTTTAGCTGACACATATATCTGGTCTGTTGAATCCTATGCCAATATATACAAACATGCATAAACAATATCTACACTAATGTTTATACTTATGTGCAAATATTTCTCTCTGGACACGCTGCTCAGGGTGGGAATACATGCTACTTCCTGAAAACTTCTTTAACCATGGTAACTACCATTCTGGCCTCTATCTCCTCTTTAAAGACTATTTACTGCACTGATGTCTGAGGTGCCCAGACCCGGGGTAGACCCTGTGGTGTATGTGTTGGTTCACTCTACTTGACCCCGTGCAAAAGCATCAAATAAATAAATAAAAAAACCTACAAACCCCAGTCGGCAGTTGCATCTATTGTTCTGTTATTTTTCCTGTACACCGTGTATCTGTAAGTGTTATATGCTATGTTTATATCCTCTATTGTAATTCACTTTGGGTAAAAGCGTCTGCTAAATGTAATGTAATGTAATATCAGTGTGTGTAATACCACTACCAACCACTGGGCTGCCTTCTGTGATTGCTGATATAGATTATGCGATATTCATGGTGGCAGTGTCCAGAGCTTGAATACTGTAATATTCACCTTCAATAGTCCTTTAATCCAGCCTCATTATTAACACAGGGGCATTTTTATGGTTTAATTGATTTCACCATGTCTTCTTTAATGTAGGTATTACTTTATGAATTGTATTTTGTGTGCATTTATTTTATTTTATTTTATGTACCATGGCATCATTGAAAATTCTGGATTCCCTTGATGTGTTTTCTGAGGATACAAATGAATGAATGAATTAAAATAGTACACAATTCACATACTATTGACTCCCATCACCCATAAGTTTTACCCAACGGATTAGCGCGTTAGCATGAAATTTCAGACAGCTAATGAAATTTAACTTTAGCATTGCCTGGATAACTAACAAGTTCAATTAATGCCTTGTACCAGTAAAACATCATGAACAGCTGCATAACAAAATCCTTTTAGAGTCTTGTTAAGGTAAGTTTATAGCCAGAACAATAAGATCGAGTTATCGGTCAAAAAGAAACACTTTTTCAATAAACAAAAAGTCAGACTGAGTCATCAATCCAAACTATTCATCAATACCCCGACCATTTCAAGCAGCCCAAAAATAATATGCATTGAGGAATAATACATTACAAACCACTAGAATAAATGAGAACAACTTTACAAACTCACTTATCACTGAGTACTGTGTTCCACTTCTTTGAGCATGTAAGTCCAACCAGACTCTTACTTAAGCAAACTAAAATTCCTTTCCTTCTTTCAGGCTGATAGTGGTTTCTGTGTGTGTGACTGTGACTTCTGTGACTAAACATGACAAGGTTTTTTGCTCTTTTAACTTGACGACATGTTCTGTGAAGTCCCACTACTTGATCATTTAAAATATTCATTTGCTTACTGCTCCTCTGTATCATTTTTGATATGTGATGTGATTTTTTTTTAAAAAGCCCTTTCCTCTTAAACACACACAAAAAAATCAGCATGCACAAGCACAGGGACATAGATGTTACTGTGTATGAGCAGTGCATGTAAGAAAGTCCAAACACCAAAACACAGTAGTGGGGTGTGTAGTTGCTGGCTGGAGCCTCATTGAAGACTCATGAAAGGAAAAGTCAGTCGTGATCGCTGGGCCAGTTACAAGATGACTCACAAAGCTGTGACACCATGTTTAACAGTTTGCTTTATGGGGGCATGGCAGTCGGGGCTGTCTTCTCACAGCTGTTCGGCTGCACTTTTACAGCTGTCATTGAGGAACTGCTGCAGGTGTTTCTGCTGCATTAATCTTTCATATCCACCAAGGAAACTATCAAACAAACCCCATCCAAAGAGGACCACAGCGAGCACTGAATTCTAACATAAAATGGCAGGGTTCAGAGATTTTTCGGCAAAGCATGACATGCTTTCTAGCAAACCGGCTTCATGGCTGTGAGACTGAATCACACTCTGAAAACATACAAAAAAAGAACTTGGGTTTGGCAGTGTTCATGATCCTGCTTTGAAAATGCCGTAGTGGCTTCAATAACTTCTTTCTTTGGCTTTTCTTTCACTCTGACAATGTCACACAAAACGACTTAAGTCTATTATCAATTGTGTTCTGTCAAAAACATTTCACTCAGTCAGTAAAGTACTGAGGGGACAGCTAAAAATCTCTACCTAGACTGAATGTCAGGAAGTTTTTCAGCCCGTAGACAAGATCTGGTTTCCAACATAGTGACAAAGAAATAAAGCGTTTTTAAAGTGAAGTGGATAATAGATCTTTAACATAAATATATACCATAAAAAAGAAATGGATGTAGCCACCACGATGTCTTCCACCATTCTGAAACCTTGAGATAACAATAACAATTTAGATAATGTATCTTCTTAATCACAAATACAACTGTATATTTTTACTGTTTTTATTCAATAAATAGAACCTCAGCAGGAAAATAACATGTTAGACACGGCAGAAATGAAAGCTTTCTGGAGACCGCCAAAATCTGCAATTGTGTAATTAAATGTGATGTCTGTAAATAAACATTATTTTTTACATGAAACCCAGTATATTGTGAAGTAGCATTTAGTTTTGTATAAAACCATTCGGTGAACTGAATCCCACATGTCGCACAAGACCAAAGTGAGGGACTTTTCAATTTATGGGTAAAAGTAGTAAAAGATGTAAAAATTACAAAAAGACTAGTCATGTGTGGCATCTGCAGTGGTAATCATTTGAAGCTATGTTTTCCTTTTAAATGACTTATGTGTATGTGGAGTATGTAATATGTTGACTTGTAAAACTGTCTCAAAAGGCCAAAAGTCTGATGAGTATGATTTGTTAAAATTAAGGGTCTCTCTCCATTTGTTACTGTTGATTATTTTTTCTGATGTGAAATCCCTTGGATGCCCAAAAGGGGCAGAAAGGTACAGTAAATGGGTATCATTCGATGTTATCTAATGCAGTAATCTATCACCAGTACACTTATTAGACAGGGCAAATAAAGCTAAAGAAACCAGAATGGCTCCTGGAAAAAATACTGGGAAACAGAAGTTTTTGCCCCGAGTATGTTGTTAACATCTGTGGTACTTTAAGGTATTCACTCACTGGCTTCAGTGTCAGGATATGTTTGTTGTTTCTGGAATATATTACACAACTATTAATGTCTGAGTATTATGTAACTTGCAGTTGAACATCCATGATGTCCACTGCAGTAGAATGAATATCGCTGGTCAATTTCTGGAAAGTGACTGGATAGAGATTATTGGATTTTGATGTAAGTTCAGGAAATGTCATCAACTTTTATATTGATGTAAACATTTTATCTATAACACTAAAATGATTCAAATTAAAGTGTCCTAAAAACATATGAAAGGTTTTGATGTAAAGGTCACTGTGTCTACAAGTCTGAAACTTAACAGGAAAGAGTAAGTTTACATTTAAGGGCCAATTATGCAGTTTTTCTCCCACCTTATGCTTTGTCCCATGAGTGGAGTTCAGCTATAACTACACAGCTTTTGGTTCACTAGACGCCGATCAAAACAACACTTCAAAAAGACACTGCAGAGATGAAGATGGAGATACACTTCGGCTGTCAGATTTTACATAGTGAATAGAGCGGGGCGGTAGGCGACTGGGATTAGCACTCACGATTTGTGACGCAACGTGCGGAGGATCAGCCATGCGGATGAAAACCCTTTAAAAATTAAAGGTTTCCATCTGCAAGAAGTTGCAGCCTCGTCTTCCCTGCGTCGAACTTGCTCTGCTTAAGAGGGCTGGTTGAATGGCTGAAGAGGTTAATGCGACATTACAAATACAAGACCCTGCTCCCCACATCCAGCTGTTTGGAAACAGGGAAGAGCACGGAGTTCAAGTGGTCATTATGGATCTGCAAATGTTTTGTGCAAGAGGGTAAATATTTGAAAGTGCTGAAAGTATGACACCATGCCATGTTGACATATTAATAAAAGCAAAAAGCTGTTTTAAGACCTCTTGCAAGTGTTAAAATTTTAATAAACTGGAAGCACAACCTCAGTGTCAGGGCTTCAGAGGACTGGGCAAGTCAAACATCATGTTCTGAAACATAGCCACTGCAAACAGTACAGCTACACGACACGATCAGCTCTGCATCAGCTCCAGAGCAAAGAATGTGATTTTATTTTAACGCTTCTAATGCTAGAATTAAGGATTTATCATATATACATTGCTTTCAGCATTACCAGACATTTTAAAAATCCTCATCATATAAAAACATGTATAACTCACAGACACAAAGCTAAGAATAAACACACCCTTGTAGTTGTCTCATCTGCAAAAATCCAGGGTTTTGCACAAAACTGGGAATTCAGTGCATGTACTGTAAATACAAGCATGAATTTACTTCTTCATGACATGAGTTTCCTGAGAGAGTTGTTACTAATCTCTCCTATCTACTTATCTCTATAAAACATGTAGGTTACAGTCAAAGACCATTGTTAACACAGTGAGGGGTCTTGGTAAATCCCCAGAAGGATAAAAGAAAAGGACATGGAAAAGAAGAAACTCTTTCATATTTTTTTCCCCTGCTTTATTGAAGTGGATCAAACCATGACCCCAATACAGCAGTATGTATGCTGAACTCATCCTCTGCATATGGTGCAGGAGGCAGTTGACATCACATGTCCTTTTGATTAGTTGAATACAATATGTCATACTTTAAGCAAAGCTCTGACTGTCTGTGTTCGTGAGGAGAAAAAAAGTACTTAGGTTCTATATCAGCCTGACATTTACTGGTTATTTCATTTAATTTATCTGTTTTTCCAATTAAAGGTGCCTTGTTGAACATATATTGGAGTAACCGAGGCTGTACTGTAAACACTGTAATATTTGCATCATGAAAATGAAAGAATTTATTGTGCCTACATGATGAAAGTTGAATAAGCACAAACAAAGACAGTTATTATAGGCTTCCTCATTTGAAACATTAAAAACACTAAATGTGACTTTCTTGTCTTCGATATTTTTTCCAAAGTACAAAGTGACTATGTTTCCGAAACTCTTTTTGGGGGAGGTTCTCAAAAAAAAAAAAAAAAAAAAAATAGGCGATCCATCAACTTAATTCACAAAAGTGCAATCAACCGTTAACACGTGGACACATTTGGTGTTCAACAGTCTCTGTCATGTAAACAGAGTAACTTATATGCATGTATTATGCACATTTGAAGAGGTATTTCTAAGCACTATTTATATAAGAAAATATTTTATATAAGAAAATTTTCAGATAAAAAATCTCAAATCACTGCTCGGTAACAAATGGAATTGAAACAGACACATTTTTTAAGCTTTATGTAAACATTCTCTCAACATAAATTGATATCAAATAGGACAAAATCTTTTTGATATTATGTTCAACTATGCTGAAAATCAATTTTGGAGTAAAATATTGAAAAGTCTTTGTTTTATTGAGAATATGGTAAACTTGGACAGGCTGCCATAGTAACACATGGACGACTCTTTACCATTGTATGCTTCACCCGAAATGTTGACTTATTTTTTTTAAAACAACAAGCCAAATATAATCACAATGCTTTATTTAATGTATTTAATACTAACACTGTTATTTTCAACTTGTTCTGGTCCATACATATAAATTACACGTAAAGAGTCATTTCTCTGTAACAGTTCACAAATAGTCGTTTTAAATGTGACCAGTGTATGAATTCAAAACCCTCATCATTCATAATTTTAATGTCTCAATGTAACAGACAGTCTTTTGCATGTCTTTTTTTTTCATTTATTACAGCCCAGCAGAAGGGTTGGAACTTCTCCTATACTGAGGATGTGGTATTTTTATAAAAGGATAATAGTTCCGTAAAATACAAATCTTTAGCTAAAAAATGAGCCCACTTGACCCTCATCTATTAGAGGAGCAAATGCATGGAAACCTGGAATTTCCCCTTGTGGGATTAATAAAAGCATATCTTATCTTATATTCTGAAATTATTCCATAACTTGTAAATGCTATTTTTCATAGATCAGAAAACCTCTGCTCATCTTTACTTCTGAGAGACTCTACAGTTGTGCCTCTGATCAACATCCCTGTTCACATTTACATTGTGATAAACAGAGCTACAAAGTGAAAAAACTCAGGTTTGTGTGTATCCATGTGAACATAAAAAAACAGAGAAATTGGAAAACTCAAATTAATATGTCACATTACTTTGTATAATGAATCTACACCTGAAACATCACATCCATGTGTGTGAATCAGTGTATAACCTGCAGTAGATCGAAGTGAGCACAGATAAGAAGACATACTGAACTAGTGTTATTGCCAAACCCACTTTAATACAACAAATACACGTCCAAAACCTAGACCAATACTTAAGGTAATTAAAGTTTAGACCTTGATGCTGCTCACCTTCATGATAGTCTCCAGATTATACAAAAGGTCTATAGTTTTAAGTCCAGTAGTAACAATGATTTGTCTAAGCCTTGATACCAGTCATTTAAGCGTTCATCATGTCGACACAAGTGGAGGAAAATATCTGTTAAAAATATCTGTTAGTTCAGACAGGGTATGAGACACTCTTTTGGTACTTAATCATGTTACCGACCTGTTGCTACTTAAGTTAATTAGCTGCTAAATGTTCCTGTAACTGTTTCTTTTTAGCATCACTTACATTTCCAGCCTTTTGTTGTCTCCATTGCTTTTTGGACAACTTTTGGAGGCCATCTTATTCAAAATTACTATTATTTTTTTCCCTGAAATGGTCCATTTTTATCATTTTACCATTTTATGCTTTCTACTGTGAATAACACATTGAGTTTTATCATGTACAAATCATTGCATTCTGTATAAACCTTCCACAAAACGTCCAACTTTTTTTAGAATTGGGGTTGCACAGTCATTTCCATATCACCTTATTACGTACCTTCTATTATGACCTTGATTTTGTGTCTTCTTATCAGCAAATACAAATAAAAAGTCTTATAAAGTAAATATATTTAACAAATTTGTTTGTGCACTTAGCCCTCAGGAATGGAACTACTATATAACAAACTGTGTTCAAGGTCTGTTATAACTGCCTCTGCTGCAGTTGATTTCTACTAAAGGTTTGCTGCAGGTAAATTACTGAGTGTTATTTGGACATAATTTCTGCAAATGTCAAGATTTGGCCATTTGGAGACATTTTATCAGGACAGAACACAAGATTCCACTAGGAAATAGAACCAGACTCCCCTGTAACAAAACAGTTTGGGTCATCTGTGTAAAAACAAGTGCTCTGAGGTCTCAATACATTACAGTGAAGCACTTTCAGCTCTAATACCAACAACCATCTGTCCTATCGCAACACTTCAGTCTGGAGATCACCTACTACCAGTCAGTCCTGGCACATGAACACAAAGTAGCTGTGACAACAGGAGCAGGGAAAGCTAGCAGGCAAAATCACCTTTTTGTTGTGTCAAAGCTGCTGTGCTGAGAGCTTACTGAAGAATCGGGTATCACTCACAACTCATCCTGTCTACACTCAGATGCGAGACGGCTCATTCAAGACTGACAGGAGCGGACAGGCAGCAAATGTTCCCCTCAGAGACCACAACAAACGAGTCGGGCAGGTTGGAGCAACGGACCTCAACGGTTATTTGTTCTATAGATCTTCGGCATTCCCAGCATCACAGTGGCTTCATTGTGTGTCATCTATCAGTGTAAGAAAATTTGACTATCAGGTGCACTTGACAGAAAGTGAGGGTCCACCAGAAAAAAACCCACGTCCTATCAGACATTGAGAATAAGGCCTCTCCTAATTAGGCTAATTACACAGAGGGATAATGTGAAGGGTAATCAAATGATAAACACCAAATAGATGATTTGTTTTCCCCATTAGCTATTGTGAAGACTTCAACCGGTTGATAACCATTACAAATGAGATTTCCAAGTGTGACTACTACAAAGACGAAGAACCCCACCCCCTACCAGCCCCCACCAGGAGGGAAAAAACACCCTAGAATATTAAGTGAGAAATGAAAAGAAAGACAGCTCAACTGCTTTCATTGAACTGAGATATATGACATATGCTGCCATGTTAAAAGTATGGGCCGAATTAACTTTTAAAAAAATGCTTGTCACTTTTTATCTGATAAATCTGCAGTGATACATTATATTCACATGATATGCGATATATTTGAAAACATTTAGGATTCATGATAATTGATTAAAGTCTGAATGACTTCTTTGTGATCTATCTGCTGCTTTTTTTTTTCTTTTTCTTTTAACAAGCCTCTGGAAAATGCACTTATGATATCAAAGCTGATTGTATCATTATCTACAAAGTAGCCATGAAATCTGAGAGGAAATAAATGTCCTAGTTCAAAAACAGCTAATTTTCTCCTTCAGATAATTTGTCAAGATCTCATTTTCATTGACAGCTCATTAGCTTGTAACTACAACAGTAAATCTGAATATTAGATAAACTTAAATAGAGTTGAATATGCTCTTCAGTCAGTGACGTTTGACATATAACTTAGTGACTTTTTGATTCACGTGATATCTGAATAGAAAAAGTGGAGGTTAGAAAGTAAATTCTATGGGTGCAACAGCAGCTACAAAGCAGTTTTAAAAACACATCGATAGATTTGTGGGTGAAGGTATTGAACTTTATTTAACAAAGTGCACCGTACGTAGAAAATTAAACGCCATAGCAAAAATCTTCTGTTTACAAAGATGATATTACAATATTAAACAGTTCACTTCGTATCTCCTAGGGTTGAGAAGATGACTAGTAGATTAAAACATCTAAATTAAATAATAGGCAGGTATTGTGTTTCTGTGGAAGTAACATTATTATATTAAAATCATATTTACTTTATCTGCATTTTAATATCAGAATGTTCAGATGATATGTGGCTTGTAAAAAAAAATGTATCCAATATTTACTTTGGTGGCTACAAAAAACACCTATGATTCAACACTGTATCCACAAATTGTAACATTCACTGAATAAAGTATAGATCTCATTGTAGAAATCTGTATTATGGAATTTCCTTCTTCAAAAAAAACTTATATTCCATTATTTTGACTGTCGGACTAAATCCCGTTGTGTCTTATAATCTTCATGTGCTGCATCAGTTGATAGTTTACATTATAGCTATGTTAGCTTAGCTCTCTTTTAGACAGAAAACAGAAACAGTAGAAGAACATATCAGCTCTGTTTTGTCATTGTTGTCAGTAGCTGCACTAAAGATCTGCTTGGAATCAGTTGGAAGTTTAGTCTGAAGTGTAGATCAGAACATAGCAAAAATAATAACATCGTATAGCAAGTGATGCCAGACACAGTAAACCCCGCCCCTCGCAATTATTGTAGATTATTTTGGCATCGATCCAACTGATGTCATCATGTCTATGCATGTGCTGATGTCAACATATAAACTGCCTCTATAGATGTGCCAAGTTTGAAGTAAATTAAAAGAAAATGTATGTTTTTGTAGACATGTGAAATCTTTCTCATAAGTAAACGGGGGGAAAGAAGGGGAAAAAAAAGATGTAAAAAATTCAGAAAAATCTTTAACTTTGACCTAGTGTTCCCAAAATGTAAGACATTGAGTCACTGGCAATCTATGAACCCAGTTTGGTATGAATCAGTCAGTAGTTTTTCTGCTGCAGACATTTGAAATTTCACCCATTATAAGTAAAAGTTTAGAAATTAGAAAAAAAAAAATTAACTTTGACCTATTTTTCCCAAAATGTAATGATATATATTTATATTCTGGGTCACAGGCAATATATAAACCAAATCTTTATGAATTCAAGCAATAGTTTTGCTGCTAGAGTGTTAACAATGAAACAAACAAAGAAATAAACCAAACCAAAAACAATACCCCTGCTTCCTCTTCGGGGGGGAAAGGTAAAAACTTTATGCCTTAATAACACTCTTAATCCAACTCACCACTGTAGGGGAAACACTGTGATTTCAGCACCAAACTCATTTCTTTTCATCTATAGCTTCTTTTCATCACTTTGTCTCTAAAACGAGTCTAAAAATAGTTTTTTAGCGGTTCTCACTTTGTGACACTTTACTTTTCCTCATTATGAGATCGGCTCAATTGTCTCTCTAGTGATCATATAAATCCTTATGGTGTGTTGATTTAATTATATTAAATGCATCCCTACAATTCAAAATCAACGCTCTTTATTATCAATGCTCTACTGATAATTTTTAGGTCACTTTATTAAAGGTTGGAAGTAGAATAATGAGAATAATAAGGTCTATTTAGCTAGTAGGCTTGTATAATAAAATGTCAATAATCTTATTTCATATGCAGAGAAAGGCTGACATTTGAGGACAAATTATGCAGATTGTGAAAACCAGTTTGACGTTGAAAAACTGACCCCATCTTAATTTGAAAATGGGCAAAGAATGTCGAAACCTACTTAAAAATCTACTTTTACTTTTCACAAGAGAGAGTCTAATTAACATGAATTTCTGATAGTGACTGTTTCTATGCAGGCTCTCAAAAAAAAACATCTGTATCTTGTATCCACATTAATAGAGCGAATACGTTTAACACCTATACACAAAAAGCGACAGACATAATTGTAGTGTAAATGAGTCTACATTTCTTTTATGTTTATCAATCATCTGCAAAATTGTACAATTAAAGTGAAAAAACACGACCGTTAAAAAAAATAAAAAAAATAAATCAAAATCTGGTGGATAATAGTTATATTTGCTCAAACAACAGCTCAAAACTCCATAACAAGATTTGCATGACTTTTTCTTTTTGTTTTTTGAACAGCTGTTGAGTAGTTTGCTTGAGTTTTTGGCCTTTGCTCCCTAATGACAGCAGCACAACTTTTCTGTAAATATGTGAATCTTGACTTTAATGCTGACTGACAGCTTGTATTGGCTTGGGATGTATCAAATAGAATTGGATGGCTTGCATGACTGGAGTATGTGCTCCTTGATACTGCAAGTGGTAAGATGCGACGTCTCAGGAGTTTATCTTATCTGAGTCTCAGGAGGTTAGTGAGTGGCAGCTGTAAATATATCACAACACAACATTAACCATCTCCTGCGTATCTGTGGGAGATAGCAGACTTTTAAAAAATATATATATTTGCATCAACAATAAACAAAGAAAGGATGTGAGTAGGTTCGCTTTTTCATTAAATCAATAAATGACAAAAATGATGTTCCTTCTGCTGATTATAATAGGAAAAGGTTGGGCAAGAAGGATTACAGGATGGAGTCATAAATACCACTTCTTTATCTGATAACAGGGGAACACTAATGCATTGATTTCCTGATGCTGCGAGTGTATTATTCACAAAGAAACCATCAATTTAAAAAAAAAAAGAAGAGTAAAATCGCATTAGGTACTCTGCTCTGTAAGTCAATTTAATCCCACAATGCAAAAGACAAACACAAAGAACCATTTAAAGACACATTTTGTATCGTCAAGACATCACTTGATTGTTAAAATTAGTTGTGTGTTTTGAGTGAATATTGTGTGACATGTTTTTCTTTCATCTACAGCTGATTATGGATAAAATCTATTAAAACTACACAAGAGTAAGTGGGTTTTATTTAACCGCAAAGTTTCATGTTCAGTATAATATTAGTTATATCAGGTATAACACATTATTGCTTTGGAATGTCTTTGAAAACTGGATATCAATGCAACTATTTGCAAAAATCTTCCTATATCTATTACTAGTACAATATTGCAATTAATATTCTGGCCAGACCAAGAAAAAACACTGGGCATTTTTGTTGATTAAAAAATAAATAAATACATAAATAATATTCGTCACATACTGAGAAATGATGAGACGTGTGGATATTTGGGTCATAAAGTGACTATTTTTTCCTTTAATCTAAACTAGCAGTATACAGGAAATGACTATGTTGTTATTTATATTTTTATTGGTTTCCTTTCAACAATGTCTCTTTAATATTTGAAAGTAGAGACTAAAATACATCAGAATGAATGACTTATAAAACAAAAACAAAACACAAGAAGGAGAGATTTTGGCCTAATGTTAACTGTCTGGTGACTAAGATGAATGAATATTGCAATTGTCACAGTTCTATGCAAAAGATGCACAGTAGTTTGTTAAACACAAACACATTTCAGGAAAAAAATCTGATCAAACTGTCAGGTATTTAGTGAAATCGCTCTTTGTACTTAACACGCCTTTAAGTGTTTTGTTCACACAATATGAGATTTACTGCATTAATCATATATTTTACAGTAGGTTTCATTCAGCTCCAGTCACATATTTCTTATTACATGAACTGGTGTTTTTGTTTTATCATAGGAAATGAAGTTACACTTAATACTGGCAACTGATGTCTGTCAGAAATTTGGTTGGATTTGTGTGTGCGTGTGTGTGTGCGTGCATGTGTGTTTTATACTGTGCACATGTAACCAGGATTTCCTGACTGATTCAAAATAAAGAAATCAAAGAAATGCCTAAAGACATTTTTATTATGATACTAAAAATATTATTCTTTATTAGTTGAACTGTATGCTTTGATTAAACTCTTTTACTGCAGGCAATAAATTAGTGATCACATTTATTTGTATGACAATGAATCAACAATTAAATTTCAACATTGTGATTTATTTAGGAAGAATAAATAGTCAGAACAAATACACAAAATTAAAACTGTTTCAAAAAACAAAACTGCAATAATATTTTCTAGCTCTTTTAGGAACATCTTGTGCTTTTTTTTGCGCTGTTTTCTTTTGTACCCAGAAAATAAATAACCGAGTAGATGATAATTTACTGAACTGCCTCACTGAACTTGAAGTGGAACATTTTGGGGGGCGAGACTGGTCCTTGCCTCCAAAGACGCCAAACAGCAACGCGTGTTTGTGTCTATGACGTGCTTGAAAATTAAATCAAATGATTAATCCAGAAAGTACAGAGGTGGCAATGAAGGACCGTTATTCAACCCTGGCCTATAGCTATGCATGTCACTCTCGGATAGGTAGCTAATAAGCGCATTTGGTTTGTAACGGATTCAGGCAAAGTCAACAAAGTAAAGCTTATCTGGAAGGGAACAACAGTGAGTGAGTGTGTGTGTGTGTGTGTGTGTGTGTGTGTGGGGGGGGGCTGCGGACTCGCCTTGAACAGATAAAACATCACATCAAGCTGTCATTAATTGGCCTCATCTGACAGCAGTTATCCTCAAGCTTCTTATCACAGCGAAGGAAATGCTTATCATACAAAAGGATGACTTTTTAGCTGCTGCTACCTGCACGGGCTGGAAGATTTAAGGAAAAAAAAAAGCATGGTACCATCTTCATCCTTGATGTGTTAATTGCTTCCTTTCATTTCCGAAATGAGCACTTGATGTTAAAGAGGAACTCTCAGCGGGGTCTGCTGGTATGGAAGCACTACAGCGGCTCCATACTTGCTCACTGTGGTCGCTGCTGTCTTTCTAAAGATGTGTAATGAAGCAAAATAGTGAAAGTGAGAGGCTTCTGACTGCGGCAAACATACATATCTGGGCGTTTCACTTGAAGTTGCAAGTCTAGGTGATAATTAAGTTAACTGGGGTTTTGCTGGAAAAAGAAAGAAAAAAATGACTCTCTAAAAACCTCCAGAAATGTAATTTATGAAGACATGGACAGACAGGAATCTTCTTCTCACGAGAAAAGTATGAACTATGACAGGACGCAGTTTTCTTTGGACAAACTTAATTATGATCCTGAACTCACAAACAAGTCAATTGTCTGACCGTATGACTGTAACTGCATGTGCTGCTGAAGACTTCGGCAATGAAATATGATAAAAAAGGAAGGCAGGCGTGTAATTTGGGGATCACACTATCAGATGTGTGTGTCTTTCTAATTGTATGTGTGCAGTGAGCACACTGTAAATCAAATGTGAATACATACTTGTGTGTGTGTGTGTGTGTGTGTGTGTGTGTGTGTGTGTGTGTGTGTGTGTAGGACTACTATCATACTATCATCATCATCACTAGCATTTGTACAATTGTACAGTAGCACTAAATTGTGTGTTATTTTTAAAATCAACTATTATTTTTAACCCTAAAGATGGGAATAAAGGCCTTCAAGTCACATTTTAATATGGATTTACAATGAGTCGAGGTGAAATGATCAAAGTATCAACAGGAAAATAGGTTGAAGTGAAGAAAAATAGTCTAGATGAGCAAATTGTACTTGCTGTAATTGTGTTTCAGGAAAGGATTTGGCACTACAAAGACTGGGAGGTATCGTTTAAAGGCCAGTATGAACAGTGCAAATTACTGCAGCAAACTACAAATACATGGCTATTGTTGCTATTGTTTGACTTTTTGCTAGTTGGTTTGTTTTTCTGTCAGTTTTAATAAGGTAGAAAGAAAACCTAAAGACATAGCAACTGAAATGTGTTGTGCAAACTAGGAGGGACATACAATAGGGAATTTTTTAAGTTCTGATACTGATGGCTGGGCTTTGGGAGTATGATGACAATAAATGTGGTCTAATACTAGTATTTAAGCTGTATGTTTTTCTGCATAAGGCAATATCAGCTTTGACTTAGAAACTTCTGTCTTATCACTGAGATAATTCTAGCAACTAAATACATATATTACAGAAAAAAATTAAATAATAAATTACATCAAGATGTGATTCCAAGTGTTCAGTAAGGTGGTAAAAGCCCTGCTCGTTCAGAACAATGACTTAAAGAACCTTTTCTTAGTTCTTTTTTGCTGCTTTCACTGAACATTTGAACAGGCCAAATTGAGAATTCACTGAAATCACAATATGGCGTCCAAATCACAGGAGCTACACTTCAGAACAAGAGAAAGACGTTGGTATCTGCATAAAAAAGTTTAAAACTTGCTAAAAATGCTGTACAGCGACACTAGTGGCTGACTGACTTAATCGCTCTTCCTGCAAAGCAAACGGAAAATGAGTGGTGACCAGCGTGGCAGACAAAACATGGGGGGGTTTGAATGGGGGTTAATGTATCGATACTCGCAGCTGAAAAATGTATACGTCCACATGGGTCATATCTGATGAACATGAAAAGATGACAAACTGCATTTTACACCGATTATTTCAATGAATTAATAAGTCTAATAGTTCAGAAGTTATTAAACATTTGAGGTCAGTAGATGGTTTCAGTTGCTGGTGGCTGTTCTGGTCTTTATGGGTAAAAAAAAAAAAAAACACTGGTAGAAACCACCAGATGACTGACCCAAATCATCACTGACATGGAGACGTGAAGCAGCTTGGATTCTGTGCCTTTCCATTCTTCTTCTAGACTCTTTTTAATTTATTGATATTGTCTCTGGACTCAGTAACCTAGAACTTTGCATTAGCTCAGCTCTGCCTCCACAGGTTCCCATAATTCCACCCCTGTTATCCAAATATGGTCACTTCTGGCTCCAAAGACCCAACATGGCACCAGCCAAATTGTAAAACAGCAGTTCAGAAACCAGTGGATGACATCACAATTCCTCCATCCACTAATTATACATAGTCCATGATCAAACCCTCCAAACAATGTTACTGCCCCTCGAGCTACATTTCTAGGTCTACCAGTACACTTCACATGAGTGGCACAGTATGTGAACAAAGACATGAAAAGACTAAAGAGTTTAACAGACTGAACATTGTCACTAATGCTCAATCGTCCTAATCAAGTTGGCTTCGAACCAGTATCCATTATCAGCAATGCATCAGTGTCATGCTACAAAACAGGAGCATATTTCAATCATTTTACTGGTGTTTAGTGTGCAGCCTCGAATCTAATAATATTTGAGTTTTTGATTTAAGTTCCTTTGGTCAGTTCAGCCTTTATGTGTCTCCTCCTATGTGTTTGACACAAAATACGCTGATTATTTCTTTCAGAATGCACATTTGACAGTTATTTCTAGCAGTCATACACACTTCACTTGGACAAGTGTCATCTTCTCTCTTAAACAGAGATGGGCATCAAATGGTTTTTACCTAATAAGTGGAAAACATTTTAGACTGGTTGTAAACATCATCTTAGTGGTACGGCTGTTGACCAGCTGCAACATTAAGCACAAAATAACATCCATCTTAGTGGAGATGACAGTGGCGACTGCAGCTAAACTGCGGACAAATGAATGGAAAACAAGATGTTAAAAGCAGAGAAGTCATGGAAGCTATAATCCCTAAACTGTAAGAATGACGGATTAGTGGATTGCTGGATTTCGGACCGTCTCCAGCATACGATACCGTAGTTATACCTTTCATGTCTTACTATGTGGAAATGCTTAAATCCTTCAGTTAAAGAAACCTCATCAAGGTCTCTCCAGAAAAATGCTCCTTCAATTATGAGCCTTCTGCAAGGTGCAATCAATAAAACATCAAGAAATGCTTGTTGCAAAACAGAGTGAGGTCATTTCTGTACCTTTTAGTGCACTACTGAGAAAAACTTCAATTATTTTTGCAGATTTGTCATTTTGTGACAGTAAAAAGAGGAAATTTCGAGTCAGAGATTTCAAAACCTTTTCATATCACAGGTATTGAGCTGTTACTTAAGTGTTGAACACAGCTTATCCTCCACGGCTACAATGAGCTGTGCACATCTATCCCCTCATTCAAACTTCTATTGGGTTTTGGCTTGGGGACATAATCCCTTTTCCCGGCTCGCTCACTGGCAAAGCCACATAGAACCAACTCATCAATAACACTTTGTTTACAGAATACAGATGACTTTGCTAGAGAATCCCCTTAGCACTGTACCGGATATAAAGACATGAATAAGTGTAAAACTAAGCTCATGACAATTTCATCTTAGCTTTTTTTAAATACTTGAGCTAACATTTAAGCAATGGACGCAGACAGGGATTCTGCTTTGCAATTGTATCTGAATCACTTAGATTTTGGTTTGGCCTCTATTAAAAAGAGGCTGACAAAAACCCAGGGTGCTTTACCTCTTTTGTCTTAACTTACAGGCATTGTTAGAATTGTACATTCTTTTCTTGGGGAAGGCAAAGGGCCCTGTGGGTTGGCAGCCACAGCACCGCTTCCTTCACCCTCAGTGGATTCTGCAGCGCCGGACTGCAGGACCACAGATACATAACAATGAGGAGCTTTAGTCCCATAACTTCATCATGTCACACTGAGCCAGGGTTTCCTCATACAAGCTTAAACACTCATAATACCAGTGGCTAAGCTCACATAAGGTTCTCAGCCACTGCTGGAGACTGTTATTTTGAAGACTTTCAGCAGTGAAAAGCTTGAGGTTGATTACAAGTTGATAATCTTTAAGTTATAGAGGGAAACAGTGGCATTGTTCCAAGTAAGTCACTAAAATACAACCTCAGATTTCTACAGTAAATAATGTGCTTTAATTATTTTGAGGTACACATCCAAGTACACTTGACCTACTATTGAACTTCAGATGATCCCGTTTTTAATTGAGCTTCATACATGCATTTTGGTTTCACTGTCCTTCTGTCCTAACCCTAACTCCGCAACCTTTCTCAACTAGTCTTATCACTATCCCTGAGTCTAAGTACATGTAATGAAAAGGGTGGATGTTAATGATTAGAAGTTAACCTGCTACTGACAAACTTCAGAAAAGCAGATTGTGTGAGGCTAAATTGGACACATTTGGGCATTGACGTCCACATCTGTGATCGCTTCTAAAAATACGTCAGATATTTGTCGACCTCCTGAAGAAAAACAAAGTACTCAAATCCTGTTTGGCCCTAAGCATCTGTGCAGCATTGGAAGAGTTTGGTTAAAGGGTTTATCCCTGATGATTCCCAGTTGTTTGGACTCTAATTTAATCTTCCACTTGTCCACTGCTCACTATGCAGCATTATATGACCGTCTGTGACACCCGAAGGAGATTAATTGGAAAGCACAAGTTAAACTAGTTGTTTTTGGATGGCTTTATGTTTAATTGACTGATGGCTGTTTATCTGCTCCTACTGCTTAAAACAAATCCAAGTCCACACGCTGACCCAATGCAAAATCCTGCCAGGGTATCTATGTCAGCCTCTTAAGTATTCAGCTGTTGTCTTAATCTAATCTTTCCATCTAAAGCATGTCTTATTTATTTGTTTTCTGCTCTTCACTTTCCTTGTCGAAGGTGATCCCAGCTCATCTTTACATCAATCTGTGCTCCAGTTTCACAAGAAGAATGCAAACAGTTGTTCAAGAAAAGACTGTCATGCTGATTTTTTTTAACATTAGTCAATAGCAACAACCCAACACATCTATAGAGTGGTGAACAAAAGTTGGAACTGCTCTATCATAAGCCAGTTCAATATGCTGCTATTTTCTATCCCATTGTTAAGGCGTGTGGCACCTTTCCAGCCAACAGAGCAGCATTGATTCGATAAAATAGATTCATGCTCCCAGTGTCTGCTTTAGAAATATGCACTTTGCTTGTAACTGTGTCAATGGACCAGACATAAGGCCACCAAACTAAATAACTACAGATGATGATGAAGCACCAGTACTAGAAGTGAGGTATAAAACATGCCTCTACCACTGTCACGATGAAGCCAGTTTCATCGATCTATATATTAATAAATGAATAACAGCCACACACCACTAGTCTGATTCAGCTTTTTATCAATTTTATATCAAAGATTATAATGAGTCAGAGTTAGGTGTTAATATTTCCCATGAGATCAGATCTGTAGTTTTTGTCTTTTTTGTTCCTTAAAGTGACACTTCTGGTTTTGTTTTTGTCGTGTATGTAATCTTTGTAGATGTTTGGGATCATTTCCCAAAAAACAATAAAATAAATCAATGGTTCTAAATCTGATAAAACATTTACATAATTGAACATCCCCTGCAGAAGAGCAATGAGCTAGCTGAAGTCTAATAGGCTTATTTCTATAACTAGTTACATCCAGATATATGGAATAACCTTACAAAATAAAGCATATAATACAATAAACCAATACCACAGTCAACCAACTTTAACCCACAATGACCTAGTGTGACTTTTGTGTCAGTTGCCTAATGATTTTTTCTCTCTATTTAATCTTTCCCAAGTGATTTATCACCATTTATTATGATATTATGCTCTGAATTTTGCATTTTTCCAGTAAAAATCACATGTTTTCCGATGTTTAATTGACTGATCATGTTGATGTTCATAAAAGCTCAGAGCAAAGTCAAAGGTTATTGTATCAAAAAAGAAAAAAAAAATATTTAAAATAAAGTGACATTTTCAGTAAAATATATCAATAACAATAATAAGATAAAATGAGTGTGTCTGTCCACTGTCATTTATCAAATCCCATGGATTTTACTGGTGAATCAATGTTGTAGAAGATGATGGCGTTACCATGTTCACTACGGAGCCACTGAATGTCCAAATGGGTCACATCTGATGACCATGAAACAATGAAAAGCTACATTTTACACTTTTAGTCAATGGTCGATGTTTGGATCTTTATGGGTTAATAACCAGACATCCTTTATGCAATCTACAGAATTCGTGATGCGTAGTTTTGGTGCAGTTACAACTTCAAAAAAGAAACTTACAAGTACAGTTTTCTTTTTAGGTGTGAGTTTAGTAACCAAAGCAATTCACTTTTTGATGGTATAAAACAGCCCAATCTGTGATAGAGTATCTACTCTTGGAGCTTCTGTTTGTGATTGCATCTTTAGGATAGATATCATAAGCAAAAGATTTATTTCAGATGCTACATCATCGTGGTCTGGTTGTTTGGGCATGTCCAGCTCAACATCATAACTCATTGAATGTTATCTACTGAAGTCAGACCAGGCACAAAAATATATCCACTGTGATGCTCAAACTGTATCCCAGGTTTATTGTTGGAAGAAGTTAGCAAATGAAGACAGACAGAATGCAGGCATTAGAAGGAGAAGAAATTAGACAAATCACCCCTGTGACATGACTGAACTGTCAGCCTCATTCATATGATGTTAATGAGAGAGAGTCTCATGATAATAGCAACACAGCAGCACTTATGAATGTAAAACACTTCAGGACCCATGTAAGCAAACAGAACAGTAATCTACATGCATACAGTTGAGCTACCGTTGGGTTTGAATATGTACAAATTAGATCTGCAAATTTCACTGTAATTAACCCTATAACACCAAACGTATCATATTTGATACATGAGTTTTGAAGCCTTGTACATAATCGGTGATTTTTTTTTTTTTTTTTCTTAAAAAACCTGATGTATTCATTTAGATACATCCAACACATAGATAATCTATCAGGGGAAGGTAGTCATTCATCACAGACTTTTCTAGTGACACTACAAGATTGTCAGGAATTACAAATTTCTTTGTGTTATATTATGTTTTTGTTTGTTCAAAAATAGTATGTGAGCATTGAGACCTGATGTATCAAATATGATCCAAAATTGAAAGTCATACATGGAAAATGATATTTGAAAATATTTTTGGGGGTTGTTCAGAAGGACCAGTAAAAGCTCCGGTTTCAAAGAACTGAAGTGTTCTCTCAATGATTTAATGGTTCAGATGTTACAGGGTTCAAAAGCAAAATATTTGTGTACATTGTGGTATGTCTCACTGGTATTGAACTTCAATGGCACCAACTAAATTGCTTTTAAGCTAACCTTAATATGTAAGCAATACTTGTACTTATACTCCAACATCTCCTAATACTAGTGACCTGTGGCATTGTCTGATACAACATTACACAAATGTATAGTTTCCCATTAACTATCCACAAAGTCTCATACAGTCTAATTTGTCTGGATACAGTTTAATAATGACGTATTTTTGTGATATTTTGTGTTGAGCAGCCAGCAGACGAGTCACTACACTGAGGCACTTCATTTACTTTCTTTCAACGGTGGCTGCAAAACTTGTTACTTAAACCCCAGCAGCTACACTATAAACAGACAAACTTAAATGAACTCTATAGCCAAGTGACACTCAAATTCAAGATTGGTGGGGCAGATTCACATTTGCTTGTGTCCTTACATGAAGTTTGTGTTGGAGTTTGAGTTGTGTTGGAAGCAGGATATTTGTTGATGCTAACTAACACCATTACTAAGCTGTCAACTGTCTCAACTGCCCACATTTAATAATGGCAGTCCATTGATTTCTACGTACAATACTGAGCCCACTTTTCCATGAAGTTCCTCAGTACCTTTCTGCTGCTCACCTACAGCAGTGATGGTGTGCAATACCACCTACTTAAAAAAGGAAGTTAGTTAATGTCAACGAATGACTGTCTCAAAAAGAACCATTTAAAGTTAATAAAATAGGAATATTTGGACAAAGCTGTTCACAAAGTCCAGTATTGCTCAGTCAAGTCTTAAAACACACAGGCAGCTTTAATGCAATTTGATGTAACAGACCTTTATAAGTGGTGGTAAATACATTTATTTTTTATGGTATAAAACAGTAAAATTTAAAAAGAAATTTAAAACATAAGGCTAAATAGTTGAAATGTATAACTGAAATTAATGTACATGGAGATATATGTTTATATTTTTATGCTTTGAATATATTAAAATAAGGAGCAGTAAAATAAAACAAAGCATTTCTACCATAATCTTTAAGGTGACCTGATTTTTATTGCAATATATTTTGTTTTACACATTTTAATTATAGCAAAAAAAAGGTGCTGGTGTAAAAAAAATCTAAACAACGCCCAATGTAAAGTTGAGTGCTTATGAATGCATTAAATGACTTGTGCAAAATACAAACATTTCTGACAGCATTTGCAAACAAACCACATATTTTGGAATAATTTTATCCGAGTCCTGAATGCTGTGTGAACAGTAAAGGCAGACATACACTGAGATTAAGCAGTGCGAAAATCTCTGAGGAAATGTGAACATTATGAATCAAAGTGTTTCTAAAAGACGCTTCCATTTAGGTGCTGTGTTTCTTGCATACAGTGGGCTGGTATTAGCTTGGACTAAAATGCAAGGGTATTGAAAAACAGAGGGAACAAAAGGAGACTACAACATTTTCCTAAAAAGGAGGACATAAAATACATTTGTGGTGCATTACCCTGAGATTGCAGTTTTGTCTATTTACATAACATAACTCTTTGGCTATAGCTTGAGTTGAGCCAAAGAAATAGTTAAGCATTTTAAATTCTACAGTGAAGCAAAACTGTTCTTAAAATTCAGCTGGCAGAAAGCCTTGCTAGTCATCCGTCGATTTGATGTGTGCTTCAAGAATCTGGCCCAAACAAACAAACTGTGAGCCAAGAATCCAAACAAACAGTGTGAGAAACCAAGAGCCCTCTTTGGTAAGTACATTTTACAGTGCCACCATAGCCCAGTCATTTAAGGTGGCCTCTGTCAGTCCACTTCTATGCTTCAGTGGTGTTTTTTATTAATTCTCTTCATCTTCAAATGTAGATCTTCCAGCACAATGAAATCTCATAATCAGTATTTAACTCCATTTTGCTAGCGTTGGTCTTTATAAACACATGCTCAAACCCATGGTCTTTGCTTGTTGTGCTCAAATGACTTATTGAATAAACAAGCAAATGAATAGGTATGGCTTACATTCTCACAGCAATCCCTTTACAAAATCCAGATATTGCCCTTTTTGTCTGAAGATTTCTATACTACATTTTTCAAAAGGCTTCATCTCTTAGAGCTGAATAGATTGATCTGAATCAAATGAAATATTTTTCTTTCTATATAAAAAATTAAGATTAATCTTCTCCTCATAATGAAACCATGCAAGTCTACTATGTGCAGGACCTGTTGTGAGATCTATAATATTACATCTGGATACTATAGCTGCGTTTTGACACATCTATCCAAAACAGTTCAGTGCATTCACTATTATGTACACCAAATATCTATCTATCTACCTACCTACCTACCTACCTACCTAATATCCAGCATTAAAGTGCTGTCTCACTTTTAAGTAAAAGTTTAAGTCTATTTTCAGTACAAACCACATAACGAACAGAGAATCCCATCCAAGAATAGGACGTAATAAAGCTGGGGTAATATATCAGATTAGTTCAATTAACAAGGTTTTGTTTTCTGAGAATCGTGACAAATGCAAATGTCGCAAAAGCAAGATTATTTCTCTGGAGGCATTTCTTGTAAAGACAAAGTAGAGTAAAGTGAATTAAAATAGAGTAAAATAGACTTTATTGTGCGACGGTGGGAATTTTTTTTACCATACCAATATTCACCATCCAGAAGCAGAATAGTAGTCAACATACATTCATTCATTCATTCATTCATAACAATATAAAACCAGTGATGAAATAGCTATAATACAAATATGTTCAGTGCCAAACACTGCATCTACAGTCCTAGGTTGTTGTGTTTGTATTTTTTACAATATTGGTTCATGTAATATATTAACTGTGATTGTATTAATCTACCAATGTTATGGCTTACAGATTTAGCAAAAAAAAAAGAGTATATTTCAGTCATGTTGTATTTAATTTTTGGGCACATTACCCATGAAGGTTTGGAGAGTGTAATTTCTCAACTGCCACAGGTTTAATGCCCTCATTTGGTTAGAGTTCTGTCCAGTTGTGTCATAATGTCATTGAAGTCATTTGTAAATCACAAGTAAGAGGTTTCAGACTAATATTAATAGGAGAATTGATGTGATGATTCCAGGCTTCAATTCAGTATCCAACTACATGTAAAATATGCTCACAATCTCCTCTTCTTATCCTGATTCATGGTGTTGAATAATGGCCAGAAAAGTGCAGAACATTAAAATTTCACAGTGATGCTGACCTTTGACCTTTTTCATATTAACAACATTCATGTCATCATTTCATGCTATCATACTTTTATGTGGAATTTTGTCATAATTAGCGGATGAATTTTTGAGTTGTAGTCAGAAATGTGTTGTGTAGGGTCGCAGTGCTCTTGACCTTTAACCACCAAATTCTAATAAGTCCGTTGGTAAGTCCAAGTGGACGTTTGTGCCAAATATGAAAGAAGTAGTCCCCTACTGTGTCTGAGACATAATCAGATCATACAGCAAATAAATTATAATAAACCTGACTACTGTGAACTTATTGCACAAGACATACATATTAAACTATGTTGTGTTCAATAAACAGCAAGTTCTGGTCCTAAAACACATTGACATTATGTGAGTGTGTGTTATTTGTGGTTTGTGGTACCAAGGTCTGTGTATTATTATATGCAAGGCCTCAGTATACTATTTCTGAGCCTTTAAAAAGAAGCAGCTCTTTTGTCTCCATGGGCACAAGAAAGCTTATTATTACTAGAAGAAGAAAAGTGTGTTAATGAAAGCCGTAGCTGGGAATGAAGAATCTGGGACCACCTGTTCAACATTTTCATATTCAGTGAAGAAGAGCTCAGGTTCCCATATGAGCACCTGGCCATCTGTTTCTAAAATATATCCAATTTTGGTATTCAACAACAGTGCATGCTTTGCTAAACACAGAAAGCTCGGAGCTTTCTAATTTTAATGTGTATATGAGGAATTTCTGCAATAACCAGCAGTATACATACTGTAAATAAATGCCTGTTGCTGTACATATTTTACTATACAACACAAGCCAAGCTAATTAAAAAAGGGTAAACAGGCAAATGATAGTTACTCTTATGGCATATGTTTTGATTAAAAATACTTAAACTAAGTCTATAGCTTCGTCAGAATTTAAAAAACACAAGCGTGACTAAAACACTGCTGCAATTATATCTTAAATCAATTACTTTAACCAGTATTAGTGTTATCAGGACATGCTGAAACAATTTTGATGTGGCTGTTAAGGCAGTTCCCAGCAGCTAATCAGAAATAGTGCCAACAAAGAGGCAGCTAATCAGTAGATAAAGACAGAACCACTGAAGGCCTCACCAATGCATCAAATAAGTCCAAATGCATAGGATGTTTTTATTTTCTGTCAGGTCTACAAGGACATAGTATTCCTTAGTAAAAATAATAATGTTGATTTCTTTACACTTGAGTTATTGATAGTTGTTGAATAGAGGAGGCACTTTTCTAATGCAGATTTATTTGAGTATTATATTTGAGACAGAGGTGTAGAGTAACAGAATTTGGAATGAAAAGTAGCATAATATTATGTATATTAAAGTAAGAGTTTTTACCACTGAAATGATGTTTGTGATCTCTTGTAAGCATATGAAGGCTGCACACCTTTTGTCCATGACAAAAAAGAATTACTCAATGACATACATTTTCCACAAATAATGCACTTTGGTACACCGTAAGGACAGAAATACCAGGACCCATTACACCTGCAGCTTTTACAACTTTGCATTCTTGTTGAATTGAAATACACTGATGTCAGTAAAGTTGGAATAAATATTTTTATTTACCTCTTTTCATGAAATGAAATGACAATGTGATTTATTCTTGAAGATGAAGTGTAACTGGGACTCGGTATGTAATCATTTTACCGGGTCAAGGGTGATTACTGATGCGTATGAAAAGGAATAAAATTGTATAAAAGAGTAAAGTGCCTGAAAAAATTATTCCAACTTTATGGGCAACTGTGTAAAATAAGATGTTCATCTCAGTTGTTGCCAATAATCATCATAATAAATGCCAAATCAATAAATCCATACTCTACTTCTTTTAAGTTTAAAAAGTGATTTTTGAAGAACTGAAGAAACCAGAAGAATACATACATAGATTGTGGTATAAAATAATTATTTATGGTCAGAATGTGACAAAAATTTCCCCCAAAAAAAGGCATAATATTAACAATAACAATTATAATGACAAAAAAAAATCTAAAAACCTTTGAAGCATTTTGTAAGGATAGAAGCCAAAATAACAAAATTAACCTTGGACTTTAAATAAAATAAATTTATTCTAACCCTAACCATGTTGAAATTATATTTATCACTCTTGCATTACAGCCTCTGTCATTGCTGTTTTGTTGCCCAACTCATGTTAGCAATGATACACCTGAATTCTTTATGTCCTAATCCTTACGTTTACACAGTGTATTTTAACCCTTCAGCCCAGTCAGTTATCTAATTTTATAACTAAATTTGGAAATGAAATTATATTCTGTTATTAATGCAATGTGGTGCACATTATGTGTTTGTACAAAGGGTTAGGATTAGGGTTATGATTTGTTTCGTTTTTTTCCAATTATAATATACTTTCTCACCGATCGATCCCCAAATTTCTTAATAGGCAGAATGTGGTTGGGGTGAATGTGGGATCCAGAAAACCAAAGATGTAGTTACAAAGGACTGGAGTTTGCATGCTGTTAGCAGTTAGTTCAGAATAAAAGTGCTTTGGCTGAGGTTGGAAATAAAATGTTGCTTCTAGATGTATTTGACACTCTGATGAACCATGAAATTCAATGAAAAATTGTTTTAAACCTAAGGTACTGAGATATTAAAGGCTTTATTATTCTTTTAATTGTAAGTACCTTGGCCTTTTATTTTTCTTTGAGCACATGCATGTATGTGTGTCCCAGCCCAGAGAGTACTGACACAAACACATTCTTGAGTCCATGACGAGTTGTGACTTTGTTTATATAATAAAAACATTGCAATTGCATTGCATAGCATTTCTCCAAACCTCACCACATGTTCCTGGTGCTTAAAAGGAACCATAGAATGTTTTATACTGCAGCAGATATTGTTCAGTGTGTGGTTTTGTTGTTGGTAAAAAAATAAAAAAAACAATTAAAAAACAATTAAAAATCTTATCTGCAAACAATTTATAGACAGGTTCATTATGCACTTTTTCCATTAGATTATTAAAACGTTCAATTACTTTCAGTTCCTTGTCCAGCAGGTCAAGTGGGTCAGATATCTGCCTGCCCAAAGTCCATTTATACTTGTCCCAATATGAATACTTTTATTTATCAAAGGTTACTAACTCAAAAAAATTTAAGTTAGGCTAATCATCATGGGTAATGTTTACTCCATCCATGTTGTTTTATTAAGTGCCCTCAGACATATCATCAGAAAATGACCCCATTTCATCCACCTTGCAGTCAAAACTTGCAGTAACTATGCAATACATAGTTGGAGTTGTACCTACATCTTCTAAAAACATCCAACTAACCACCATTTTCCAGGATAATTGAAACCTGCTGCTTCTTCAGATCACACAACTCTCAACAGAGATGAGAAGAAGTGTGATAGAAACCTCAGTCCTTACCTACTTCCATCATCAGATCTGGAAACAATTATGTATTAACTAATTTTTTACAACTTGTTTCTAGATTTAAGCAGCGTAATTTCATCCATCATGATAATGAAATCTGAGTTAATGATTAAATGTCATACAAATAATGACAATTAGCCATATTGTTGTCTCTTTTGTTAATGCCTCCACTATAAATAAGAATGTAATTATTATCATATACCCTATGAAAAAGCACAAGATTTGACACATAAAATGAATTATATTTCTGATTGTCTATCTGTGGCAGATATGACATGACTTTAATAACTCACGACTGAAATATTAAACTGACTAACAAACAAGAATAAGAATTGATCCCAATGACATGATATCACTATTAGAGAACCAGTCAAACGGGTTTCAAGAAGGGATTTAAAAACAGACAGAGACGAGGCCTGTCTGATAGGCAGGTCATTCCATAGTTTAGGAGGTGCTGCAGTAAAGACACGCGCACCTCTGAACTGGTGCTCAGGAGCAGTTGGTCAGCTGACGTGAGAGTGTGGGGGTGGGGGTGGGGGG